>CP106734.1:38420440-38881536 GCA_025506655.1 Gossypium rotundifolium
CGAGTACATGGCATTACTAGACTTGACTATTAACTCGGGGTGTAAGATTTTAAAGCTGTCCAACTGCATCATGCTGACCAAATCGACCATAACTTGAGTTACAAAACTCAAAATTTAGATCCGTAAATTTTCCTTGAAACTAGACTCATATAAATTTTCACCATAATTTTTCCAGAATTTTTCATGTGGCCAATTAGTACAGTTTATTCATCAAAGTTACCCTTATTACACTGCTTGACAATTCTGACCTGTCTCTACAAAAATACAGTTATCTCATTGCACAAATTTCCTATAATGTTCTATATTCAACTTCTTATCACAATTGCACATGAGCATGACTTTGTGATTCCATATAACTTAACTACCATACAAAAATGCCTTATACCACATTCGGCCAAATAAAAATGGAGGCATTTATATTACCTAAATATATATATATACATGTACATAAAGAAATTCCACATTAATTCGATTTCTTAGGGACTTACCTTAGAAGTCGATAGATTTGAAATCTCCGGCTATTCATTCACCTAGTTTTTCCCCGGTTTAGCTCCTTCTCTTTTAGTTCCCGATCTATGAAATATCAAATGAGGTTTGGTTCAAAAATTTTCCACTTAATCTAACTCAATTCAATCAAATTGCAAAGTTTTATATTCTTACTAATTTACCCCTATGATTTCTCACCCAATTCAAATAAGTCCCAAACATATTATTCACAACAACACATTTTTTTATTTATTTATGAAATTCAACTATTTCCCCTAGTAGCCGAATCTTAAACTTCATTTCCTAGGTTCATAAAACCATTCGGTCTAGCCACTTAGCTTCCAACCGATTTCTTCCAAAATACCCAAGCCATAACTCATACTTATTTTCTTTAATCAACATGCTAATAAACCAACCAAGATCAAGGTTTCTTTATCAAACATAAATATGGCATATTTATTACTAATAGCCGAATCTAAAGGAAGCTTTAAACTCAAAACTTATACACGAAATTGGTAGTGTACAAGCCTACTAACATAATTGTGCAGGAATTATCAAGATTGGAGCTTGCTAACTCACCTTAAGAATGCATGCAAGGTCCGGCCATGGTGGTTTGAATGTTTTCTTTTCTTCTTTTCTTTGTTAGAAATTTCGGCAAGATGGAGAAAGATGATGGAAGGTAATTCTTTTTCTTTTCTTTTCATTTTTTCATTATAATAATCAAAGTATAAAACCTATGTCATACCACTAACTATAATAAAAGAATTAAATAGGAACCTTAAATCATCATGCCGTCCACTATTATTAAAAATGGGGTATTTGACATGCAAGCCCAATCTTTCAAGGAGCAATTCATTTAAACCCTCCTATTTGATACTACTACCTTTATTATTTCCAATTTTTAAAATAAACATCCACTTAGTACTATTTTATTTCACTAACCATCCATAAAACAAAGAAATCAAAATGGCTAATTTATCACTTCAATGCCTACTTCAAAGAAAACAATTCGATTTGGCTACTAATCTCACAAAAACTATTATTTTTCCACTTATTCAATTTAATCCTTTCACTTAAGTTAAGTACTCAATCAATAAAATTTTTATACGAAACTTTCACATATAATAAATCACATATTATTAGCACCAAAAATAATATTAAAAATTTTTCGGTCTCGGATTCGTGGTCCCGAAACCACCGTTTCGATTAGGGTAAATTTTGACTGTTACACGGTATGCCCGGGGCATGGTGGCAACAGAATATGAGCGTTGCATCCATTTTGAGGATGGACTCAAAGACAACCTACGGGTTCTGATAGCTCCGCAGAGGGAGCACAATTTTTCTACACTGGTGGATAAGGCGAAGATCGCCGAGGAGGTTAAGCACGTTGAGCACTAGAACCACGAGAAAGGAAAGAATAAAAGGGAATCGGAGCCCTCAAATTCTGGGATGAGGCCTAAGAAAAAGGCCAGATCTAATGGGCCAGTGAGAGTTGGGCCTCCCATTACACTTGCTAGGGTGGCACTGTGTGGGCACTGTGGTAGACGCCATTCGGGTGAGTGTTGGAGGACAACTGGGGCATGTTTACGATGTGGGTTAACTGAGCATCGTGTCTGGGATTGTCCATTGAGGACTGATTAGATGCAAGCTGCGGGTACTAGTATGGTATAGCCACTGAGAGTAGCTCAGCAGCCACCTAGGGGTCGAGGTTAAGCGAGGGGTGGTAATGGCATCGGCCGAGGGCAGCGAGCACTGGGAAGAGGTTTGGGACTGACTGAGGTGAGCTAGGCTACACTGGTTTATGCTGCACGTCACCGAGAGGATGGTAATGCTTCGGACGTCATTACGGCTATATTCTTAATTTTTGATGTACCATACACTACATTGATGAACATAGGCTCTACACACTCTTACATAGCTAGCTTTGTGTTTGAAACTTTAGGGATTCTGATTGACATTACTTTGATCGAGATAACTGTTGTGAATCCATTGGGGTAAGCTATTTGGGTTAGTAAATTATTTAGAGACATTCTGCTAGAGGTTAAAGGGACAGTATTTGCTGATCCGATGGAGCTTCTATTTGGGGAGTACGATTTGATTCTGGGAATGGACTGGCTGGTCAAGCGTTGGGTGAGTCTGGATTGTGCTACAAAAAGGGTTATTCTGAGAACTGAGGAGGATAATAAGGTAGTGGTGATTGGGGAACGTCGGGCTTATCTGGCGAATGTGATTTCTGCGTTGGTGGAAAAAAGTTGGTACGGAAAGGATGTGAGGCATTCTTGGCCTACATCAGTATTTCAAATTCTGAGGACTCTTCGGCTAAGGATATCAGAATCGTAAGAGACTTTCTGGATGTTTTTCCCGAGGAACTACCGGGTCTGCTTCTGAGCCGAGAGGTAGAGTTTGGAATTGAGCTCTTTTCTGGTACTACTCTGGTGTGTATCGCCCCTTATAGAATAGCACCGAAGGAGCTCGTGGAGCTTAAGGCTCAGATTCAAGAGTTACTGGATCGTGGGTTCATCTGCCCTAGTGTGTCTCCATAGGGAGCACATGTTTTGTTTGTGAAAAAAAAGGATGGATCAATGCATATGTGTATCGGCTACCGCCAATTGAATAAGCTGACCATTAAGAACAAATACCCCCTACCGAGGATTGATGATATGTTTGACCAGTTTCGAAGGGCTTCGGTGTTCTCCAAGATTGATCTGCGATCTGGATACCATCAACTGAAGGTTAAGGAGGCCGATGTGCATAAGACGGCATTTAGGACTCGGTACAGCCATTTGGACTTACAAATACACCAGGGTATCTGGATCTATTTGTGGTAGTCTTCATTGACGACATTCTGGTGTATTCGAACACTGAGGACGAGTACGATGAACATCTTAGAGTGGTGCTACAAACTTTGCGTGAGAAATAGTTGTATCCTAAGTTTAGTAAGTGTGAGTTTTGGCTTTGGAAAGTAACCTTTTTGGGGCACGTGCTTTCTGTGAAGGGGATTCATGTTGATCCTCGTAAGATCGAGGCTGTGTTAAAGTGGAAACAGCCGAAGAATGTGTCTAAAATCTATAGTTTTTTAGGGTTAGTGGGTTACTATCAATGCATCCTAGAAGGGTTCTGTTTGATCACAGCACCATTAGCCAAGCTTTTGCGTAAGGGAGCTCCCTTTGTCTGGACTGATAAGCAAAAGAGAGCTTCGAGAAGCTCAAATCTGTATTGACGCAAGCTCCGGTTCTGATACAACCTGAATCTGGGAAGGATTTTTTCGTATAAAGTGATGAGTCGCATGTGGGTCTGGGTAGCATTCTGATGCAGGATGGTAAGGTGGTAGCTTATGTGTCACGTCAACTCAACATGCATGAGGCTAATTATCCTACGCATGATTTGGAGTTGGCAGCAGTGGTCTTCACTCTGAAAATCTGGACACTAATCACAAAAGCCTCAAGTATCTCCTCACCTAGAATAAGTTAAACCTTAGGCAGCATAGATGGGTTGAATTGCTTAAGGACTATGATTGCACCACCGGGTACCACCCTGGTAAGGCTAATGTGGTGGCAAATGCTTTGAGCCGTAGGGCTATGACCGACTGAGAGCGATGTTCACTCGACTCAACTTATTTGATGATGGGAGTCTGTTAGCTAAACTTAAGGTTAAGCCCACATGGATTGAGTAGATCAGGAGTAAACAGTTGGTGGATAAGTCGCTTGAGTTATGATTCTGTCAGGTTGAGAGTGGGGATACTACTGAGTTTGAGATTAACAGTGATGGGGTACTTTGTTTCTACGGTCGGATTTATGTGCTGAATGATGACGATTTGAGACAGTTGATTCTGAGGGAAGGGCATAGTAGCCCTTACGCTATTTATCCCGGTGGGAATAAAATGTATCGAGATTTACGAGAGTTATACTGGTGGCCAAGGTTGAAGTGTGAGGTTACAAATTTTGTAGCTCATTGTTTGACTTGTCAGCAGGTTAAGGCTGAGCATCAGTTGCCTTCGAGGTTGCTACAACCGGTAAAGATACCAATGTGGACATGGGAGCGAGTAACTATGGACTTCGTTAATGGGTTGCCTTTAACACCCACTAAAAAGGATTCCGTCTGGATCATAGTGGATTGACTGACCAAGTCCGCTCATTTCATTCCGGTTAGGACAGACTTTTCTCTCTAAAAGTTAGCTACGCTACGTCTCATTTCCAAAAGAAGTTGCATGAAGCTCTGGGTTTGGGGTTAGACTTCAGTACTGCTTTCCATCCTTAAATAGATGGTCAGTCAGAGAGGGTGATTCAAATACTAGAGGATATGAAGAGGAGTTGTGTTATAGATTTCAGAGGTAGTTGGGAGGAGTACTTGCCGGTGGCAGAGTTCGCCTATAACAAAAGCTATCATTCTAGCATCCAGAGTACTTGCCATTGAGGAGTATTGCTTTTTGAGTGTTTTTTCTATAGGATTTTGAGTCTTTTCCTCCGTTTTGTTTGTGCCAAATTTCTTTTCATCTCTTTTCTCCCTCTTTTCCACTTTGTTTTCGTGTATTGTTCTTTGCTAGATACCTAAACACCTCTTGGCTGAATCTCTCCATTTCCACCTCTTTTTGTACATTCTTTTCTACTCTTCTCTCACCTTTTCTCTCTTGTGTTCACCCTAGCCGAAACTTCTCTTCTTCTTTATTATTTTTCTACTCTTTTATCCATCAACTAAATTTCTTCTTTTTCTCATTCGAATCGGTTCTCTTCCTTTTTGCTAATAGCCGAACATTGGCTAGTCTGAAGCTGGGTATTCTTTTGTCTGTCAAATCTACCTTATTTATTTAGCTCTTCTGGGATCAAGGTAATACTTCTTTTCCCTTCTTTTCTGTTTCTCTTTTTCTCTCTTGTAAAGCCGAATCTCTCACTCTACCTCTTCTTATCTAAGGCCTAATTTGAATACTCCTCTTCAACCCGAATCTTGTTTGTTCCTTTGTGAAAGCCTAGACTCTTGTTGAGCAATTTTCAAATCTGTGGAACTTTGGTAAGTTTATCCATGGCCGAATAGGGGGAGTGGATGGTTGTCCTCTATTTTTAAATTCATTTAGGCTGAAAGGCTATTTCTCTGTTGTTTGAAACAACAACGCTAACTCATGCTCTTCATTAGGGACTCAATTTTGTAATCAGAGGGAGTAAATCGAACATTCAAGCATAGCAAGGAGTTATGTCATTCTTGGTAAGTGTAGTGGATTGTGTTATCAAATTCAATTTTGGGATTTTCGAACAAGACTAACTGATAGCCACTTATGTCCTTGGTGCATCGGAGGGTATCGTGATACGTATTTCAATTCAGGTGTGTAATCCCACACTCAATTTGATGATGATTACATATGATGTGTTAAGAATCAGCCAAAAGTCGAAAAGCCAAAAAGTCAGCAACTGTGACCCTCGAGTATGCGAACACTTGTAGTGGTAAACCAAAACAAGAATAATGGCGATAAGTCATAGAAGGTGTCGCGAGCACTCGCGAAACTGAGTGTAATAGTCTGGTTTATACCCTAGTTGGAACAGTGGTTTCGAGACCACAAATTCAAGTTCGTATAATATTTTTAATATTATTTTCTATGATGTTGTTATGTGATTAAGCATGTGGAAAATTTTCGTAAGCTAATTCGTTCATTTGTGTGTTTAATTTGACAAAAGGATGAAATTGCATTGAGTGTGAAAGTTGCTTGCTATTTGTTAAAGTACTTAAGTGTTGTGACTTTTAAAAGTAGTGGCCTTAAGTGGTAATTAAACTACTATTTAGTTAGTGGATGGTGGAATGTCATGATAACCATGATTTATATTTGTCTTTTATGATTATTAAGTGGGTAAATGGGTAATTGAATAGTTGAGATATTAGTTAATAAAACAAATAAGGTTGATAGTGGATTTTTATTCATCTACCTATCACCGAAAATTAGAAGAAAGAAAAAGAAGAAATGTTGAGCTAGGTTTTGGCATTCATTAAGCATAATTAAGGTATGTTTTGGTTTTGAATTTTGATAATTTTTATGTTTTTGAGATTGTTGTTAAGTATACTATCAAGCCCATGTCTCAATTTGATGAATTGATGTTGTTCATGAAATGTGCCATTGATGATATGTTGAGTTTTATGGTGATTTATGGTGTTAAATGAAAGATTTGAGCTTTATGAACATGTTTTGTTCTTGAAGTTTTGATGAATTTAGCTAAATAGGGCTAAACAGAGAAAATGGTAAATTAAGGGACTAAATAGAAAAATTGATGAATAGTATGGGTTTGTATGATGTTTATATATACATTCAGGTTGTGTATTAATTTTGATATGAGTTGATGCATATGAAATGGTTATGTTTTGTTTAAACAATGGATGATTTTGATTGTGTATGAATTAGGTGTATTTGGTGTGTTTTAATAACCTAAAAATGGTGAAAATAGCAATTTTCACACGGCCTAAACACATGGGCGTGTGCCCAGACCATGTGGCAAAAGTCAGAATCAAAAGAATCGCCCACGGGCTAGTCCCACGACCGTATGTAGTAAGTCAGAATCTACCCACGAGCTGCCCACGGCCATGTGATTTCCTACGGGAAGGCCACATGGGCATGTCCAAAACCACACGGGCATGTGCCTCTATTTTCAAGAAAAAGTTTCCAAAGTCTCTATTTTAGTCCTAAATCATTTCCTAATCATATTTTGGGTTTTGTAGGGCCATATTAGGGTCGTAAATATGATATTTGAAAAATTGTAATTGTGCCATGGGACTATGTCCCAATTTACTTGGTTATGTATGTTTAACTCCGGTAATACTAGGTTAATTTATAAATAGCCCTAAATATGTGTGTATGGATTGAATTGGATGAATTAGTGAATAAAAGGGTTAATTTTGAATATGTTTAGATCAAGAACCGAGGAAAATAGATTTAGAAAATAGATTTAGATATCGATAAAGCGAAAGTAATCGGGTAGCCGTTTCCATTTGGATAGATTGAATCTGAGGTAAGTCATATTGCTAATAAATGTAGTTATATTGAATTGAGTTTATTTACATGATTATCAATGATAATGGCTGCATTTTTGATACTATGTATATGAATTTTGAGATAAGGTTGACATAGTGATAAGTAGGAGAAGTTTTGTATGAACTTGGGAATACAAAGGTATTTGTTCTATTTTATCATGTAAAACCACGTCTGGGACGTAGGCATCGTTATCTGGTTATATGTAAGACCTCATCTAGGATGTATGCATCGTTATCTGATTATATGTAAGACCTCGTCTGGGACATAGGCATCATTATCTACTTATATGTAAGACCTCGTCTGGGATGTAGGCATTATTATTTGGTTATATGTAAGAACTCATCTGGGACGTAGGCATCGTTATCTGATTATATGTAAGACCTCGTCTAGGAAGTAGGCATTGTTATCTGGCTATATGTAAGACCTAAATGCAGGATGTAGGCATCCTTATCAGTTATATGTAAGACCTAAATGCAGGATGTAGGCATCGTTATCTGGTTATATGTAAGACCTTGTCTGGGATGTAGGGATCCTTATCTGGTTATATGTAAGACCTCGTCTGGGACGTAGGGATCCTTATCTGGTTATATGTAAGACCTCAACTGGGATGTAGGCATCCTTATCTGGTTATATGTAAGACCTCGTCTGGGACGTAGGCATCGTTATCTGATTATATGTAAGACCTCGTATTGGACGTAGGCATTATTATCTGATTATATGTAAGACCTCGTCTTGGTCGTAGGCATCGTTATCTGATTATATGTAAGACCTCGTCTGGGACGTAGCCGTCGTTATCTAATTATATGTAAGACCTCGTCTGGGACGTAAGCATCATTATCTGATTATATGTAAGACCTCGTCTGGTACGTAGGCATCGTTATCTGATTATATGAAAGACCACGTTTGGGATGTTGGCAACGATATGAGCTTTTCGTGTAAGACCATGTCTAGGACATCGGCATCATATTGATTCGTGCAACAATCTGTCTGAGACTGAGGTATTGATATTTGAGTTTAAGTAAGACCCCGCTTAGGACGTTGGCTTTGTACAACTATTCCGAGTTTTCTGAGCATCCTATTAGATTCCTATTGGTTCAATGGGCAAGTCTGTGATACGTATTGCAAAACCGAGTTAAGAATAAATATGTGTATGTAAAATCATTTCAGGTACGTTGATTATACACTATTTGTGTATACAAGGTAAGCATCTAAGTGATCTTACTATGATGAAATGGATACGGAATTGATGATATAATATTTAAAGTTTTGATTATATGAATTACGTAATCATATGATTTCTTGAATTTGCACAGATAGCAATTGTGGTTAATAGTATATGAATCAAAGCATATGTGCGATATTTTGTTAAGTGATTGATATATGCTAATGTATATATTCGCATAAATGCCTCTTATGTCAAGTATATTTGTTTATGACTTACTAAGCTTTTGGAAAGCTTACTTTGTATGCATTTTCTCTGTTTTATAGGTCGTCAAAAGCTACTAAAGGT
This sequence comes from Gossypium rotundifolium, assembly GCA_025506655.1. Lineage (NCBI taxonomy): Eukaryota > Viridiplantae > Streptophyta > Magnoliopsida > Malvales > Malvaceae > Gossypium > Gossypium rotundifolium. The sequence continues at coordinate 38,429,443 of CP106734.1, forward strand.
TCGGGACCGTCAGGGATTGTCATCACACTACTAAAAATCATTTGGTACACTTTGAATATGTGTATGGCAAGATATGGCATGTATAGGCTAGTTCTTGATATGAGTTGTAAAGTGAACCTAGCCATGTGATTTGGCTAGTTATGTTTTGGTATCATGTTTAAAAGAATGTGATATGTGAAGTTGTTTTGGTATGATTGGTTGCTATATGATATGGTTATATGTGAATGAAATGAGATGATATATTTTGCTTGTATGATTGACCCTTTTGGGTGGCATTTTGGCCTTATAAATGGCCTATAATGTCACACAGCCATGGCACACGGGCGTGCTTAATGGCCGTGGTGAGGAAGTCAGTATGTGGTATAAGAGTTCACGGCCTAAGTGCAAGGGCGTGCTTAGAGGCCGTGGAGGATAAGTCAGTATATCACCATGGGGAAGACACATGGGGGTGTCTATCAGTCATGGAGGGCACACGGTTTCCTTCTATGGCGTGTTTCCCCTGTAATTTAGAAATGTTTTAAATTTTCATGAAATCTCGTATGTGTTTCAGTTTAGTTCCGACCCGAATTATAAGCATGTTATTGTTCTCAAAGACTCATTTATAGGACATTATGTTTGAGAATGATGATTGAATATATGAAATTTCTTTAAATGCTTTTTGAATTATCTGGTAATGCTCCTAACCCTAATCCGGTTACGGACACGAGATAGGGGTGTTTCACTGAGGCTGTAACGGGCCAAATCAAGCTGAAACGGGCCAAAAGGGCCCAATGGGCTATCCGGTCCACATGGGCAAAATTGATGGAAAACTGTCAAAGAATAAGTACGGTTGTGAAATCTAAAAATATGATACCGAAATCATGCGAAATGGGCCACATGAGCGTGTGGGCCCATTTGGGCCTGAAATGGATTTTAGGCCCAATAGTTCCGTAGAGATCCAAAAAGGGTCCTGTGTCGCGCGAGGCGATTGTAGGCCTTCAGAAAGGTCGTTAAATGCAAACTTACTGAAATACCCCTAGAAGGTAAATTACTGAAATACCTAAATTATCGAAATACCCCTGGGGGTAAATGACCGTTATAACCTTAGTTATGGTTGGTTATCATGTATGTGTTTTATTTACACTTTTGTACGTATGATGCATTGCATTTATAATATGTTGCATGGGGTGGGATTGATGATCGGAGGAAGTGTACTCTAGTGGCTCTGCCACATTCTGTCTAGTGGTTATGCCACGTATAATCTATTATTCTGGTGGCTCCGCCACAAATTCTGTGATTAATAGCTTGTCTGCCATATTAGTGTGTAGAGCTGGGTGGGTTGACTTGGTCCCCACAAGTGTGTAGGGCTGGTATGGGTGGTGTGTAGGGTTGGATTGGGTTGGGCTGCATACTCTGTTTGCATTATCATGTTTATAGGGCTTCGGCCCAGTCTACTTCTGTATGGGCTCGGGCCCAGTCAATGACCGATTAGGGGAGTTCACACTGAGTTCTCGTAACTCACCCCTCTGCTTTAACCTTACAGGTGATCCCCAACGTTAGAGTATTTAGAGCTGCAGAGGACTCTAGGGTGGCCGTACGTCAGAGTATTTCTCACGAACTTCAGTAAATTTCGCTTTTGCTTTATTTTAATATTATTTTAATTTGGTTTAATATTTTGTAATAAGGCTATTGGACTTAATTTTTTTCTTTTAAACTTTCATTTCAGTTATATTCAAACTATAAATGATTAAACTCTGGGTTTTCTCAAAACGTAAATAACATTTTTTTTCAAAATATCACGTTTTTGCAAATCACTGCATCTGATTCCTGCCATAAACAGAGTTTTCTTGAATAATAATAATACCGTTTTCATAAGAAACCCCTAAAAGCAAATCTAAATTTCACAAACAACAAAGCTCAAAGTTTCAAAAAGAATATGAAGTTTTTAACGACCACGCAGTTTATAAACAACCCTTTTATGTGGCATGCCAGATCTGGTCATAACATCTAGGCTGGGTTTGGAGTGTTACAGGCTCGGTATGTGAAATTGGACCGGCGGTGTAACATCCTGAATTAGGGGTTGTTTGTAATTTAATTATTTTCCCATGTGTGTGCTTGAAGAAATGAATACTATGATTGCTAAGCATGTTCTAGGGTCTAGAAATTACCCCGAGCTAGGCCTGACTTAGGACTGGAAATTTCTTTTTAAATGTTTAAAAGGAGGGAGCTAGGTGAGATAGTGGTTAAGGAAAATTCCGGGAGAAGCATGACACAAAGAATTAAGTGGCAAAGTGGCTTTCATGCGCCACTTAAGGGCTTAGAGGTGACGTTTGGGCAGGTCTTGGGTTCGAATCTTGGGAGTTACAAGGGGGATGGGTTTTATTTTTTTTTTTTGGCTTTTTGGCGTTAAAGGAAAGGGGGCCAAGTTAGAAGGCTTTAAAAGATTTTTGTGGGTGAGTTTGGGCATGAAAGTCGATTTGGAAGAGTGGCTTGGGGCGTTGAAAGGGGCTGCGGCAGTTTGCCTCCACCAGGTCCTCTGTTCGAACCCAAGAAGCTGCAGGTTGGTTTTTTTTTTTTTGTGCACGCCGGCGTGAACGGGAGAGTGAGTTAATGGCATGATTTTGGACTCTTAATGTGATAAGGATAAACATTGTTTTTCCTTTTAATTTTCATCTGAAAGAGTTGTGATGTTGTTATACTATATTTTTTTTTATTTGTAAAGGTGATAAAGGTAGGGATAGGAGATAAATCTTGATTTGGAGGATAATTAAAAGCTAGAATTATCAAAAAAGGGGAGAGTTGGCCGAAGGTGGGATTGTAGGCAAGGTTGGCTATCGGTTTTGGGAGCATAAGCATAGCCGAATGTCCCCCTAAACTCATTCAAGGCTATTTTCTTTTCTCTCAAGAACCTGGTCGAATTCTCCCTAACCATATTTGCCAAAGTTCTCTAGAATTTCTCTCTTCTTTTCTTCTACTTGGCCGAACCTACCCCCTTCTACTAAAAATTTAACCTTCCTTGCTAGCCGAATATCTCTTCCATAAAGGGCTTAGGCCGAATCCCCCAGTAAGGTGCTATCGATTTCCAAAGGGTGGTAAGTGTGTCTCTTTAACATTCGGCTTCTTTTCTTTTCCTTTTGTATGCTGAAAGCTTGAGAAACAAGCCTTGGTAAGTTGGCCGAATGTGGTTATGGTTCTAATGGTGTACATTTTGTGTGTAGATAACGTTAAGGTACATTGAGGGAGCCTATCGGGATTTGATTTTTCAAGGTAAGGCTTATACATCATTCAGCCAAGGGCCATTTGTTGAGAATTAGTGCCTAAAGTCGAAACTAACATGTGCCATGTAAGGATTCAACGATTTCAGGAATAAGTGCAGCTTCGAGATTTGTTTGGAAACCAAATCCGTTTAAGGTAAGTGCCGCAAATGAGCCTTTAGTATTAAGTTGTTATGGCCAAATAGGCCTATGTCACTAACCTTGTTGTTGGCCGAATTTAGGGTTAAAGGATCTAGCACAAGTAGATCGAATCTTCGAGATCTAGGATTCGCGTTAGTAACAGGTGTGTAAAACTTTTTACACACCTTATTAGTTAACATTGCTATTATGTTGTTTTTTTTGGTAATCATTGTGATAGTGATTTGCCTGTGGGCTTTAGCATGGATTCCGGGTAAGTTCCCTATTACGTGATCTATGATGTATGTTTGAGTATGCCATCATATGCTATGCTATACATAAATGCATGATATATGGGATTATGATAATTATGTAAGCATGATGATGGTGGGATTAATGAGAGGAGGGGGATGATTTCTATGGACTGTCACCAGTGGTTTTGACCACAAGATGGGTTGGCCCCATCAGATTAATTGTGACTTCGGTCACCAGTGGTTTTGACCACACCGTTGTTAAATTGTGACTAAGTCCAGTGGTTTGGTACCACCAGTGGTTTTGACCACACTTGATAAATTGTGACCTATGGTCATCAGTGGTTTTGACCACACGATGGGTTGGCCCCATCATTTGATTTGTGACTCTAGTCACCAAGTGGTTTTGACCACCGGTGGTTTTGACCACACGGGTAGTTAAAGAGTACGGATGGTTAGTGGGGTTGCATGTTTGCATGTTATTAATAATTTGTGTATGAGTTGCATTTAGGGTGGGGATTTACACACTAAGTCTTGGTGACTCACCCTTCCCAAATTATTTTGTAGATGAGTAGATCATGGAGATGGAGCCGAGAGGACTCGAGGCGGCCATGCTTGTTCCTTAGTTTTTTTTTTTTTTTGAATTTTATTTGATTACATTCATGTTTATTTACTTTCTACATTTTTAATTTGGGTTGTAATAAGGCCGCTAATTATTATTTGGATGTTTTAATTAGTTGTTTTAATTTACTTATACTATATTACAAAATGAAATTATAAATGTTAAGTAAATCAGTTAAAAGCAACATTTTCAAATTAAGTAACTTTTACGAGTTTTCAAAGATGTTACCATCGGGTAACAAAATACACCAAGTCGACTATAACTTGACGATTTTAAAATTTTACATGATCAAATGTTTTCAAAAGGTTTATCAACACAACCATGTTTATAAAAATAATCCCAACTGAGTTTTATCAAACCCTGTTTTAATACCTTAGCCATATTTTAACAAGTTTTCAGCAGACACTCAAAATGTCTCAAATCATTTTACTCCGTGACATACCACATCCGGTCAGGACTCATGGGCCAGGTTTGGCGTGTTACATTTTTGGTATCAGAGCCCGGTTCAAAACTCAGCTGTGGGGGCCCAAGGCCCAAAATGCTTTGTTTTTTTGTTAGTAGGCCTTATTAGAATGTTTTGGGAAATTGTTTATGGTTCTAACAGCATGACACCAAGTCTCCGGCACCTATCCGCCCAGGTAAGTAATTCTATCTATTTTTGTGAATACTTGATGGGGGTAGAAGGCTAAATTGGGAACGTAGACTATTAGAATAAGGAATTGTTGAACCCTAGGGTTAGCGAACCCCAAAGAACAATGCATAAGATTTAATAATTCCCTAAACAACCCTATGAGTTGTCACTAAGCAAGGGATGTGGCAATCGTTATACGCATGTCTAGGATTGGATTCGGTGGGAGCCTGGTATTTAAGCAGTCCTAGTGACTCACCTCCTACTCACTTGAATCCTACCTGGTGCGTAGTGACGGTTCATCCTAGTTGAGACGACGTGCTCACAGGTTAAACTTGATAACTAAAACCCGAAAGGGACTAGCCATTTTGCTTTTGAAGTAATTAAAACCTTGACTAAAAAAATGACCAAAATACCCCTGGCTTGTAAATTACCAAAATACGTATGAAAAATTTCCAAATAAGAAAAATTCAAAATATCCTTCTTTTGTGAAATCAGCTAGAACTAAATTTTGGAAATCTTGTTATGAAAAAATTTTTTTAATAAAATACCCATAGTGGTAAAATTACAAAATTGCCCCTAACCAACAAAATTACCAGAATAACCCTGATTTTCAAAATTTTGCAACATCACTGTTTTGAAAAATGCAATTCTCAAAAAGAACCATCAAAGTTTTATAACTTTTGAAATATCCCTGATCTATTAAATTTTACAAATTCACCCTGATTTGTGAAAAATTACCGAAATACCCCTGAGGTCCAAAATTATCAAAATACCCCCGGATTTCAAAATTTTTCAAAATACCCCAGGAATTTAAGAGTTCCAAAATACTTTTTGACAAAATCATATGAGAACTTTTATTTTTGAAAAATTACAAAAATACCCCTTGTAGGACAAATTACGAAAATACCCTTGGGTAGTGAAAAATTTCTCCTTAATCGCAGCACCGTTGACTAAGCTATTGAGAAAAGGGGTTCCATTTGTGTGTTCTGAGAAGCAGCAAGAGAGTTTCGATAAGTTGAAGAGGATTTTGACAGAAGCACCAGTCTTGATTCAGCCAGAGGTAGGGAAGGAATTCACTGTGTATTGCGATGCATCGCATACTGGTTTAGGGTGTGTGTTGATGCAAGAAGGGAAGGTGGTTGCTTATGCGTCACGACAGTTGAGGCCTCACGAAGCTAACTACCCGACACATGATTTGGAATTGGCTGCTGTGGTTTTTGCCTTGAAAATCTGGAGGCACTATCTGTACGGGGAGAAGTCGGTAGTGTACACAGATCACAAAAGTCTGAAGTACCTCCTGACACAGAAAGATTTAAATCTGAGGCAGCGGAGGTGGATTGAGTTGTTGAAGGACTACGACTGCTCAATCGAATACCATCCGGGGAAGGCTAATGTGGTAGTTGATGCATTGAGCCGAAAGGTGGTAGCGGATTTGCGAGCAATGTTTGCTCATCTAAGTCTCTATGAGGATGGGAGCCTTTTGGCAGAATTTCAAGTGAAGCCATCTTGGATTAATGAGGTCAAAGAAAGACAGATGACCGATGAAACTTTGAATACTTGGAGGTTACAAGTATAGAATGGTGAGGCCTACGATTTTAGCTTGGGTAGTGATGGAGTGTTGTACTTTCAAGGGAGAGTATGCATGCCTAAGGATAATGATTTGAGGCAGCGAATCCTTAAAGAAGCCCATGGTAGTCCGTACGCTATGCACCCCGGAAGCAGCAAGATGTATCGGGATTTAAGGGAGCAGTTTTGGTGGCCGGGTCTTAAGCGAGAAGTAACCGACTTAGTGGGCAAGTGTCTGACATGCCAACAAGTTAAGGTGAGCATCAATTGCCATCGGTACATTACAACCCGTAAGGATCCCGCATGGAAGTGGGAGGAGATTACTATGGATTTAGTAAGTGGGCTTCCCTTACGCCCAATGAAAAAGATCTTTGTTTGGGTGATAGTAGACGGTTGACTATGTCGGCCCATTTCATACCGGTAAGGGTTGACTACTCACTTCAAAGGTTAGCCAGGCTGTATATAGCTGAGATAGTGCGGTTGCATGGAGTATCGATGTCCATTATCTCATATCGGGATCCCCGATTTACGTCGAGATTCTAGAAGGCTTTACATCAGGAGTTAGGCACGAAGTTGAATTTCAGCACAGCTTTTCATCCGTAGTCTGATGGACAATCTGAGAGGGTAATCCAAGTGTTGGAAGATATGTTAAGGGGCTGTGTTTTGGACTTTCGTGGTAGTTGGGAGGAGTACCTACCCTTGGCAGAATTTGCTTATAACAATAGTTATCAAGCGAGTATTCGGATGGCATTGTATGAGGCGCTGTATGGTCGAAAATGCTGTACTCCTACATGTTGGACGGAACTAGGAGAATGTTGGATGTTGGGTCCAGAGTTAGTAGCGGAGACGGAGGATAAGGTTAGAGTAATTCGGGATCGTCTTAAGGATGCATCAGACAGGCAAAAATCCTACGCCGATCTTAAGTGCAGAGAGGTTGAATATGCAGTGGGTGATAAGGTCTTCTTGAAGGTATCACCTTGGAAGAAAGTGCTGAGGTTTGGCCAAAAGGTCAAGCTAAGCCCTAGATTCATCGGACTGTACACGGTGTTGAAACGTGTGGGACCGGTAGCTTACCAACTTGAGTTGCCAGTAGAATTGAGACAGATACATGATGTCTTCCATGTTTCGATGCTGAGGCACTATCGATCAGATCCCTCACACGTAGTGCCGATCGCGGAAATTGAGGTGAACCCGGACTTGTCTTTCGAGGAGGAGCCAGTACAAATCTTGGATTGAGATGTCAAGGTTTTGAGGAGGAAGTCAGTGCCTTTAGTAAAAGTGCTATGGCGAAACCATGGAACGGAGGAGGCCACGTGGGAACCCGAGGATGTGATGCGGTAGTAATACCCCCAGCTCTTCTGATCCAGGTAATTTTGAGGCTGAAATTCTTTTTAAGGGGGGTAGAACTGTAACATCTTGAATTAGGGGTTGTTTGTAATTTAATTATTTTCCCATGTGTGTGCTTGAAGAAATGAATACTATGATTGCTAAGCATGTTCTAGGGTCTAGAAATAACCCCGAGCTAGGCCTGACTTAGGATGGAAATTTCTTTTAAATGTTTAAAGGAGGAGTTAGGTGAGATAGTGGTTAAGGAAAATTTGGAGAAGCATGACACAAAGAATTAAGTGGCAAAGTGGCTTTCATCGCCACTTAAGGGCTTAGAGGTGACGTTTGGGCGGGTCTTGGGTTGAATCTTAGGAGTTACAAGGGGATGGGTTTTATTTTTTTTTTTGGCTTTTTGGCGTTAAAGGAAAGGGGCCAAGTTAGAAGGCTTTAAAAGATTTTTGTGGGTGAGTTTGGGAATGAAAGTTGATTTGGAAGAGTGGCTTGGGCGTTGAAAGGGTCATGGCGGCTTGCCTCCACCAGTCTGTGTTCGAACCCAAGAAGTTTGCAGTTGGTTTTATTTTTTTGTGCCCTTGGCGTGAATGGGAGAGTGAGTTAATGGCATGATTTTGGACTCTTAATGTGATAAGGATAAACATTGTTTTCCTTTTAATTTTCAATTTGGAAGAGTTGTGATGTTGTTATACTATATTTTTTTTTATTTGTAAAGGTGATAAAGGTAGGGATAGGAGATAAATCTTGATTTGGGGGATAATTAAAAGCTAGAATTATCAAAAAGAGGGAGAGTTGGCCGAAGGTGGGATTGTAGGCAAGGTTGGCTATCGATTTTGGGAGCATAAGCATAGCCGAATGTCCCCTTAAACTCATTCAAGGCTATTTTCTTTTCTCTCAAGAACCTGCTGAATTCTCCCTAACCATATTTGCCAAAGTTCTACAGAATTTCTCTCTTCTTTTCTTCTACTTGGCCGAACCTACCCCCCTTCTACTAAAAATTTCACCTTCCTTGCTAGCCAAATGTCTCTTCCATAAAGGGCTTAGGCTGAATCCCCCTAGTAAGGTGCTATCAATTTCCAAAGGGTGGTAAGTGTGTCACTTTAACATTCAGCTTCTTTTCTTTTCCTTTTGTGTGCTGAAAGCTTGAGAAACAAGCCTTGGTAAGTTGGCCGAATGTGGTTATGGTTCTAATGGTGTACGTTTTATGTGTAGATAACGTTAAGGTACATTGAGGGAGCCTATCGGGATTTGATTTTTCAAGGTAAGGCTTATACATCATTCGGCCAAGGGCCATTTGTTGATAATTAGTGCCTAAAGTCGAAACTAACATGTGTCATGTAAGGATTCAACGATTTCAGGAATAAGTGCAACTTCAGGATTTGTTTGGAAACCAAATCCGTTTAAGGTAAGTGCCGCAAATGAGCCTTTGGTATTAAGTTGTTATGGCCGAATAGGCCTATGTCACTAACCTTGTTGTTGGCCGAATTTAGGGTCAAAGGATCTAGCACAAGTAGATCGAATCTTCGGGATCTAGGATTCGCGTTAGTAAGAGGTGTGTAAAACTCTTTACACACCTTATTAGTTAACATTGCTATTATGTTATTTTTTTTTTTGTAATCATTGTGATAATGATTTGCCTGTGGGCTTTAGCATGGATTCCGGGTAAGTTCCCTATTACGTGATCTATGATGTATGTTTGAGTATGCCATCATATGCTATGCTATACATAAATGCATGATATATGGGATTATGATAATTATGTAAGCATGATGATGGTGGGATTAATGAGAGGAGGGGGATGATTTCTATGGGCTATCACCAGTGGTTTTGACCACAAGATGGGTTGGCCCCATCAGATTAATTGTGACTTCGGTCACCAGTGGTTTTGACCACACCGTTGTTAAATTGTGACTAAGTCCCAGTGGTTTGGTACCACCAGTGGTTTTGACCACACTTGATAAATTGTGACCTATGGTCATCAGTGGTTTTGACCACACGATGGGTTGGCCCCATCATTTGATTTGTGACTCTAGTCACCAGTGGTTTTGAACACCAGTGGTTTTGACCACACGGGGTAATTAAAGGAGTACGGATGGTTAGTGGGGTTGCATGTTTGCATGTTATTAATAATTTGTGTATGAGTTGCATTTTCGGGTGGGGGATTTACACACTGAGTCTTTGTGACTCACCCCTTCCCAAATTATTTTGCAGATGAGTAGATCGTGGAGATGGAGCCGGAGAGGACTCGAGGCGGCCATGCTTGTTCCTTAGTTTTTTTTTTTTTTGAATTTTATTTGATTCTGTTCATGTTTATTTACTTTCTACACTTTTAATTTGGGTTTTAATAAGGCCGCTAATTATTATTTGGATGTTTTAATTAGTTGTTTTAATTTACTTATACTATATTACAAAATGAAATTATAAATGTTAAGTAAATCGGTTAAAAGCAACATTTTCAAATTAAGTAACTTTTACGAGTTTTCAAAGATGTTACCATTGGGTGACAAAATACACCAAGTCGACTATAACCTTGACGATTTTAAAATTTTACATGATGAAACGTTTTCAAAAGGTTTATCAACACAACCATGTTTATAAAAATAATCCCAACTGAGTTTTATCAAACCCTGATTTAATACCTTAGCCATATTTTAACAAGTTTTCAGCAGACACTAAAATGTCTCAAATCATTTTACTCCGTGACATACCACATCCGGTTAGGACTCATGGGCCGAGTTTGGGGTGTTACAGGCGGTCCAACCGGTGGCTAGACTGGATCGGTCGAGTTGTCACTGACCCAGATCAAACAGGCTCGGGGGGTCCTAAGGGTGTCACACCTGCACCACAGAACACGGTGGTGTTGGTGGCTGTGACGGCGACATCCCGATGGCTGACGGCAGTTGATCATTGATGGTTAAGCAGCGGAAGGGTTACACTCCTACTGGAACTCTACCAAAGAATTTTATTTCAGATTAATTTTTCCAAAAATAATATTATTTTAATAGTTTAATATTAAATTTAATTTAATACTTATCTTAATAGTATTTGTAACGACCTAAAATTTACAGTCATCAAAAAGTGTATTTTTGGGACACTTGTTTAGAAATCATTCGTAAATATTTATTAAAATATTTACGAAGATAGTTGTGTGTTTAATTAGGTTTTGGATAGGTGAATTAGCTTGAAATAAGGTTAATTAGGTATAAGGATTAAATTGAATTAAGTGTGAAAGTTTAATTATAGATTAAAGAAAATAGAGTAACTAATTAAGTAAATAAACCGTAAAGTTTACAATTGTATGGTAAAAATAATTTACATGTGTAATAAATACATACATACATTTGTAATACATATGTGTATTACTTATTATTTAAGTATATAATATAATAATATATATTATTATTATAATAAACCAAAGAATAAAAAGAAATAAAATAGAAACAAGAAAGAAAAGGGAAAGAAAAGAAAGGAAAAATTAGGGTTTTGAGATTCAAAGTTAATTTGGTAAGTCAATTTAGTCAATTTTCTTATAATTTTGATGTTTTGGAGTCCTAAAACAAAATACTACTTGATTTATGTTAAAATTTTTAAAGATAGTGAATTTTAGATATTGTTCATGTTCTATAAATTGATGAAATAGGGTTAAATTGATAGAATTTCAAGTTAGAAGTGAAAAAGGGATTGAATTGTAAAACAAATCATAAGTTTTGAGTAATAGGAACTAAATTGAAAGAATTTTGAAATTAGGGTTTATGGTGAAATTAGGGAATTGAAATTAGATTAAAGTGTAAATTGGATTGAGATATGGAATTAGTTTGTAAGAAAAAGAGTTAGTTTGATTTAAGGACTAAATTGGAATTTTGGCAGAAGTTGTGTATAAATTGAAATATTCAATGTTAAATTGTGTTGTATTGATGATTTTCAATGATTTTAATTCTGTAGCTAATGTCGTGCCAGAAACATCAACTAAAAAAGGAAAGGAAAAAGTCGACGAAGAGTGACTCGAGAATTATGGTTTGTATTTCTATAACCCGGATCTAATATTTAATTGTAGAATTTATTATTTAAAGCATATGGTAAGTGAATTGAGGCAAGTAATAGATATTGTAACATTGAATTGAATTGAATTGAATTGAATTGAATTGAATTGAATTGAATGTATGATTAAATATGATTACTGACTTGAAATGAATGATGATTGAAATGGGAAAGTGAATTGGAACCCTATTAACAATATCAGGCTAAGTCGGATATAGTTGGCATGCCATAGGATTGAATGAGTTATGGGATTCTTCGACCTTGAGTCGATGAGACAATGTGTGTCTTATTAATACTTTGGATAAATTCGATGACATACTGAGTACCGTATTATTTTTCTTCGGCATGGCCGATGAGGCACTGGGTGCCGTACTGGTGTGTTTGGGTTGAATCCGTGTATCCATCCATGTTCAAGTCATGTTAATAGGGGTATACAAATGTATTGAAAAATTGAATGAAATTGAATGATATTGAATGACTTCGAATATGGATTAGAATGGAATATTGATTTGAGAAGTAAGTGATTAATTGAATGATTATTGATATTGTATAGTTTATATATATGTTATATCAATTTATTTAAGCATTCGATTTATAGAAATACCACTAAGTCCACACTCAGCATACGATTTGTTTTCATGTGCAGGATAGGTTAAGGTCCGATCGTTGAATCAGCATCCAAAGCCGATCCCAAACTCAAAAACGTGGTGAAGTATATTTTCTTTTTGGGTAATGGCATGTACCTAGGTTGTCAAATGTTATTCTTTTGGGAAATGATTGTAATGATGTTATAATGTGAAATGGGTTGAATAAATAAATATATATACATATATGTTATGTTTAAAGTTATTAAGTGATGTGATTTTATTGAAACTGGTATAAAATTTAGAAATGGCTTAATTGATGTTTAATTGAATTGTTTGAACATTATATGTGAAAAATCTATAAGAAAATATTGGTTAAGTACTTAGGATGATTAATTTGACATGTTTTAAATGTATTTGAATGTGTTTTGGATTGGTTGAATGATTGGTTTTTGTGTTGCTTGGTGTATAAGTTTGTAGGGAATGGTAAACTTGATGAATAAGACTCATTTTGAGTCCACACGGCCTAGCACACTGGTGTGTGACCAGACCGTATGAGACACAAGGCTTATACGTGGGCGTGTGGATAGGCTGTGTGTCCCTTGATATTTTAAATTTTCAAAACAGAATGCCCAGTATACTCCACATGGGCAGAGACTGTAACAACCTATTTTTTGTTAAATCGAAATAGTGATTTTGGGACCACAAATTCAAAGTCAAATGATTATTTTATTATTATTTTAATTTTACAGTATGATATCATATTGGTGTGAAAATTTCGTTAAGAAATTTTATCATTTAATTGCTCAATTTGAGAAAAAGGACTAAATCGCGTAAAATGCAAAAGTGTTGTTCTATTCGCTAAAGGCGTCAAATAGCTTTGGTTTTTAAATATGGTGGCCTTAAATGGTAATTAAACCATTTGAAAGATGAGTGGACAATTTTGGACAACCACTAAATGATTTTTAAGTTATATTAATAAGGTTAGTTTAGTAAATTAGTAAATTAAAGTAAAATTTAATAAAACAAATGAAATATTTCTTTCATTCATCTTCTTGGAACCAAAAACTAGGGCTAATAGAAGCCATTTTTGGTGTTCAAGCATTCGGTCACTTCATTTCCTATTTGTAAGTCCGTTTTTGCTCGGTTTTTAATGATTTTTATGTTTTTGAGATCGTTGCTTCGTATTCTAGCTAGCCCGTACCCTAGTTTTCGAAACTATTAAAGATTTATCATATTGCCATTGTTGAATGCTTGAGTAATTTTATGATTTATGATAGATTTGGAAGGTTTAATGTTAGATTAATAGCTTTTGTAAAGTGGTTTTTGACAAAAATGTCAAAATGGGATTAAATTGAGAAAATGTGAAATATGGTGGTTAAAAGTGTGAATAAATTGAAAATATGGCCTTCTAGTAACATGTATTAAATTCGACTAAGCATGGGTTTGTACTAAATTGCATGAATTTGCAATTTTATGAGATAAGGACTAAATTGTAAAAATGTGAAAGTTTTAGGGAAAATGTGTAAAATAGCCCTAATGTGTGTTTTGGATTGAATTGAATAAATAGAAGAATAAATAAGTTGATTTTGATTACTTGTAGATTAAGAAAAAAAGAATTCAAACTTAGATCGGGGGAAAAGCAAAGTAATTGAATAGTCATTCCGTTTCGTCATTTTTGTACACGAGGTAAGTTCGTATAATTGAACTTAAATGCGTATACATTTATTTGATGGATGAAATTGAGATAGTATTATCTTATTAGTTAAATGTTAAGATATTAAATCAAATGTACGATTTAAGTAAGGCGAGTTTCCAAATAAGACTATAGTTGGGCTATGGCAATCGGATAATAAGACCATAACTGGGTTATGGCATGTGAATGTAAGACCACGTCAGGGCCTTGGCAATGTATGTGTAAGACCATAGTGGGACTATGGCATCGAAAAATTGATGTATTTGTGTTGTAAGCATTTATAAGCTGGAGTGGTTTGTTAAGAGCATTGTTGAGAAATGGATAAGTATCGGTACAGGTACGTACGGAAAACTATTCGAGTAACGAGTTAAAGGAAGGTTGAGAAATTATGAGTTACTGTGTGGTTAAATTTTATTTTAACTTAGTGATTGATGCTTGAATGCAGTATATGTTATCTATTTGAAATGCTAATGAATGATGAGATTATTTCATATTTATATACGAACTTACTAAGCTTTATAGCTTACTTTGTTTATTTTCTTCTATGTTTTATTGAAACACCCCACACCCGGCCCACGAGCCTGGACCGGATTTGGTATGTTCCTCAATGTAAACCGGTTCAAAATTCTTTTGAATACTTTGAAAACTGTGTGTTTTGAAGATAGTTTGTTTGTGGGTTGGGCTCGAGTTGAAAACAAGTTTATTTTTTATATTGAAAACCCATTTATTTCAGGTGACAAAATATTTAAAGTTTATTTTAAATTAAATTGACTTATTCTTTAAATAACATAAATTCGTAACATAGTAATTAAAACAACAATAAAATTATCACCATGGCCTTATTACATAAAACAAAACCCAAAATAAAATTGTAGAGTACTTAAATAAAATAAAATGTCCAAATTAAATAAAACTTTAAGCTGAGCATGGCCACCACAAGTTCTGCCGTCCTGGTCCATCACTGTTCATCACTTGAAACATGTTCCCACAACGGTGTGAATCAACAGACTCAATATGTAACCAACACTAAAATTTAATAGATTTAGGCATACCATACATATCATGTTCACATAATAATAATGATGCAATCCCGAACCCAAACCTAGATACCATCCGCTACACATCCCCGCACCAACCTGCACACCGTGGGGACTACTAAGTCAACCCTCCATCCGCTACACACCATCGAAGGCGATCATTGCGCGATCGGCGTGCTCATCGCCCATATAAAATTCGTGGCATAGCCACTCAGATAATTGTGTCATGAGACACCACATTCAGATAATGTAACCGAAGTTACCACATTCAGATAATGTGACCGAAGTCACCACATTCAGATAGTGAGACCGAAGTCACCACATTCACTTCCCCTTTCTCATATAACCCGAATGCCCCATATTATTCATATCATGCATAACATATTTAAATTCTCATTCATGTCACTTTTCACATGTTAAATATAACATATTTCGTAATCCTAGTAGGAGTAGGAAACGTACCTGAGTACTTTGTACCATAACATGGTACTTTAGCCACATTCTTACACTTTCATATTAACATATATATCAAGTTAAAGCCATAAATCTATTAAGATTTGTGTGGGGTACACACCTGATTTGCTTAACAATTTCACTTGAAATCCCGAAATTCGATCTACTGCCTTAGATCTTTAACTCCCTACATTCAGCCCATATTAAAGGTTTAATGAAAAACTCATTCGGTCATAAAACCAAATTCTAGTAGGATTTGTGCACTAAACTTACCTTGTTGCCGATTGAATTAAAAATCAAATCCCAGAAACTTGTATTCTTCCCCTTTGAAATTGGCTACTCACTAGATCCCTTGAATCAATTAGTTTTCGGTTAAAACAAATAGATCTAAGTACTTAAGATAGGGCCTTGGCCGAATATGTAAGTACACTTACCTTGAAATTCTCAAATCCCGAAACTTTGCTTATGCTCCTTCCTTGTATTCGGCCAACTCTAGATTCTTTTAACATATTAGTTTTCGGCTTTTAAGATAATAAAAGATAGATCCAAACACTAAAATAAGCCTTTGCCGAATGCTATAGGTACTTACCTTGTGAATTTTAAATCTCGAAACTCACCGAATAACTAGGGAACACGCGGCCTATGGTGTACCTTCGGGAAAAGAACTTCTCCTTCCTTGTAGTCAACACTTAGTAAATCCCGGAAGATATCTTCAAGGTTTCGGCAACAATATATTGAGTGTATTAGAATCTTAATTTCAATAGACTTAAATGAAATAGAATGGGAATCGAACCTAATCTTACCCTTACTGAAGAATTCGATGGAACTCTTGCTTGAACCCTTAGCACTATTCAGCTATGGCCCTGATATGTATCACAATTTTGGTTCTTGAGGATTAGTGAGAAATCAGCTAGGGCTATTGGTACTTTCAAATTTTGATTGTGTTTGTAATAGAAGAAGAAAAGAAAAGAGAAGAAGAGAATAATGGCAGAGAGAATTCGGTAGAGGAAAGAAAGAAAGAATGGAGAAATTTGCTAGAGAATTTCGGCAGAGGCTTCCTTGAAGAGAAAAGAATGAATAAAGAATGGCCTTATTTTCCTTCTATTGCCGAAATTCCTAGGCTAGAGTCTCCTACTTGGCCACCACTCTTCCTATGTGATAAATTTTTATCTTTTATTTATCACCTTAATTAATCTCATCAATAATCCACTTAAAGTAATCCAATATTAAATCTATTATTTATCCCCTATTTAGCTGAAATTTTAAAGGAAATAAAACTCCTCTTTTAAGAGCCATTATGTCGTCCACCTCTCTACTTCTGGAAGCAAAATAAAATTTCTTTTATTTTCTTCCCAAGTGACTCGATCCCTGGCCCAAATATACAAGCTTCTGGCGTCACTTGCTGGGCTTTTAAGTGGTGCCTTCAAGCCACTTTGACAAGCTTGTTTGTGTGTCAAATTCCTCCTATAAATTTTTTTAAGGCCACCTTACCTTAGTTTCCTCTTTTTAAACTTAACATTTTCTTACATTTCCAAGTTTCCAAAAATATTCATAATACATTCATAACACATAAGACATGTCATTTCGTATAATTAAACCGAAAATGCATAGGCCCTTTTCAGGATGTTACAGTTCCACCCCCTTAAAAATAATTTCGTCCTCAAAATTACTTAAATAATCATACATCCTAACTCACCACACTACACTACTGCTGTGCACTCTGATCTTAAAACTAACACATCTCCTATGCACAATTCCAAAGTTCACATCCAAGGTTTCATACCATTCACTAGCAATACAAGAACAAACTAGCTCTATAATAAACAGGGCAATAAAGGCATTCCAGAAATAAGAAACTTACCCGTTGTCATATCTGGCACATCACTCTCCTCGCGACGGCCAATTGCATAAACCAACCTTGGTTGCCTTGCATTAGAACCTTCAGCACCTCCGCTTGGTGCTCCACGACCACGGCCGGAACCATTTCCTCCATGGTTTGGACCACGACCTCGCCGAGGTCAGTCATTCCACCTCTACCACTGATTAACATTCGAGTGTGATCGACTTTCATCTGGTTTCTTAGGACAATCTTTGAGCATATGGTCCTTGGACCCACACCTAAAACATCCTCCGTCTTTTCCAAAGCCTCCCCAAGTGCTTCTTTCCACAATGATCACAAGGACGATCGCCTCCTGTGCCAACTTGCTGACCCCACGGCCCATCAGCTCTGGGCCTTTTCTGCACATTTCCCGTCGATCCTGACGACTCATAATCCCTCTTGGGTCTATTCCTATTAGAGTTCTGCTTAACCGAGTCCTTGATTCCCTCGGCTACCTTAGCCTTTTCTACCAACGCGAAAAACTCTCGCTCCTGATGTGGAGCTATCAATAACCTGATGTCATCCCTTAAATTGTCTTCAAAATGGACACATCGCTCATGTTTCGTTGCCACTACTCCTCGAGCATATCGGCTTAACCTTAGAAATTTAGCTTCATATGATGTTACTGACTTGTTCCCTTGAACCAGCCCCTGAAAAGCTTTCCTCTGTTCATCAATATATCGTGTGCCGACATACTTTTTCTGATATGCCTCCTTAGCATACTCCCAGGTTAGATCCTCAGCAGCGGCACCATCCCTCACTATTAACCACCATTGATACGCTTCATCGCGTAGTAGTGCCACCATTCCTTTCAACTTCTCTTCAGGGGTCAGGTCGATCTCATCCATAATGCGCTCGGTTGCTTCCAACCAAGATTCACTATCTTGGGTGCCACCGGATACTCCACGAAACACCTCACTCGTTGGCTCGAGTCGCTCGGTCTGATTTAGAGCTCTCTTATTTCTACCCGCTACCACCATTTCCAAAATTCGCAAAGATGGCTGCGACACAAAGATCATCCCCGTTTGAGCTTGTTTGCCGACACCAGCAATTTGGGGTGGTGGTGGCGATGGTAACTCATTGTCAAACTCTTGACCCGATCTAACGGGTTCTGACACAGCCATTCTTCCTCTACCGCGTCCATGACGACCGCGTCCTCTAGAACTCATATCTAACGTCGCGATCTGATTAAGAAGTTTTATGAATTATTCCTTGTTTCACTTGATTACCCGCGAAGAAGTTTTATGAAAGGAATTTTAGGAGTGGTCCTTTCGTATTCATACCTGCACACAGTCTTTACATTCATACATCCATCAATCAATTATGAACTTTCGTTCATTCAGAGAAATGTTGTAGTTTTCATTGTTGTTGTTTTTCCACACCCAGGGGTATTTTCGTAATTTATCCTACAGGGGTATTTTTGTAATTTGTCAAATATGGTTCCTTGGTAATTTTGTCAATAAGGGTATTCTGGTAATTTTTCATTCCCGAGGGTATTTTGGAAAATTTTGAAATCTGAGGGTATTTTGGTAATTAACCTGGGTAAATTTGTAAATTTTAATAAATCAGGGACATTTTGGAATTTACAAAACTTGGGGGTTATTTTTGAAAATTTTGCTTTCCAAATTGGTGATGTTGTAAAAATTTTGGGATTCAGGGTTGTTTTGATAATTTTGTGACTCGGGGGTATTTTGGTAATTTGCAGGTTAAGGGTAATTTTGTAATTTTTTTTTAAAATAGGGTATTTAGTCATTTTGAAAATTAGGGTTTTTGAACATTTTATAAAGTAATGAGATTTTGATAAGAACTGTGGGTATTTTGAAAATTTCATAAACCAAGGGTATTTTTGTAATTTTACCACTAGGGGTATTTTAGTAAATTTGTAAATCAGAAATATTTCAGAAAAATTTATAAAAATAATCTTTTCAAATCAAGAGGGTAATTTAGAAATTTTAAAACTAGGGTTTCCATAAAAATACGGCTAGTCCCTTTCGGGTTTTAGTTAGGGGTTTAGCACGTGTGTAAGTCCTCTTGGTTAAGGTGAACCGAGGCTACGCACTAGGTAGGATTCAAGTGGAGAGGAGGTGAGTCACGCTGATCGCTTAAATACCAAGCTCCCACCAAACCAATCCTAGACATGCGCACCATGGTTAACACACCTAACTCAATGACTTAACCACGTGTTTGTTTAATTGTGCATTAGAGTCTTATGTAATTGTTGGGGTATACTAATCCTAGGGTTCAAGTAATTAATCTCTATTCTACGTTCCATTTTTACCTTTCTATAAATCATAATATAAATCACACAATGGATAGAAGTACTTACCTGGTGGACTTCGGGTCGGAGACTTAGTGGGCCATGCCAGAAAAACCTGCTTAATTCACAAAAATTCTTTTTGGGCTTAACTTTGAAAACATTTTGGGCCTTAAACCCAAGGCTGAGAGTTTAAAACTGGGCTCTGATGCCAAATTGAAACACCCCACACCCGGACCACGAGCCTGGACCGGATCTGGTATGTTCCTCGATGTAAACCGGTTCAAAATTCTTTTGAATACTTTGAAAATTGTGTGTTTTGAAGATAGTTTGTTTGTGGGTTGGGCTCGAGTTGAAAACAAGTTTATTTTTATATTGAAAGCCCATTTATTTCAGGTGATAAAATATTTAAAGTTTATTTTAAATTAAATTGACTTATTCTTTAAATAACATAAATCCATAACATAGTAATTAAAACAACAATAAAATCATCACCATGGCCTTATTACATAAAACAAAACCCAAAATAAAATTGTAGAGTACTTAAATAAAATAAAATGTCCAAATTAAATAAAACTTTAAGTGAGCATGGCCACCACAAGTTCTGCTTGTCTCGGTCCATCACCTGCTCATCACACAAACATGTTCCCACAACGGGTGAGTCAATGACTCAATGTGTAACCAACACTAAAATTTAATAGATTTAGGCATACCATACATATCATGTTCACATAATAATAATGATGCAATCCTCAACCCAAACCTAGATACCATCCACTACACATCCCCGCACCAACTTTTGCATTAATCGTGGGGACTACTAAGTCAACCCTCCATCCGCTACACACCATCGAAGGCGCCACATACGATGACGTGCTCATCGCCTATATAAAATTCGTGGCATAGCCACTGAGATAATTGTGTCATGAGACACCACATTGAGATAATGTAACCAAAGTTACCACATTCAGATAATGTGACTGAAGTCACCACATTCAGATAGTGAGACCAAAGTCACCACATTCACTTCCCCTTTCTCATATAACCCGAATGCCCCATATTATTCATATCATGAATAACATACTTAAATTCTCTTTCATGTCACTTTTCACATGTTAAATATAACATATTTCGTAATCCTAGTAGGAGTAGGAAACGTACCTGAGTACTTTGTACCATAACAGGGTACTTTAGCCACATTCTTACACTTTCATATTAACATATATATCAAGTTAAAGCCATAAATCTATTAAGATTTGTGTGGGGTACACACCTGATTTGCTTAAAAATTTCACTTGAAAACCCGAAATTTGATCTACTGCCTTAGATCTTTAACTCCCTACATTCGGCCCATATTAAAGGTTTAATGAAAAACTCATTCGGTCATAAAACCAAATCCTAGTAGGATTTGTGCACTAAACTTACCTTGTTGCCGATTGAATTAAAAATCAAATCCCGAAAACTTGTATTCTTCCCCTTTGAAATCGGCTACTCACTAGATCCCTTGAATCAGTTAGTTTTTGGTTAAAACAAATAGATCTAAGTACTTAAGATAGGGCCTTGGCTGAATATGTAAGTACACTTACCTTGAAATTCTCAAATCCAAAAACTTTGCTTATGCTCCTTCCTTGTATTCGACCAGCTCTAGATCCTTTTAACATATTAGTTTTCGGCTTTTAAGATAATAAAAGATAGATCCGAACACTAAAATAAGCCTTGGCCGAATGCTATAGGTACTTACCTTGTGAATTTTAAATCCCGAAACTCACCAAATAACTAGGGAACACGCGGCCTATGGTGTACCTTCGGGAAAAGAACTTCTCCTTCCTTATAGTCGACACTTAGTAAATCCAGAAAGATATCTTCAAGGTTTTGGAAACAATATATTGAGGGTATTAGAATCCTAATTTCGACAGACTTAAATGAAATAGAATGGGAATCGAACCTAATCTTACCCTTATTGAAGAATTCGATGGAACTCTTGCTTGAACCCTTAGCACTATTCGGCTATGGCCCTAATATGTATCACAATTTCGATTCTTGAGGCTTAGTGAGAAATCGGCTAGGGCTATTGGTACTTTCGACTTTTGATTGTGTTTGTCATAGAAGAAGAAAAGAAAAGAGAAGAAGAGAAAAATGGCAGAGAGAATTCGGTAGAGGAAAGAAAGAAAGAATGGAGAAATTTGCTAGAGAATTTCGGCAGAGGCTTCCTTGAAGAGAAAAGAATGAATAAAGAATGGCCTTATTTTCCTTCTATTGCCGAAATTCCTAGGCTAGAGTCCCCTACTTGGCCACCACTCTTCCTATGTGATAAATTTTTATCTTTTATTTATCACCTTAATTAATCTCATCAATAATCCACTTAAAGTAATCTAATATTAAATCTATTATTTATCCCCTATTTAGTCAAAATTTTAAAGGAAATAAAACTCCTCTTTTAAGAGCCATTATACCGTCCACCTCTCTGCTTCTGGAAGTAAAATAAAATTTCTTTTATTTGCTTCCCAAGTGACTCGATCCCTGGCCCAAATATACAAGCTTGTGGCGTCACTTGTTGGCCTTTTAAGTGGTGCCTTCAAGCCACTTTGACAAGCCTATTTGTGTGTCAAATTCCTCCTATAAATTTTCTTAAGGCCACCTTGCCTTAGTTTCCTCTTTTTAAACTTAACATTTTCTTACATTTCCAAGTTTTCGAAAATGTTCATAATACATTCATAACACATAAGACATGTCATTTTGTATAATTAAACCGAAAATACATAGGCCCTTTTCAGGATGTTACATTTATAGTATTTCAAAGCTAGCTCAAATCTGGGGATCGTCAGGGACTTCATTGCACTATTGGACATCTATTTTGGTACTTTTGAAATGTTTATATATGGTATATGGTGTAACACCCAAAAAATTCTTTATAATTTAGTTTCATATGTTTGTGAAATAAATACATGTCTACTTCAGTCATTAAGTGTCCTGAGAAGTGTCTAAGAGGTCCCAAGTTCAAGCCTTAGCTTGGGAAAATTTTTTGTTTTCAATTGAATAAACCTCTATCTTTAGCCAGTAAGCTTATAAATAAATGTTAGTAAAACATGTTAGAATGGGCCTGCTAGTCTGGGGGATAAGTGGTGTGTTAAAATGCTAGAGGTCTTGGGTTCGTGCTGTGCCTGAATATTATTTTTGCTAGTGGTGCTGTGTAGTGTTTGAGCTAAACTGAAATGCTGAAGTGGTGGAGGTGTAGTGAGAAGTGTGGAGAGTAAATTCAAGGATTTGGATGGGAGTGGTTGGACGGTTTTATGAGAAATTTGAGGGATTTGGGGGATAATGGTGCAGAAATCTTCATTTTTGTTATTTTGTTTTTTTTCAAATCCCCAAAGTTCTCTTTTCTTCTGCCGTTCTCCTCCTCTAGCTCTATCGAACCTCTGCTGAAATTTTCTTCTTCTTTTCCATCCTTGTCGGTTTTGGCCATTGGTTTACCCCTTTATTTTTTCTTGTACCGAGAGTTGCCTCTTTTCTTATCGACTTCTTCTTCTTTTTCCCTCACTATGCCGTCTTGTTCCTTTCTCTTTGCTGACGTCATGTTGATTATTGCACTCTACCAAATTTTGTTCCTTTTGGGTTCTTTCTATTGTTGTTCCAATAGTACCATTCCCTTTCTTCATTTTCGTGCATTCAGTAAGTTAGGTAATTGTTTGGTTTAGACTATTCTTGTGATTATTTGTTAAAGAGGGGATTTCGACTGGCTTGCAGGTACTAATCGAGGGGCTGGTGATCGTCTCTCAATGACTTAAGTGTAGGGCTTCGATTGTTCAAACAAGGGTAGATTTGCCGATTAATTGGATAGGTATCTTGAATAGGGTTTGTTTAGCTCGATTATCGTATAAGAAATTAATTCGTGGTTCTCATTCAATTGCTAGGTTTTGGAGTGCTTAGGAGCACTTTTGCAAAGAAACAAAACCAGGTGTGTAACCACATCACTGGAAATGAGTTCTCGATGAAAAGCTAAAAAAGCATATTGTCGACTCCACACGGGTGTATGGTAGCCCGTGTGGTAGGCCATGTGAGGGAACATGGCTGTGTGATCGACGAACCATGCCATACACGCATGACATGACCGTGTGATGGTTAGCGAGGCTGTGTACGTGACACAGGCTCAACCAATTGGGTCGTGTAGGCCACAAGAGCATGTGGGCCACATGGGTGAACCACACAGGCGTGTGGGATGTTGGCCCAAGCCGTGTGATCCATACGGCCAAGGTGAAATTGGGTTGTAGGGGCCACACGGGCAGACAATATGGGCGTATGAGCCCATTTTCAATGATTTATTGCTAAGGTTGTACGGGTCGCCCGAGACTACTGTGAACCTACTGTAGGGTTGGTAAGACTACCTAGACTCCTAACTGAATGACTGTTATATCCATACTTGATATGTATATATATAACTATATATTGAGCATGCTGTTTGTACTGTACTGTATATATATGTGATATACCATGATTGGGCATGACATAACTGTATGATGCTTTACATAGGGATGGGTTGATATTGATTGGAGGATGTGTACTGAAAGGCTTCGAGACTAATTCATTGGCAGCACAGCTACAAATTACTATCTAATGCCGCATTCGGTACTATTTGGAGTGTAGGGATAGGTGGGTTGATTATATCCCAACAAAAAGTGTAGGGTTGGACGGAGATGGAGTGTAGAGGCTGGTTGGGTAGGATTTTTTGATTGCATATCTATTACTATTACTGTAATGTGATGGGCTAAGGCCCTAATGCATACTGTTACTGAAATGGGCTAAGACCCAAACCGGATACATCGACATCTTGAAAAGGGCTTAGTCCTGCATCGTGATTACTTTTATATTGACTGTTTGTTTTGTATGGGGGTTACACACTGATTTTATGAAAACTCACCTTCCATTTAATCTGTACAGGTAATCCCCAGGCATAGGCGGATCGGTGCAGCAGAGGACTGAGCGGTGGCCACACGACTCCTTCTATAATGTTTGATACTTAATCATGATTTTAAGTTTATGTGGGTATTTTTCTAATAGTGGCCTTTACGGATATTTGGTTTAAATTTGGATTTTATACTGCCTTATGTTTTATATCTGCTAGTGGTAGAAGAAACTCGAGTTTTCAAAAGAGATGAATGTTTTATAAAAATACCACGCACACCCAAACTGTTTTAAAAGCTTTCGCAAAGTATAACGTTTTGGGAAATGAATGACGATTCATAAATAAATAACTTTTTGAAAATGGATAACATTTTGAAAACAAATGACACGAGTTAGAGTTAACATAAGATAATGAAGAGTGGTTTGAACGGAGAAAACGTCTTAGCGTCGTTGCGATTTCAAAAACACTATCATGTGACATCACCAGATTCGGCCATAACATCTAGGCCGGGTTTGGGCTGTTACATATGGCAAGTATAGGCTTGAGTCATTTTGGTATGTTTGATGAACATGTAATTTGGCCATTTGAGTTGGCTTGTGATAGTGAATTTGATGTTGTTTATAAATGTGCAAATGGTATTATTTTGAGTTAGATAATTGACTTATAATAAGTGATTGAGGTGGAATGGATATTGCATGTTTGGAATGGTTTAGTTAATTGAATGGTATATGTGAATTAGGTATAAAATTATATGGAAAATTGTGGTATATTTTTTATTTATATTAATGGTAAAGAATTGGTATGATTTGAACTTTGGTTGATGACTTTTGGCAACTTATTTGTGTCTTGAAATGGAATTATTTGAGCTTGTTTAGGTATGTGTAAAATGGATGGAAAAATGGCTTGGTAAATAGCCTATTTTTTGTCCATACTGGCAGAGCCACAGGCGTGTGTCTTAGTCGTGTGTGACACACGGTCATGTTACACAGTCGTGTGTCCACTGGTGTTGAAATTGAAATGAAGTCAGTATGCTCCACACGGTCTCACACACGGGCATGTGATCAACCTTGTGGCACAAGTTAGTATACCCCCTAATTGGCACACGTCCTAGCACACAGGTGTGTGACTTGCCTGTGTTGCATAAGTCAGTATACCCTACGGTTTGGCACAGCCTAGCACATGGCCTGGCACATGGGCGTGTGTGGCCACTTCGAAGGGCACACAAGCTAGACACACAGGCGTGTGGTTGGCCGCGTGACCAAAGTTAGTAAGCTCACTTGTTTGGACATGGGGTAGGACACGGGCTGGGACACGATCATGTGATCCCATTTCGAATGTCCATACAGCCTGTGACACAGGCGTGTCTGGTGGCTGTGTGAGACACACGGCTTGGCCACACGGGCGTGTGTCCTCTATTTTGTAGAAAAATTTTATAAGTTTTGAAAAATTTTTTGAGGTATCAATTTAGTCCCGAAGCACTCTTAATGCATGTTTAAGACCTCGTAGGCTCGTTTAAGAGACATTACGATTGATTGTGATTGATTTGTATTTGAATTGGTATACTGTACAAGAAATGTATGTTGTAGTTCCAGTGCTTCGTAACCCTATTCTGATGGTGAATACGGGTGAGGGGTGTTACATTTATTGGTATCAGAGCTACAATTTAGTTTATTCTAGGACTAACATAGCGTGTGTGTGAGTCTAGCTATACATGCCATATATTTAACCTTTGATAGTGTGATGAATCCTGACATTATAAACTATGTTTTTGTATAGTATGGATCTCGAACGAGCTGTAGTAGATGATATTGAGAGTAACGCGCCAGATCCCGCTCAAGGGACAATGCCTTCTGAAACTAGACCCATGTCGAGTAGTCACGGAGGTGAGGCTAAAGAAGCCTTTTTTCAAATGATGAATGAGTGGTTCACTCAATATGCCCGGACAAATCTGGCTGCTCAACAACCTCCACCCCTACCAAATCCTCAATCAATCCTCGTAGTTCCTCAAGTTATTGATCTAATACGATTGAACAAGCCGCCAGTGGATAAAATTCGTAAGCATGGGGCTGAAGAATTCAAGGCTAATGTCAATGATGATCCTAAGAGAGCCAAGTTTTGGCTTGAACATATGATCCGAGTGTTTGATGAACTTTCCTGCACAATGGCTGAATGTTTAAAATGTGCTATATCCCTTTTGAGAGACACTGCATGCCAGTGGTGGAATACATTAATATCTGTGGTGCTGAGAAAGAGTCACCTGGGAGTTCTTTCAGACTGAGTTCCAAAAAAAGTACATAAGTCAACGATTTCTGGATCAAAAGCATAAAGAGTTTTTAGAATTGAAACAAGGTCGCATGACTGTAATCGAATACTAAAGAGAATTTGAACGGTTGAGTAAGTATGCTCGGGAGTATGTTTCTACCGAAGAGATTATGTGCAAGCGATTTGTTGACAGGTTGAATGAAGATATTAAACATCTGGTCGGGATAATAGATTTAAAAGAATTTGTTGTGTTAGCTAAGCGTGCTTGCAAAGCTGAAGAACTGACCAGAGAAAAGAGAAAGGTTGATTCTGAAGGTAGAGATTCAAGAAAAAGATTGATGAATAAACCCTATCACTCTTCATCAAAGAAACCCCAAGATTTTTGTAGTCGATCAAATGCATTAGAGGAATACTCTAATAGAGATCGTGTGAAGCAATTTATGGGTCCAAAAACTCCAACTATGTCAATGGCAAGTGTGAGTAATGTTAGATCGAAATGTGGACAATGTGGAAAATGGCATTTTGGACAGTGTAGATTGAATGATAAAGCCTATTTTAGATGTGGCTCGCACGAACACTTCATTCGAGATTGTCCTGAGTTAGATGAGAGATAAATCTCACAGTGTAAGACAATGCAACGCGACTGCGAAAGGAAGACCATTCCGTAATGTTGGAAATGTGAGTGGTGGTAGAGGTGCAACACAAGATGCTGCTGTGAGATCAGAGGCTAGAGCACCTGCCAGAACTTATGTTATTCGTGCTCATGAAGAAGCGTCATCTCCAGATGTTATTACTAGTACATTCTCTCTTTATGACACTAATGTAGTTGCATTGATAGACCCCGAATCAACTCATTCATACATATGTGTGAACTTAGTGTCTAGTAAGAATTTACTTGTTGATTCTATTGAGTTTGTTATAAAAGTGTTGAACCCCTTAGGCAAATATGTCCTAGTTGACAAAGTTTGCAAGAATTGCACGTTAATGACTCGGGGTTACTATTTATGGTTGATTTGATGTTGTTGCCGTTTGATGAGTTTGATGTTATTCTGGGTATAGACTAGTTGACTTTGCATGATGCAGTAGTAAATTGTAAACGAAAGACCATTGAGTTGAAATGTCAGTATAATGAAACTCTCCAAATCGAATCAAAAGATTTGAAGAGTTTACCAGCTGTAATTTTGTCGATGTTAGCTCAGAAATATGTGAAAAAGGGAAATGCGTATCTTGTATATGTACTTGATACAAAAGTGTCAGAAACAAAGATTGAATCAGTACCAGTTGTTTATGAGTATCCAGATGTGTTTCCAGAAGAGTTACCGGGTTTGCCACCTATCAGAGAGGTTGAATTTGCTATTGATTTAATATCGGGAACTTCACTGATATAGATAGTTCCATACAGAATGGCTCCGACAGAGTTAAAAGAGTTGAAAACTCAGTTGAAAGAATTAACTGATAGAGGATTCGTAAGACCGAGTTTCTCTCCCTGGGTGCACCAATGTTGTTTGTAAAGAAAAAGGATGATTCTACGAGAATGTGTATAGGCTATCGACAACTCAACAAAGTGACAATTAAGAATAAATATCCTCTACTGAGATTTGAAAATTTATTTGATCAGTTGAAAGGTGCAACAGTGTTTTCAAAGATTGATTTGAGATCTGGCTATTATCAATTGCGAGTTAAAGACTCAGATGTACCGAAGACAGCGTTCAGAACAAGGTACGGACATTATGAATTCCTTGTTATGCCTTTTGGATTGACTAATGCTCCTACCATTTTTATGGATTTGATGAATCGAATTTTCAGACCGTATTTAGACAGATTTGTTGTTGTATTCAGTAACGACATTCTGATCTACTCTCAAGATGAGTTTGAGCATGCCAAGCATTTGAGGATATTGTTATAGACCTTGAGAGACAAGAAATTGTTTGCAAAGTTCAGTAAATGTGAGTTTTGGCTCTGAGAAGTTGGATTTCTGGGGCATATCATTTCAACCGAAGGTATTAGAGTTGACCTGAGCAAAATTTCTGCAATTATATATTGGAAACCTCCGAGAAATGTATCTGAAGTTTGAAGTTTTTTGGGACTAGCTGGCTATTACTGACTTTTTGTGAAAGGATTTTCTATTATTGCAGCACTGATGACTCGATTACTTCAGAAAGATGTAAAGTTCGCATGCCCTGAGAAGTGTCAATAAAGTTTTGAACAGTTGAAAGTGTTAATGACAGAGGCACCAATGTTAGTACAGCCTAAGTTGGGTAAAGAATTTGGAATTTTTAGTGATGCGTTGTTGAACAGTCTGGGTTGTGTATTGATGCAGGAAGGCAAAGTAATAGCTTATGCTTCTAGACAGTTGAAGCCGCATGAAAAGAATTATCCGACATATGATTTAGAGTTGGTCGCGATTGTGTTTGCATTGAAGATTTGGCGACATCACTTTTTTTAGTGACAAATGCCACATTTATACATATCACAAGAAAGACTTGAATTTGCGACAGCGAAGATGGCTTGAATTACTAAAAGATTATGAGCTAGTAATTGATTATCATCCCAATAAAGCGAATGTAGTTGCTGATGCTTTAAGCAGAAAGTCATTATTTGCTTTGCGTGCGATGAATGCACAATTAGCTTTGTTTGATGACAGTTCGATTGTAGCTGAGTTGAAAGCGAGACCTGTAACAGTCCGAAGTCGACCCTAATCGGAACGGTGGTTTTGAGACCATGAATTTGAGTCTGAGAAATATTTAAATAATATATTCTGTGCTTATTATATGTGAATTATAATGTGTGAAAGTTTCATATGAAAATTTGATCGTTTGTGTGTTTAATTTAATAAAAGGATTTAATCGCGTAAAATGTAAAAGTTGCAAACCATAGTGAAAAGTGTCTAAGTGATAGTGGCTTTTAAATATGAGGTATTAAAAGGGAAAATAGCCCTTTTTTAAAGTTAGTGGGTGGTTAAAGTCATCTTTGTCCTTATTATATAAGTTAATAATATTAAGTAATAAAGGGTATTTTGATAAAGTAATTATGTTATCATGATATGATAAAACAAAACAAAAATAAAGCCACTATCATCTTTTCTTATTCTTGGCCAAATGTGGATGAAAGAACAAGGGTTTGGTTCCATTGATTTTCGGCAATTATAGTCTCAAATTCAAGGTTGGTTTGATTTCAGTTCATGATAATTTTTTTTGTTTTTGAGATCGTTGCTTCGAATATTAGTTGACCCATGTTAGAATTTTTGAATTTGAGCATGCTTGATATTCAGCAATGGTTAGATGTTTATGTTTTATGATGTTGGTGGGAAAATATTAAAAGTATGTTAGAAATTAATATGTTTTGTCTTTGGATTTTTTGTGAATTTGAGTATTTTGGGATAAATTGCAAAAATAAATTTTTGAGGGGCTAAAATGCAAAATAAATTAAATAAATGGACTTTTATAGTCCCTATGAACATTCGGCCCTTAGGTGGTGTAATGAAATTTTGTGTATTTTGTGTTTTGTGCAAATAGGACTAAATTATAAAAATGTGAAATATTAGGGGCAAAATAGTAATTTGCCTATTTAGGTGTTTTGGGATTAAATTGAAATGAAATGTACTTGAATGAGCTTATTTTAAATATGTTTAGATCAAGAACAAAGAAAATCAGATTTGGATCGGGGAAAAGCGAAAGTTCACAAATAGCCGGTCTTCATCGTCCATCGATAGTCGAGGTAAGTCTTTAAGCAAATATATGTCGAAAAGTAATTTATGTAACTTAATGAATGATGAAATTTAAATATTTTGAGGATATATATATGAGATTGCCGAATGTTGGTGGTGTAATATTGGATTAATGTTATTTATTTAATGTGATGTGATTAAGCTTATTTGAATTTGATATGTGGTAGTATTATGAAATGTATGGGATATATGTGATCTTGGTATTAAGAAAGGTTTATGGAATGGTTAATTATGTTGATACTCGGGCTTCAAGCCTAGTAGGCCTTGTACTGGTGAATCTTATCGCGCTTATTGCCTAGCAGGCTAAATGCCGATGTTTAAATCTCGGACCTTGAGTCTAGCATGCCTACTGCCGGTGTGTGTGATTCGGGCTAATGCCTAGCAGGTTCTATACCGGTGAACTGAAATTCTGACCTCAGAGTAAGTAATAACAAAGTTATGAAACAAATCGAGAAAGTCTAAACTTTTGAAAATGAATCATGTTAATTTGGCCTTGAGGTATGTGTTTTTCATACTTATATGTTGCATACGATGTTAATGAGCAAATATATGAGGAAGCAAATGTGTTATACTTTGGCTACTGGAAATTTTATATATACTATGCCATGTGGAGATTGATTACTCAAAAGCATGAGAGTGATTGAAAATGTTTATGTAAGTATATCTTTACTTATATATGTGTTGGTATATTCGGTGAATGGTGTATTTTGGTAAGAAAATGAAAGTTGTAAGGTTAAATGGAATAATGGTATTCGGCGATAGTGAATTTATAAGTTAGACTATGTATTTTTAATGTCTTGAATTGTTTGTTAAAATGCTTGGATGATTAGAGTTATAATATACTTGCTTAAGACTTACTAAGCTAGTAAGCTTACCTTGTGTGTGTTCATTGTTTTGTTTTATAGATTTTGATCAAGCTACGAGCTCCAGGGATCGTCACTGAAGTCACTCACACTATCGCCTCACGTTGGTACTTATAATGTTTAGACATTTGTTCTTAAGGCATGTATAGGCTAGTATTTATTTTGGATGAATTTTGAATTTGTATATATATATATTAAGCCATGCGAATATGGCTTAATTATAATATATTAGCTTGAGTGTATTCGATCATGCCTAAGATTGTTTTGGAAGTGTGTTTTATGCTATAAACTGTGTGATGGATGGATGTTTGTTTATGATTTAATAATGTGAATTGGCTATACAGGTTTGGATTTGAATTGATAATTGAGGAAAGTGTTTCAGGTTAATTTTTGCTAGCCGAATTGATGAGAAGCTAGTTGATTTCGTGTGATATTTTGGTACAATGCATAATACGTATAATGGACATGATTTGATTTGGCATTGTACTTATTAATTTGGATGAATTAGTTTGATTTCATGAATTATATTATAAATATGTTGTATTGGTTCTATGATTACTTAATAAGTCAATTAAATGCATGGTTATATTCGACTAGTAAAATTTATTTAATAAGTTATGCCTATAAATTCATTCATTGTGAAATGATCAATTTTGATATGATTAGGAAATGGCAAAATTTGTATTTTCTATATGGTTAACCTTGATAGCCGAACAAATAAGAAAATGGATTTGCTAAATGTGTATAAATTTTGATATGGCGGTTAGCCTATAATGTTATTATGGATAGCTTTGCATTTGAAACACCCCATACCCGACCCACAAGCCCTGACCGGATCTGGCATGCTCCTTGAGTAAAACATAGTTAAGTCTCAAAATGACATTTTGGAAATCTTGGTGGTTTTGAAGAAAATAGCTTCGGATTGTTCTTAAGTTAAAAACCGTGCTGTAATTTAAATTTGTGCTAAAACGATATTTTCATATTTCAAAAGTTACAAGTTAAAGGAAATGCCGGATTTTAGAGTTTATTATTAACTTGAAAACCGTAGGTGTTTGGGTTTCAAATCAATTGATGTTGTTTTACAAAAATGTTTAATCGTCTTGTTCGATGTTGTTCGTATCATAATAAAAACTTAAAACGCATAAATAAAACAGTTAAGTGATAATGGCCTTATTACATCAAAACATGGCCCAAAATAAATCAAAATAACTTAATAAGAAAAACTGAAAAAAAAAACTGAGCTGTGCATGGCCACCACTAAGTTCTTGCCGACCCGATCCATTTACAGAGTGCCATCTGCAAAATGTTAGCCCACGAGGGGTGAGTCAATAGACTCAGTGTGTAACAACTATCACAGACTCCCAAATAATCATGGCATATTAAATCACATATAACAAATATGGACAATGATGCAACCCAAAACCTACCTAGATATCCAACCTCTACACATCACCCGTACCTACCAATCACACCGTGGGGATTACTAAATCGACCCTCCATCCGCTACACACCATCGAAGGCAGTCACTGCAGTCAACTGTACATCGCCCTTATAATTGTGGCATAGCCACCAGATAATGTAACAGAGTCACCAGATTCATAATATGTGACATAAGTCACCAAATAATGTGGTAGAAACCACCAGATCACTTCCCCTTTAACATAATCACCCATATGCCCATGCAACATTCAAAACATACAATTATCATGCAATTTACCTTACCCCCAAAATCATAACAGAATTCCACATATTTTCACATCAATGTTATTAAACATTATTAACGAGTATTAAGGGGTAACGTACCTGAATTCTTTGTACCATTAAATGGTACCCTTAGCCATATTCATTCATAGCCTTATTAACATATTCATAGCATTATTATTATTAATCGGGAATTTAGGGTGGGTTACACACCTGACTATTCGTAGATTTAATCGAAATCTCGAAAATCCTAATCTAACGCACTAGATCCCCTTTCCTACATTCGGACAACACTAAGAACATTGCAAAGAGGCCATTCGGCTATACAGCAAATCCTGAAGGGTTAACCCAACCAAAATCCTTACCTTGCTACCGATTTGGTTACCAACCAAATCCCGAAACTTCATGATGATCCTCCCTTGCAATCGGCTAAGCACTAGTACACTCAAACGGTTAGTTTTTGGCTTTTGAACGAATAAGGAATAGATCTGAAACACTAGAACCCTTACCTAGATTGCTTAGCCAAATCACGAAGATCTGTCAAAAACTCCCTAAGACACCATAGTTAGAATCGGCAACCTTTAATAGGTAGTATGGCCTTTGGCCGAATAGTATGTCTTACTTACCTTAGATATCCGAAATCTCGGAAGATCTCCCTTAAACCGTCGGCTACAAGTGGATCTCGAATTCTCCCTTCATGGTTTCGGCCAAAGAAAATGAGAGGAATTAGATTCCTAGATTTTGGCAATCAAAGGAAAAAGGAAAAGAAAGAAATCGAATGACAGGATCCCTTACAACAATGTTGAAACCGATTGCACCTTTGTTTGGAAACACAGAGATTTAGCTTTGGTTTAAAGAGAAAAGATTGAGGGAGTTTCGGCAAGAAAAAGAAGATTTTGGCTTTTGATGACAGAAGAGAAAGAATGATGTTGAAACTCAGTTTATGGTTCGGCTAAGGTGAGAAAGAGCAAGAAAGAATGGTGAGTAGAAAAGAAAAAGAAAGTGATAGTGAGGCTACAATTTGGCTTAGGGAGTTTTGGCTACTAGGTGACCGAATTTGTCATCATGAAAGTCCCTTGGCCGGCCAACTCTCTTTCTCTCCACTCAATCCCCCTTTTCACTCCTACTTAGCCGAATCTTTAAGCTTTTGACCCAATCTATACTTCATCCATGAAGTGTCCCTGTGCCATCCATCACTGCCTCTTCTTGCTGAAAAATAAAAGCTCCAAAATGTTTCCCTTGCTGCTCGAACCTAGGCCCCCTTCTCACTCCCTGTGGCGTCACCTTACAAGGCCCTAAGTGGCACCTCCTTGCCACCTTACCAGCTTAATTCTTGTGTTCTGAGCCATACAATAAACTCCTTAAGGCCTAGCTCCCTTAGTTCCTCTTTTTAGGCTTAAAATAAAATAATTTTTTCTAAGGCTTCTACCTACATCCCAAGGTTCTTGAAGCCCCCAAAACACTTTCAAGTCATACTCAAGCATGCAATCACATTCATTTAAGTGAAAATACGTAACCCTTAAATCCTGGATATTACAGTTCTGCCCCCTTAAAATAATTTTGACCTCAAAATTACCTGGCAAAAATAAGTGAGGGTATTGTTGTCGCATTGTTTCCTCTGACTCCCATGAAGCTTCTTCCGATCCATGGTTACGCCATAACACTTTAACTAAAGGAACTGATTTCCTCCGAAGCACCTTCATATCCCATTCCAGAATCTGAATCGGCTCTTCCTCATAGGACAGATCTGGTCTCAGCTCCACCTCCTCAACCAGTATTATATGAGATGGATCCGATTGATAACGACGTAGCATCGAAACGTGAAACACATCGTGCATCTGCCCTAACTCCGAAGGTAATTCTAACTGATATGCTACTGGTCCAACTCGCTTCAGAATCCGATAAGGTCCTATAAACCTAGGACTTAACTTTCCCTGGCGACCAAATCTCATCACCTTCTTCCACGGTGAAACTTTGAGAAACACCTGATCTCCCACAGCAAACTCAATCTCCTTTCGCTTAAGATCTGCATATGACTTTTGCCTGTCAGATGCCTCCTTCAACTTGTCCGAATTACCTTAACCTTTTCTTCCGATTCTGCCACAATCTTTGGACCTAAAACTTGACGTTCCCCCAATTCAGTCCAACACGTAGGAGTGCGACACCTCCGTCCATATAGCGCTTCGTACGGTGCCATCTGAATACTTGTTTGATAGCTATTATTGTACGCAAATTCCGCTAAAGGCAAGAACTCCTCCCAACTCCCTCTGAAGTCTATCATGCAACCTCTCAACATATCCTCCAGCACTTGAATTACCCACTCAGATTGGCCGTCTGACTGCGGATGGAATGCCGTACTGAAATCCAATCTGGTGCCCAAAGCTTGATGTAGTGCTTTCCAAAACTGAGACGTAAACCTTAGATCCCTATCCGAGATAATCGACACCGGTACTCCGTGCAGCCTCACGATTTTTGCTACATACAACTTTGCCAATTTCTGTAGAGAATAGTCAACCCGCACTAGTATGAAATGTGCAGACTTCGTCAACCGGTCTACTATCACCCATACTGAGTCTTTCTTAGTAGGCATAAGGGGAAGCCCACTAGCAAAGTCCATGGTAATTCTCTCCCACTTCTATTGCAGAATCTTTATCGACTGAAGCAATCCTGACGATACTTGGTGTTCAGCCTTGACTTGCTGACACGTTAGGAACTTCCCTACAAACTCTGTAACTTCTCGCTTAAGACCAGGCCACCAAAACTGATCCCGTAGATCCCTATATAACTTACTTCCTCCAGGATGCATAGCATAAGGGCTACTATACGATTCTTGAAGAATTCTCTGCCTTAACTCCTCACCCTTCGACATATAGAATTTGCCCCAAAAACACAATACTCCATCACCGTTTACACCATAGTCTTCCAACTCCCCATTTTGTACTTGTAGCAGCTTAGCACTTAGTTCACCATCTACCAATTGTTTCTCCTTTACCTGACCTAACCATGTCGGCTTCACTTGCAACTCCGCTAGCAAACTTCCATCATCATAAAGGCTCAAATGTGCAAACATCGCCCTTAACTCTGACACTACTTTCCGACTTAGGGCATTCGCCACAACATTTGCCTTGCCCGGATGATACTCTATTGAGCAATCGTAATCTTTCAACAACTCCACCCACCTTCGCTGTCTCAGATTTAGCACCTTCTGGGTCAGAAAATACTTCAGACTCTTGTCGTCCGTGTAGATCACCGACCTTTCTCCATACAAGTAGTGCTTCCACACTTTAAGAGCGAATACAACTGCGGCCAATTCCAGATCATGCGTTGGATAGTCAACCTCATGTGGCCTCAACTGCCAAGATGCATAAGCGACCACTTTCCCGTCTTGCATAAGGACACATCCCAATCCTGTATGGGAAGCATCACAATACTCCACAAAGTTTTTTCCTACTTTTGGCTAAATCAAAACCGGAGCCTCTGTCAATACTTTCTTGAGCTTCTCAAAACTCTCCTGCTGCTTATCCGCCCATACGAAAGATACCTCTTTTCTTAACAACTTCGTCAAAGGTGCTGCTATTGTCGAGAACCCTTCGACAAATCTCTGTAATAACTTTGCTAACCCCAAGAAACTACGGACCTTAGCCACAGACTTAGGTGGTTTCCAATCTAATACTGCCTCAATCTTTCGAGGATCCACCCTTATTACTTTGGCAGACACCACATACCCTAAGAACGTAACTTCCTTCAGCCAAAATTCGCACTTGCTGAACTTGGCATATAGCTTCTTTTCCCTTAACACTTGCAACACAACCCGAAGATGCTCATCGTGTTCTTCCTCAGACTTGGAATACACTAGGATATCATCTGTGAACACAACGATGAACCGATCCAGGTAGGGTTGGAAAACCCGGTTCATCATATCCATGAACATGGCTGGGGCATTTGTCAATTCGAACGGTATTACCAAGAACTCATAATGCCTATATCTAGTCCGGAAAGCTGTCTTATGGATATCTGCCTCCTTCACCTTAAGCTGATGATATCCTGACCTTAGATCTACCTTCGAAAATACTGCGGCCCCCTTAAGCTGATCGAACAAGTCATTTATTCTTGGCAATGGATACTTGTTCTTGATGGTCAGCTTATTCAACTGCCGGTAATCTATGCACATGCGCATAGTCTCATCCTTCTTCTTCACGATTAGGATCGGTGTTCCCCATGGAGACACACTAGGTCGAATAAACCCACGATCGAGTAACTCTTGGATTTGGGCTTTAAGCTCTACTAACTCCTTTGGTGCCATTTGGTATGGAGCAATTGACATAGGAGCTATACCCAGCAGTAAATCAATTCCGAACTCCACTTCCCTGTCCAGGGGCAACCTAGGCAGCTCCTCTAGAAAGACATCCACAAATTCCCTTACTGTTCTAACTCCTCCCACAGCTATTTCCTTAGCCTCTAAGGCACTGATCAACATCAGAAAAGCTACACACCCTTTTCTAACCATCTTCTCTGACTTAAGGGCAGATACTACATTTGACAAGCAATTTCGTCTCTTGCCCATTACCACAACCTCTTTGTTGTTAGAAGTTCTTAACGACATGTGTTTAGCAGCACAATCCACATCCGCATGGTACTTCACTAACCAGCCCATGCCTAAGATTAGATCAAATTCCTCAAATGGCAACTCCATTAAGTCAGTTGGAAGCTATACTGAACTTCAAAGGTACGCCTAAAGAGTTTGTCTAATACTACTAATTGCCCTAAAGGACTAAATACCATCTTCCTAGAATGCAGTCTCGGAGGTCACATGCGAGTTCCACCACCTTACTAGTAATGTATGAATGAGTTGACCCAATATCTATCAACACAATAAAAGGTAATCTAGAGATAAGGAACATACCCGTTATGACATCAAGTGCGTCACCATCCTCTCTCCGACGAACTTCATACACTAGACCTAGCTGTCTCGCCTCCGTGTTGCCAACACCTCTGTCCAGTGTTCCCCGACCTCTTCCAGAACCATTACTTACGCGATCGGACCACGACCTCATGGTGGTCTATGCATCCACCTCTTCCACTGATTAAGACCACGACTTGTGGGTCACTCCGTCGATTTTCATAGGGCAGTCCCTAATCATGTGATCCTTGGACCCACACTTAAAATATCCTCCCGTCTTCTTCCAACACTCTCCTAGGTGCATCTTTCCACACTGAGCACACGTATGGTACTGTCCTCCCGTAACAACCTGCTGACCTCGTGACCCATCAACTCTAGGTCTCTTTTGAACATTCCCAAATGACCCTGATGATCCAAAACCTCTCTTTTATCTATTTTTGTCTACATTTTACCTCACAGATTTCTTAACCCATTCGGCTACCTTAGCCTTCTCTACCAACACGGTAAACTCCCACGCCTACTGTGGAGCAATCAACAATCTCAGGTCATCCCTCAGTTCATCCTCAAATCGGACACATTGTTTATGCTCCGTAGCCACGATACCTCGAGCATATCTGCTCAACCTTAAGAATTTCGCCCCGTACTCTGCTACGGACTTATTCCCTTGAACCAGCCTCAGAAACGCCTTCCTCTGCACATCAATATAGCTAGTCCGAATATACTTCTTCTGATACGCCACCTTAAAATAATCCAAGTGAGATCATCTATTGCAGCACCATCCCGAACCGTGAGCCACCACTGGTATGACTCATCGCAGAGAAGCAACACCACCCCTTTTAGTTTCTCCTCAGTAGTCAAGTCCAAATCATCCATAATTTGCTCCGTTGCCTCCAAGCAATACTCAGTCGTATTGGGCGCCACACCAGATATACCTCAGAATACCTCAGCTCCATTGGCTCGGAGTCGCTCAGGTATGAACTTACGAGCTCCCATCCTCTACCGCTCCACCACCCTCTCAAGAACTCGCAACGATCGCTATGATCTCGCATCATCCCCGTCGATCACGATATTCAACACCAGCAAATGGTGGTGGTGGCATTTCATTCTCGGACCCTTGACCGAGACCTAACGGGTTTCGATACGGTCATTCAAATTCTACTACTACCACGCACATTACGACCACGTCCTCTAGAACTCATTCTTCCGAGTTGCGTTTATCTGATTAAGAATTTTATGAATCATTATTTCTTTCCACTGATTTATCGTGAACAGTCTTATGATTAATAGTTCTAAAAAGTAGTTCTTTAGAATTCATACACACACTACAGTCTCAAGTTCATTCACTCAATCATCACTATTCATGAACTTGCGTTCATTACAGAAAAGTGTTGTGGTTGTCACTATTTTTATTTTCCACTACCCAAGGGTATTTTCGTAATTTTATCCTACAGGAGTATTTTCATAATTTTTCAAGTCAGGGTATTTTGAAATTTCGTAAAATAGAGGTTTCTGGGTATTTTTGCAAAATAGGAATATTTTAATAGGAAGATTCAAGGGTAATATAGTAATTTTATAAACTGAGGGTATTTTTGTAATTTTACAAACTAGGGGTATTTCGATAATTTTACAAAATATGGTTCCAGGTGGTTTTACGAAATAAGGGTATTTTGTAAATTTTCAATTCGGGGGTACTTCGGCAACTTTCCATACCGTGGGTATTTTGGAAATTTTTCAAGTTAGGGGTAATTTGGTCAACTTGCAAATCAGGGGTATTTTGGTCATTTTTCGAATCAAGGGTACTTTGGTAATTTTGAAACCAAGGTTTAATTTTAAGGTTGTACAAAATAAGGTGACTGGTCCTTTTCGGGTTTTAATTATTGAATTTAGCCTGTGATTAAGTCCTCTTAGTTAGAGTGAACCGTCACTACGCACTGTAGGATTTGGCGGAGAGGAGGTGAGTCACTAGGGCTGCTTAAATACCAAGCTCCCCAATCCAATCCTAGACATGCGCACAACGGTTGCCACACCCTTAACTCAGTGACTCACTCACAGGTTTGTTTGGTTAGACTTTAAATTTTATGCAATTCTATGTTGGAGTAAAATAATCCTAGGATTCATTAGCTCTTAGTCTACTAGTCTACGTCCCATAATACCCACATACAAATCACACAATGGTTAGGGGTACTTACCTGGTGGACTTCGGGCCGGAGACTCAGGTGCCATGCCAGAAAACATGTTCAATCTTTAGTAAAACCCAACTTCAAAATAAGGAAAATCATTTTGGCCCAAAAGCCCTCAAGGTGAGTTTTGAGCCTGCTCGATACCAAATTGAAACACCCCAAACCCAACCCACAAGCCACAATAGGATCGGCATGCTCCTTGAGTAAAACATAGTTAAGTCTCGAAATGACATTTTGGAAATCTTGGTGGTTTTGAAGAAAATAGCTTCGGATTGTTCTCAAGTTAAAAATCGTGTTGTAATTTAAATTTGTGCTAAAACGATATTTTCATATTTCAAAAGTTACAAGTTAAAGGAAATGCTGGATTTTAGAGTTTATTATTATTAACTTGAAAACCGTAGGTGTTTAGGTTTCAAATCAATTGATGTTGTTTTACGAAAAATGTTTAATTGTCTTGTTCAATGTTGTTCGTATCATAATAAAAATTTAAAACGCATAAATAAAATAGTTAAGTGATAATGGCCTTATTACATCAAAACATGACCAAAAATAAATCAAAATAACTTAATAAGAAAAACTGAAAAAAAAAAACCGAAGCTGTACATGGCCACCACTAAGTTCCTGCCGACTCGGTCCATTTACTGAGTGCCATCTGTAAAATGTTAGCCCACGAGGGGTGAGTCAACAAACTCAATGTGTAACAACCATCACAGACTCCCATATAATCATGGCATATTAAATCACATATAACAAAATGGACAATGATGCAACCCAAACCCACCTAGATATCCAACCTCTACACATCACTCGTACCTACCAATCACACCGTGGGGATTACTAAATCGACCCTCCATCCGCTACACACCATCGAAGGCAGTCACTGCAGTCAACTGCATATCACCCTTATAATTATGGCATAGCCACCAGATAATGTGACAGAGTCACCAGATTCAAAATATGTGACATAAGTCACCAGATAATGTGGTAGAAACCACCAGATCACTTCCCCTTTAACATAATCACCCATATGCCCATGTAACATTCAAAACATACAATTATCATGCAATTTACCTTACCCCCAAAATCATAACGGAATTTCACATATTTTCACATCAATGTTATTAAACATTATTAACGAGTATTAAGGGTAGCGTGCACAATTCTTTGTACCATTAAATGGTACCCTTAGCCATATTCATTCATAGCCTTATTAACATATTCATAGCATTATTATTATTAATCAGGAATTTAGGGTGGGTTACACACCTGACTATTCATAGATCTAATCAAAATCCCAAAAATCCTGATCTAACGCACTAGATCCCCTTTCCTACATTCGGCCAACACTAAGAACATTAACAAAGAGGCCATTCGGCTATACAGCAAATCCCGAAGGGTTAATGCAACCAAAATCCTTACCTTCCTGGCGATTTGGTTACCAACTAAATCCCAAAACTTCGTGATGATCCCCCTTGCAATCGGCTAAGCACTAGTACACTCAAACGGTTAGTTTTCAGCTTTTGAACGAATAAGGAACAGATCTAAAACACTAGAACCCTTACCTAGATTGCTTAGCCAAATCCCGAAGATCTGCCGAAAACTCCTAAGACACCATAGTTAGAATCGGCAACCTTCAATAGGTAGTATGGCCTTTGGCCGAATAGTATGTCTTACTTACCTTAGATATCTGAAATCCCGGAAGATCTCCCTTAAATCGTCGGCTACAAATGGATTCCGAATTCCCTCTTCATGGTTTCGGCCAAAAAAAATGAGAGGAATTAGATTCCTAGATTTCGACAATCAAAGGAAAAAGGAAAAGAAAGAAATCGAATGACAGGATCCCTTACCACAATGTTGAAACCGATTGCACCTTTGTTTGGAAACACAGAGATTTGGCTTTGGTTTAAAGAGAAAAGATTAAGGAAGTTTCGGCAAGAAAAAGAATATTTTGGCTTTTGATGACAGAATAGAAAGAATAATGTTGAAACTCAGTTTATGGTTCGGCTAAGGTGAGAAAGAGGAAGAAAGAATGGTGAGTAGAAAAGAAAAAGAAAGTGATAGTGAGGCTACAATTTGGCTTAGGGAGTTTTTGCTACTAGGTGACCGAATTTGTCATCATGAAAGTCCCTTGGCCGGCCAACTCTCCTTCTCTCCACTCAATCCCCCTTTTCACTCCTACTTAGCCAAATCTTTAAGCTTTTGACCCAATCTATACTTTATCCATGAAGTGTCCTGTCAGTCCATCAACGCCTCTTCTTCTGAAAATAAAAGCTCCAAAATGTTTCCCTTGTTGCTCGAACCTAGGCCCCCTTCTCACTCTCTGTGGTGTCACCTTACAAGGCCCTAAGTGGTGCCCCCTTGCCACCTTACCAGCTTAATTCTTGTGTCCTAAGCCACACAATAAACTCCTTAAGGCCTAGCTCCCTTAGTTCCCCTTTTTAGGCTTAAAATAAAATATTTTTTTTTCTATGGCTTCTACCTACATCCCAAGGTTCTTGAAGCCCCCAAAACACATTCAAGTCATACTCAAGTATGCAATCACATTCATTTAAATGAAAATGCGTAACCCTAAATCCCGAATATTACAGCATTGGACTTTATTATTGATTTGGTAAAAATATTTAGATATAGCTTTGACATTAGGAAATG
This sequence comes from Gossypium rotundifolium, assembly GCA_025506655.1. Taxonomy (NCBI): domain Eukaryota; kingdom Viridiplantae; phylum Streptophyta; class Magnoliopsida; order Malvales; family Malvaceae; genus Gossypium; species Gossypium rotundifolium. Next base: position 38,472,345 of record CP106734.1, read on the forward strand.
CGTGCATGGTGTATGTTTGGTCATGTTTTATATCACCAATGCCGCATAAATGAATGAGCAATTTAGTATTTAATTATGATTTGTTTAATGTCTAATTTGTACATTCGCGAAAGCTTTATAATAATAGATTGATATCCAACTAATGAAATAGTTGTTTTGTTATGTGTTATGTATATGATATGTTTCGATAGATGCTAAAATATGTTTAATTATGAAATGTTATGATTGTTATGTTTTTAAGACTCGATAATTGATTAAGTTATGAGCATTGATATGATTAAACTTTGAGTTGTGAAAAGTAATGATTTTATGTATGAACTGTGGTATGACTGATAATGTCTCTTAACCCTAATTCGGTGACGGATACGGGTTAGGGGTGTTACAAGACCATTATTTCTCTAGCAAATCAGTGAAGCCCAGAAATGTGATAAAGAATTACAAGTTAAATGAGTTTAGTGTGAGTTGACTTCTGATTTAGAGTTCCAAATCGGATCTAATGATTGTTTGATGTTTCGAGGTAAAATTTGCGTACTGAGAAATCCCGAGCTTATTCAAAAGATTTTGAACGAAGCACATAGTGGTTGTTTATCCATACATCCGGGAAGCACTAAAATGTACAACCGGACCATAGTTGGACTATGGCATCAAAAAATTGATGTATTTATTTTGTAAGCATTTATAAGTAGCAGTGGTTTGTTAAGAGAATTGTTGAGAACTGGATAAGTATCGGTACAGGTACGTATGGAAAACTATTCGAGTAACGAGTTAAAGGAAGTTGAGAAATTATGAGTTACTATGTGGTTAAATTTTATGTTAACTTAGTGATTGAAGCTTTAATGCAGTATGTGTTATTTATTTGAACTGCTAATGAATGATGAGATTATTTCATATTTATATACGAACTTATTAAGCTTTATAGCTTACTTTGTTTATTTTCTTCTATGTTTTATAGAATTTCGAAGCTAGCTCAGATCCAGGGCTCGTCAGGGACTTCATTGCACTATCAGGCATCTATTTTGGTACTTTTGAAATGTGTATATATGGTATATGGCATGTATAGGCTTGAGTCATTTTGGTATGTTTGATGACCATGTAATTAGGCCATTTGAGTTGGCTTGTGATGGTGAATTTGATGTTGTTTATAAATGTACAAATGGTTTATTGAGTTAGATAATTAACCTATAATAAGTGATTAAGTTTGAATGGATATTGCATGTTTGGAATGGTTTAGTTAATTGAATGGTATATGTGAATTAGGAATAAAATTATATGGCAAATTATGGTATATTTGTGATTTATATTGATGGTAAAGAATTAGTATGATTTGAACTTGGGTTCATGCCTTTTGGCAACTTATTTGTGTCTTGAAATGGAATTATTAGAGCTTGTTTAGTTATGTGTAAAATGGGTGGCAAAATGGCTTGGTAAATAGCCTGTTTTTGTCCACATGGGCGTGTGTCTCGACCGTGTGTGACACACGGTCATGTTACACGGCCGCATGTCCCCTGATGTTGAAATTGAAATGAAGTCAGTATGCTCCACACGGTCTCAGACACGGGCGTGTGATCGACCGTGTGGCACAAGTCAGTATACCCCCTAATTGGCACACGTCCTAGCACACAGGCATGTGACTTGGCCGTGTTGCATAAGTCAGTACACCCTATAGGTTTGGCACGACCTAGCACACGGCCTGGCACACGAGTGTGTGTGGCCACTTCGAAGGGCACACGGGCTAGAAACATAGGCATGTGGTTGGCCGTGTGACCCAAGTCAGTAAGCTCATTTGTTTGGACACGGGGTAGGACACAGGCTGGGTCATGGCCATGTGATCCCATTTCAAATGTCCACACGGCTTGTAACACGGGATTGTCTGGTGGCCGTGTCACGGTTATGTGTCCCCTATTTTGTAGAAAAATTTTATAAGTGTTGAATTTTTTTCGAGTTATCGATTTAGTCTCTAACCACTCCCAATGCATGTTTAAGGCCTCATAGGCTCGTTTAAGGGACACTATGATTGATTGTGATTGATTTGTATTTGAATTGATAAATTGTATATGAAATGTATGTTTAAAAGTGTTGTAGTTCCGGTAATGCTCCGTAATCCTATTATGATGGTGAATACGGGTGAGGGGTGTTACAGAGACACGGGCGTGTGTCTCAGCCGTGTGGGGCGCGTGGCCTAGCATATAGGATAGGACACGACCTGAAGCACGGGCATGTCATAGGGTCACACGGGCGTGTCCCTAGACCACACGGGCGTGTGAGCCCTGCACTTAAGAAAATTTTTAAAATTTCGCGAAAAATTCTTTGAGTTTCCGATTAAGTCTCGTTTTGTTTTTAATACGTATTTTGAGCCTCGAGGGATCTTAAAAGGGACGGTATAATTAATCTATGGTATGTATGCTGAATGAAATGTTTATTATTTTTAATTGAACTGAAAGTCCGGTAATGCTCTGTAGCCCTATTCCGACGACAGATAAGGGTTATAGGGTGTTACAGTATTTTATTAATTTAATATTAAATTTAATTTAGTATTTATCTTGTAGATAAACATTATGTTATTTTCATAAGATTTAATATTTATCTTAATAAATATTATATTAATTTAATATCAAAGTGATTAAGTTTAATCATAGTTGAACTCTCTAAACTCTCTTTATATGAAGATAGTATTGGGTCATTATTTACACAAACTTGAATAGAGAAAGTTGTAAAAAGAAAATTCTATGAAAAGATTATTCCAGAAAATTTCTAGAGATATGTAAGAGCCTATTTTCGCCCGTGGCCCATTTAAACCAAAAAACAAAACACAAAAATTGAAAAACCAGAAAATAAAAAAATAAAAAACCCAATAATAATAAGTCCAATAGTAAACAGTCCAAAATTACAATACCAGCCAAATTAAAATTAAACACAATGCCTAAGCCCAATAACAAGGCCCGAAGGGCCCAAAATTTCTAATAATCTCAAAAACCCTAGGGGTTTCTAAAGCTTTCAAGCGCCTCTCCCCCACGAGTATGTAACATCCTAAAAATTAGAATATTATTTTATTATTTGTGTTGGCTTGGGTATGAATTTTGTGTGTTTAGCGTAGTATGGTGCAGGCTTGTTTTTATTAATGAAGCTATGATAATTTTTAGTGTTAAAATTTAGTGAAGTGGATAAGGTGAACTTGACACTTAAGATGATATAAGTATTAAATTCTAGCACATGAGGAGTTAGTGGCAAGGTGCAAGGTGGGATGGTTGCTTGAGGAAATGGTTCGAGTAGCATGGATAGCATTTGAAGGACTTTATTTTATGCACCTTTGCTATAAGTGTAAACCAAGACATGCATTTGGTAAGTTGGACTTTAAAATTTTGGCAAGTTGAATGATAGTTTAAGCAAGCTTGAACTTTGGGAAAGGAATCTTAAGGTTTATGGAAGGATGGGGGACATAAGGCTTGGCTTAAGGAAGTTTTTTGGAAACTATTCCAAGGCCATTAGTGCATGAATGTGGGCGGCATGTGTGGCTAGGGGTGGCGAATGTTGATAGGAAGTTTGGGGGAATAGTTGGCCAACTTAAGCATTTTGTGCATCATTTGGCATTTTCTCTTCCTCTCAAAAACTCCCTCTTTGGTAGAATGTACCTTAGGCATTTTGTGCAATTTTGCTTTTGATTTAGCTCTCATTTGTGTTTGAACCAAATACTATTTTCTTTCTCTCATTTTCCTTTTGAAACCGAAACCATATTTTGCATTTTTCTCACTTTTCTTTTAGGCAAACTAGGTGCTTGGCCGAACCTTTTTTCTCTCATCTCTTTCTTTTCTTTCTTTTGGAAATTGCTCAAAACCACATTTCCTTTTCACTTCCTCTTGGCCGAATCTTCCTCCTTCCCAAATTCCATTTCTTTTACATTTGCTCAAAGTTAGAAACATCCATTTCCATTCTATTTTCTTTTTCTATTTTCTTCTTTTTTCCATTTCCGAATCATCCTTCTCCTATTTCATTTTTCACTTTCATTTTCTTTTCTTTTTACTCCACCATAGCTGAATCTTCTTTCTCTCTTTTGGGGTTATTTGGCCGAATATTATCAAGGGTAGATTCTCTTTGGTTTTCTTCAATCGATTTTGGAAGATAGGTAAGTATTCATGACCGTATCTTCTTTATTTCTTTCTTTTTTCTAAATCATTTTCTTGGACAAAGGCCGAATCCTTGGGCATTTGTTTGCAAAGTTCTAACCATTATTAGGAATCAATCATTCTTTTAGGCTCTTTGGGATTTTGGAAGCAATCGATCTAAGCCTTACTTCTCTAGCAATCGAAGTTGGTAAGTCAAGTGGTAAGGATTCATGATTCATTATTCTTTTTGAGGATGAAAAGCCTAAGACTATTGGGATTAAGATATGATGTTGGCCGAATGGTCTTGATTAAAGTGTTGTGGTTTGGCCAAATGTAGGACAAGGTGATCTAGTGTGGTAGATCGGATCGTTGGAAGTTAGTATTTGCATTGGAGAAAGGTGTGTACCTTACACACTTTATAATTCGGTTATGTATATATTTATATAATAATAATTTACTAATCATATTATCAAAGTGGAAAATGATGAGATTTTGATATGATACCATGATGGTATGAATGAGGATTCGGGTAAGTCCGTTTCGGTATGATGTTAATAAATATATATGGATGGATATCATGATTTACGATTTTATGTATAATATGATCATATCAAAGTATGATGGCATGGTTTATACTCTACATATATATATTGGTTTGGGAATATGAGTGGAGGGGGAAGGATTTGATATCCGTGTCTTTGGACACTAGAGGTTTGGCACTTCCAGTGATTTGGTATCACATTTGTGCCTTTGGGACACCAGAGGTTTGGCACCTCATAGCGTCTCGTCCCTGTGGTCTAGCACCACCGTTGGTTGGCCCCACTTTTGAGATATGGGATCGTCACCAGTGATTTGGTATCACACGTGGGTTGGCCCCACAGATGGATTATTCGTGACTTTGAGTCACCAGTAATTTGGTATCACATTTTTGGATATCGTGACTTTAGGTCACCAGTGGTTTGGCACCACCAGTGGTTTGGTACCACACGGGGTAGAAAAGGAGTTATGGATGGTTAGGTTGGGTGCATAATATATATGTTGCTTGATTATAAATTGCGTAAGAATGTTGCATTAATCGGGGGAAGGATTTATGCACTGAGTCTTGGTGACTCACCTTCTCCCTTATCATTTCAGGTGATTCGTGAGATCGCGGATGAGGAGCCGATAAACTCGAGGAGGCCATGCAATAAAATTTGGTTTTACATAAACTTCAATTTGGGTACTTTAATTTGTTTTAATTTGGTTTTTGTTTAAATTTTGGGTTTGTAATAAGGCCTCTTTAATTATGTTTTGGATTATTTATATGCTTTGGATATGTTTTAAATATGGCTTATAAATGGTTACTTTAATAATTGAGCCCAAGGTTTTCTAAAATTATAAAAAATGCAATGGTTTTAAAATCTTACCATCGGGTAATATAAATCGTTTGATAGTTTAATATAAATTAAGTGATTTCTACAATTTAAATGATTTCAAACATTAAGTTTCTACATTCAAATGCAAATGGTTTTCAAAGTAAAATTTGAGTTTTCTTAAAATGATATAAATGTTTTCTAACCTATGATTTATCAACTAAGCTTTAAAGTTTAATTTAGGAAATTTCAAAGTAATTATCGGTTTAAACCTATTATACACTGCTTTCTACAAATATAGAATTTTCAAAGAGTTTTCACTAAAATTTAATTGTTAATTGATTCTTTTCAAAATGTTTTCTTTAGTGACATACCGATTTGATTAGTATGTATTGACCGTTTTGGGGTGCTACAAATTGGTATCAGAGCTAAGTTCAAAAGCTCGGCTGTGGGCCCAAGGCCCAAAATGATTTAAAGTATAGTTTTAAAATGTTTTTGTTTAAAATTATATGGTTGGAAAAGCATGGCATCGAGTCTCCGGCACCGATCTACCCGGGTAAGTACTTCAAATTGTTGATTTTGATGATATGATGATGAGGGTATGACTGTATAGTAGTAGGAACTACTCTAGAGACCCAAAACTATAGGTTGGATGTACTCGCGAAAATAACTTCTTATTAAAAATTATTCATAAAACTGTGTTATAAAGATAGTGGAATAATGACTAATGCATAAAACTTTTAAATCAGCTAAGTCAAGACTTTAGACATGAGCACTCGAGGTCGGGGTCGTGTTATGCGTGGACACGATCGTGGTAGGATGGCTTTGTCTGAGCCAATAAGGTCGGGTCAAGGATCCGAGAATGAGGTACCACCACCCCCACCACCAGCGGTTGGAGTTGAGTTTCAGGATCAAACGGGGGACGATGCAGTGTCTCAAGCAATGCTAAGAGTTCTTGAGAGAGTAGCTGGAATAGGTGGAGGCGCGAGCTCGAAATCAGACTGAGCGACTCCGAGCCAATAGAGCTGAAGTATTTCGAGGTGTTTGGTGTAGCTCGACGGCCGAATATTGGCTAGAGGCGACGGAGTGAATCATGGATGACTTGGACCTGAATGTTGAAGAAAAGCTGAAAGGGATAGTGTCACTTCTTCGAGATAAGTCATATCAGTGGTGTCTCACGGTCGGAATAGTCTTTGCGGAGGATCTCACTTAGGACTATTTTAAGGCGATGTATCGGAAGAAATATATTGGGTCGATTCGTTGATCGCAGCGTAAGGCATTTTGAGCTTGGTCCAAGGGAGTAAGTCCGTGTCGAAATATGAGGTTGAGTTCTTAAGATTGGTAGGTATGCTAGAGGTATTGTGGCTTGAACCTGAGCGATGTGTCCGGTTTTAGGATGGTTTAAGAGATGACTGAGGTTGCTTGATTGCTCCACATCGGGAGCGAAAGATTGCTGCGTTGGTTGAAAAGACTAAGATTCTTTGAAGGAATAAAGGAATCATAAGCGAGAATCACGACGAGAACAAACATAAGAAAGTTTTGGATCATCCGGTTGACCAAGAATTCTCGAGAAGAGGCTAGCGAGAATAGGCGAATCAATCAGGGAGGCCTCACATCGCTAATCAAGGACCAAAGACAATGTAACCGATGTGGAAAATATCATTAGGCGAATGTTGGACCGGAGGAAAGGATGTTTCGAGTGTGGCTCATTGGATCATCGTGTGAGGGACCGCCCACGTAAGCAAGCCGTGAATCAATCGAGGTCAAGGTCGTGCTCGATTCGAGAAAGGAGGGACCGTCACCACGAGAGGTCGTGGTAATGGTAGAGGTAGTAATGGTTACGGTCGAGGCCACGGAGCATCGGCGAGAGGTGCAAGTAACACCGAGGCAAGACAACTTTGGTTTAGTGTATCTTTGCGAGGCGTCGAGAGGAGGCGATGCACCGGACGTCATCACCCAGACGTTCTTAATCTTTGGTTTTCCATATCTTGCTTTGATAGATGTGGGTTTGACGCATTCGTATATTGCTAGTAGCATAGTAGAGACCTTGAGCTTAGATTTTGAGACTGCTTCTAGGAGGATGACAGTACTTAGTCCTCTAGGTCACTCTGTAAAAGTTAATAAGCTATATAGGGATGTACCCCTAGAACTCCAAGGGGTAGTGTTTGTGGCTGATCTGATGGAACAAACGTTTGGGGAGTTTGATTTGATTCTTGGGATGGACTGGTTGGTTAAGTACCAGGTAAGTCTGGATTGCACTGCTAAGCGCATGGTTTTGAAGGCAGTTGAGGGTAAAGAGGTAGTCATGATAGGTAATAGAAGAGATTACCTATCTAACGTAGTATCTGCGTTGAAAGCTGTGAAGATGGTCAGGAAGGGCTGTGAGGCATATGTAGTCCATGTGTGTGCGTTGGAAGCTAAGGAGTCTACTGTAGGGAATGTTCGAATCAGTAAGGAATATCCTGATGTATTCGCAGAAGAACTTTTGGGACTGCCTCCGAATCGTGAAGTTGAATTCGGTATAGATCTGTTACCCGAAATGGCGTCAGTGTCTATAGCTCCGTATAGGATGGCACCGAAGGAATTAGTGGAATTGAAGGCTCAAATTCAAGAGTTGTTGGATCGAGGTTTCATTCGACCAAGTGTTTCGCCTTGGGGAGCGCCGGTACTTTTTGTCAAGAAGAAGGATGGTACGATGCGGATGTGTATAGACTACCGCCAGTTGAATAAGCTGACGATCAAAAACAAGTATCCTTTGCCGAGGATAGATGACTTGTTTGATCAGCTTAAAGGGGCAGCGGTTTTCTCTAAAATTGATTTAAGATCTGGATATCATCAGCTAAAGGTGAAAGAGGCTGATATCCATAAGATGGTATTTCGTACTCGGTATGGGCACTACGAGTTTTTGGTGATGCCGTTTGGGTTGACTAACGCGCCGGCAGCATTCATGGACATGATGAATCGAGTATTTCAGTAGTTTTTGGATCAGTTTATTGTAGTATTTATAGATGATATTTTGGTATACTCCAAGTCAGAGGAACAGCATGATGCGCATTTGCGAGTAGTATTGCAGATTCTGAGGGAAAAACAACTTTTTGCTAAATTTAGTAAGTGCGAATTCTGGCTTAGGGAGGTGATTTTCTTAGCTCACGTTGTATCAGCTGAGGGGATTAGAGTGGATCTTCGGAAGATTGAGGCAGTGTTGGATTGGAAGCCGCCTAAGTCAGTGGCTGAGATTCAAAGTTTCCTAGGTCCAAGGGGTATTATCGAAGATTTGTAGAGGATTTTCTTTGATAGCAAAGACCGATGACCAAGTTGTTGAGGAAAGGAGTTCCATTTGTGTGGGTGAAAGCGCAAGAAAGCTTCGACAAGTTGAAAAAGATTACATCAAGCTCGGTTTTGATTCAACTTTGAGGCGGGCAAGGAATTCACGGTTCTTGTGATGCATCACATCTGAGTTTGGGATGTGTCTTTGATCGAGAAGGAAGGTAGTGGCTTATGCATCTCGACAGTTGAGACCACATGAAGTTAATTATCCGACGCATGACTTAGAATTAGCTGCGGTGGTTTTCGCTTTGAACATATGGAACACTATTTATGCGGAGAGAAGTCGATAGTCTACTCGATCACAAGAGTCTAAAGTATCTTTTGACTCGGAAGGATTTAAATTTGAGGCGTAGAGATGGATTGAGTTCTTTGAAGGACTACGATTGTTCGATTGAGTATCATCCGAGCAAGGCTAACATGGTGGCAGACGCGTTGAGCCGTAAGGTTGTATCAGACTTAAGATCGATGTTTTCTCGTCTTAGTTTATACGACGATGGGAGTCTTTTGGAAGAATTGCAAGTCAAGCCGACTTGGCTAGAATAAATCAAGAAGAAACAGTTAGAGGATGATAGTTTGAATGATCGGAGATTGCAGGTTCAGAATGGTGGTTTAGAGAATTATATCTTGTCCAGTGATGGAGTGTTGTGTTTTCAAGGGAGAGCTTGTATGCCGAAAGATGTTGAGTTGAGGTAAAGGATTCTTCGGGACGCACATAGCAGCCCATACGCTATGCATCCTGGAGGTAGCAAGATGTATCGGGATTTAAGAGAGCAATTTTGGTGGCAGTGCAGGCGGGAGGTAATCGAGTTTATGGGAAATGTTTGATGTGTCGGCGGTTAAAGTCGAGCATCGATTCTGTCTGGATTACTTCACGGTGAAGATTCCACAAGGAAGTGGAAAAGGATCACTATGAACTTTGTCGATGGATTACCTCTTACGCCTAGTAAGAAGGACTCGATTTGGGTGATTGTGGATCGTCGACTAAGTCGACTCATTTCATTCCTATAAGGGTGGATTACTCGCTTCATAAGTTAGCTAAGTTGTATGTGGCAGAGATAGTGAGGTTGCACGGTGTACCAGTGTCGATCATCTCAGACAGAGATCCTAGATTTATGTCGAGGTTTTAGAGAGCGTTACATCAGGCTTTGGGTACGCGGTTAGATTTCGATCCACATTTCATCCACGATCGACGGCGATCAAACAGGTCATTCGGATATTAGAAGATATGTTGAGAGGTTGTGTTTTGGACTTGAGAGGTGGGAAGAGTTTTGCCATTAATGAGTTCGCATACAACAATATTTATCGTGCAAGCATTAAGATGGCACCATATGAGGCCTTGTATGGTAGGAGGTGTCGCACACCTACATCTTTGATGAGTTGGGTGGCGTCGGATGTTAGGACCAGAGTTGGTTCTTTGGCCGAGGATAAGGTTAAGTTGATTCAGGCTCGTCTGAATGAAGCTTCGGATAGGCAGAAGTCTTATGCCGATCTCAGACGGAGGGATATAGGGTTTGCCGTGGGTGACCAGGTCTTTTTGAAGGTCTCGCCATGGAAGAAAGTGTTAAGATTTGGGAGAAAAGGCAAGTTGAGTCCAAGGTTTATTGGGCCATTTAAGGTGTTGAGACGAGTGGGACCAGTAGCCTATCAGCTCGAGTTGCCAGCAGAGCTGAGTCAGATTCTTGATGTGTTCCATGTCTCCATGCTTAGACGCTATCGTTCTGATCCATCGCATGTTGTGTCAATGGAGGAATTAGAGGTAAGTCCAAATTTGACAGTGGAAGAAGAACTGTGCTGATTCTAGATCGGCGTGAAAGTCTTGCGTAAAGTCGGTTCCTTTAGTGAAGGTCTTATGGCGGAACCATGGCGTAGAAGAAGCTACGTGGGACCAGGAGGATGTTATGAGACAAAGAGACCCTCAACTCTTTTGATCAGGTAATTTCGAGGACGAAATTTTCTTAAGGGAGTAGAATTGTAACATCCTAAAAATTAGAATATTATTTTATTATTTGTGTTGGCTTGGGTATGAATTTTGTGTGTTTAGCGTAGTATGGTGTAGGCTTGTTTTTATTAATGAAGCTATGATAATTGTTAGAATTAAAATTTAGTGAAGTGGATAAGGTGAACTTGACACTTAAGATGATATAAGTATTAAGTTCTAGCACATGAGGAGTTAGTGGCAAGGTGGCTAAGGTGCATGGATGGTTGCTTAAGGGAAATGGTTCGAGTAGCATGGATAGCATTTGAAGGACTTTATTTTTATGCACCTTTGCTATAAGTGTCGGCCAAGACATGCATTTGGTAAGTTGGACTTTAAAATTTTTGGCAAGTTGAATGATAGTTTAGGCAAGCTTGAACTTTGGGAAAGGAATCTTAAGGTTTATGGAAGGATGGGGGGACATAAGGCTTGGCTTAAGGAAGTTGTTTTGGAAACTATTCCAAGGCCATTAGTGCATGAATGTGGACGGCATGTGTGGCTATGGGGGTGGCCGAATGTTGATAGGAAGTTTGGGGGGGAATAGTTGGCCAACTTAACCATTTTGTGCATCATTTGGCATTTTTCTCTTCCTCTCAAAAAACTCCCTCTTTGGTCGAATGTACCTTAGGCATTTTGTGCAATTTCTCTTTTGATTTAGCTCTCATTTGTGTTTGAACCAAATACTATTTTCTTTCTCTCATTTTTCCTTTTGAAACCGAAACCATATTTTGCATTTTTGTGCACTTTTCTTTTAGGCAAACTAGGTGCTTGGCCGAACCTTTTTTCTCTCATCTCTTTCTTTTCTTTCTTTTGGCAATTGCTCAAAACCACATTTCCTTTTCACTTCCTCTTGGCCGAATCTTCCTCCTTCCCAAATTCCATTTCTTTTACATTTGCTCAAAGTTAGAAACATCCATTTCTATTCTATTTTCTTTTTCTATTTTCTTCTTTCTTCCATTTCCGAATCATCCTTCTCCTATTTCATTTTTCACTTTCATTTTCTTTTCTTTTTACTCCACCATAGCCGAATCTTCTTTCTCTCTTTTGGGGTTATCTGACCGAATATTATCAAGGGTAGATTCTCTTTGGTTTTCTTCAATCGATTTTGGAAGATAGGTAAGTATTCATGACCGTATCTTCTTTATTTCTTTCTTTTTTCTAAATCATTTTCTTGGACAAAGGCCGAATCCTTGGGCATTTGTTTGCAAAGTTCTAACGTTCTAACCATTATTAGGAATCGATCATTCTTTTAGGCTCTTTGGGATTTTGGAAGCAATTGATCTAAGCCTTACTTCTCTAGCAATCAAAGTTGGTAAGTCAAGTAGTAAGGATTCATGATTCATTATTCTTTTTGAGGATGAAAAGCCTAAGACTATTGGGATTAAGATATGATGTTGGCCGAATGGTCTTGATTAAAGTGTTGCGGTTTGGCCGAATGTAGGACAAGGTGATCTAGTGCGGTAGATCGGATCGTTGGAAGTTAGTATTTGCATTGGAGAAAGGTGTGTACCTTACACACTTTATAATTCGGTTATGTATATATTTATATAATAATAATTTGCTAATCATATTATCAAAGTGGAAAACGATGAGATTTTGATATGATACCATGATGGTATGAATGAGGATTCGGGTAAGTCCGTTTCGGTATGATGTTAATATATATATATGGATGGATATCATGATTTACGATTTTATGTATAATATGATCATATCAAAGTATGATGGCATGGTTTATACTCTACATATATATATATTGGTTTGGGAATATGAGTGGAGGGGGAAGGATTTGATATCCGTGTCTTTGGACACCAGAGATTTGGCACCTCCAGTGATTTGGTATCACATTTGTGTCTTTGGGACACCAGAGGTTTGCCACCTCATAGCGTCTCGTCCCTGTGGTCTAGCACCACCGTGGGTTGGCCCTACTTTTGAGATATGGGATCATCGCCAGTGATTTGGTATCACACGTGGGTTGGCCCCACAGATGGATTATTCGTGACTTTGAGTTACCAGTGATTTGGTATCACATTTTTGGATATCGTGACTTTGGGTCACCAGTGGTTTGGCACCACCAGTGGTTTGGTACCACACGGGGTAGAAAAGGAGTTATGGATGGTTAGGTTGGGTGCATAATATATATGTTGCTTGATTATAAATTGTGTAAGAATGTTGCATTAATCAGGGGAAGGATTTATGCACTGAGTCTTGGTGACTCACCTTCTCCCTTATCATTTCAGGTGATTCGTGAGATCGCGGATGAGGAGCCGGATAAACTCGAGGAGGCCATGCAATAAAATTTGGTTTTACATAAACTTCATTTTGGGTACTTTAATTTATTTTAATTTGGTTTTTGTTTAAATTTTGGGTTTGTAATAAGGCCTCTTTAATTATGTTTTGGATTATTTATATGCTTTGGATATGTTTTAAATATGGCTTATAAATTATTTAGTTAATTTAATAATTGAGCCCAAGGTTTTCTAAAATTATAAAAAAACGCAATGGTTTTAAAATCTTACCATCGGGTAATATAAATCGTTTGATAGTTTAATATAAATTAAGTGATTTCTACAATTTAAATGATTTCAAACATTAAGTTTCTACATTCAAATGCAAATGGTTTTCAAAGTAAAATTGAGTTTTCTTAAAATGATACAATTGTTTTCTAACCTATGATTTATCAACTAAGCTTTAAAGTTTAATTTAGGAAATTTCAAAGCAATTATCGGTTTAAACCTATTATACACTGCTTTTCTACAAATATAGAATTTTCAAAGAGTTTTTCACTAAAATTTAATTGTTAATTCGATTCTTTTCAAAATGTTTTCCTTAGTGACATACCAGATTCGGTCGTGGCATATTGACCGGGTTTGGGGTGTTACAGAGTAGCTCCCGCAGTCCCGCGCTAGCAAAGCACTCTGGCCACCCCATGCCCTACGGTTTTACTTGCAAACAAGGAAGCAAAACAACAAGGAAAAGGGTCAGCAGATAATAACAGAGAGGGGCAGCAAATATAAAAAAACAGATTGTATTTTTTTTTTCAATTTCATTCGTCTATAAAACCCGAAAAAATCACTTGTAATTTCCTACAATCTTTACGAATATACATAAAAGGAATAGAAAAATCAGACTATTTTTTCTCTTCGAAATTACTTATACATTTATAAAGATTTTTTTCCTTTTTTATTAAAATACAGTATAAAAAAAATACCTGTTTTTGAATCTTTAGTCGCCGTGCACGCCGGCGCCGGAGTATCACCGGAGCTCTTGCCGAAATTCGGGCTAGAGGAGAAAGGAGGGAGAGAGTTTTGGGACTTTGAAAACTTTTTTTAAACAGAAAACAAATTATTTTTAAAAAAAAATTGGCCTCAAATAAAGAACGAAAACAACGCCGTTTTGCACCAGGGCTTTAAGCGCCAAAACGACGCTGTTTGCCCCTCAAGACGCGCGTGTTGATCCGATCCGAGGAAGGATCCGCGTGTTTTGTGTAATTGGGCTCTTTATTGCTTTAGTCCTTCCACATTTTTATTCTTCATAAATTCATTTTTTTAATTTTCCCCTTAAGTTTTATTCTGATTTCATTTGAATCCCTTATAAAGCGCCGCATTTTGGAGGGCGGGGATATTTTCCCATTTGGTCCTTCCATTTTATTTGCGCGTTACGATTAGGCCCTTTTCTTTATTTTTATTTCCAATTTAGGCCCGAAACCTTGTTTAAATTTCAATTTAGCCCTTTTTAACATTTATTTTATCACGATTTAGGCTTGTAGTTTTGTTTTAATTTCAATTTGGCCCACTTTTATTTAATTTCCATCATTTTTAGCCTTATTCCCTATATGTCATTTTATTATCTATTTGTTTCTTTTTTATATTACTTCATTTATAATTCAACTTATTTATTCCATGTTCTTAATTTTTTATTGATTAATTTCTTTGTCCATCATTATGTTATTCAATTGTGGGTTTATTTTATTACTATCATTATTATATTTATTTATTATTTTATTATTACTAATATTATTTTATTTTTACTACTACTACTATTATTATTATGATTATTATTATTACTCTTATTTATTCACTGAGCATGAAATGAGATATTCGCTAATTGAGAAATTGTGTTGTGCCTTGATTTGGACAACTCGAAGGTTGAGGCAACACATTCTGTACCACAAGACATGGTTAATCTCGAAGTTGGACCCTCTAAAATACATGATGGAGACAACCGCTTTGAACGGAAGGATGGCTAAATGGCAAATCTCCTCTCTGAATTCGATATAGTTTATGTGAGCCAAAAAGCCGTGAAAGGAAGCGCAACAGCAGATTTTCTGGCCAGCAGAGCTCTAGAAGATTATGAGTCTCTGAACTTTGACTTTCCCAATGAAGAATTAATGTATGTGGAAGCTATTGAAGAAGACGCTACAAATGATCACCTTTGGAAATTGAACTTCGACGGAGTATCAAATGCTGTAGGTAATGGAACTGGGGCAGTTTTGGTATCCCCAAATGGAGATCATTATCCGTTCACATGCAAGTTGGATTTTGATTGTACAAATAACATGGCAGAATATGAAGCTTGTATTACGGGACTCTGTGCAGCCACAGAACACAAAATTAGAATGTTGGAAGTATATGGGGATTCTGCATTAGTAATCTACCAACTAAAGGGTGAATGGGAGACAAGAAACCCTAAATTGATCAATTATCGAAGGATAGTTTTAGGGTTAATTGAGGAGTTTGATGATATTGCTTTCAATTATCTCCCGCGAGATGAAAACCAGATGGCAGATGCTTTCACTACTTTGGCTTCCATGATTAAAGTGAGCAAACAGGAGGATGTAAAACCCATTTAAATGAGTATTTACGAGGCCCCAGCTCATTGTTGCAACGTGGAGGAAGAAGAAAGAGATGATCACCCCCAGTACTACAATATATTACGATACATAAGGAATCGTGAATACCCTGATCAGGCAACCGATAATGATAAAAGGACATTGAGAAGACAAGCCTGTGACTATGTCTTAGACGAAGAGATCCTATACAAAAGAAGAAAGGATCAGGTACTATTGAGATGTGTGGACACTGTTGAAGATAATAAAATTCTAGAAGAAGTCCACAAGGGTGTTTGTGGAACATATGCTAATGGTTTCACAATGGCTAGACAAATTATGATATTTGGGTACTATTGGTCTACCATAGAGGGAGACTGCATCGTTTATGCTAAGAGATGTCACAAATGCCAAATTTATGGAGAAAAAAATTCATGTACCTCCTTCGCCTTTGCATGTTATGACTTCCCCATGGCCTTTCTCTATATGGGCATAGATGTCATCGGGTCGATCTCTCCAAAAGCTTCAAATGGGCATCGGTTCATCTTTGTAGTCATCGACTATTTCACCAAGTGGGTAGAGGCTGCTTCATATGCCAGTGTTACTAAGGATGCCTGAGAGGATCATATCTGACAATGCTTTAAACTTGAACAACGGTACGATAGTGGAGGTCTGCAGTCAATTCAAGATCAGACACCACAATTCATCACCGTATCGTCCAAAAATGAATGGTGCAGAAGAAGCAACCAATAAAAACATTAAGAAGATCGTGGGGAAAATGGCTAAAACTTATAAAGATTGGCACGAGAAGTTACCATTTGCTCTTTATGCTTATCGAACATCAATTAGGACTTCTCTTGGGCAAGTCCTTTCTCATTAGTCTATGAAATGGAAGCAGTGTTACCCATTGAAGTTGAAATTCCTTCCCTTCGAGTCTTGTCAGAGCTGAAGTTGGATGAAGCAGAATGGATCCAGTCTCGATATGATCAGTTGAACTTAATTGAGGAAAAGAGGCTGAGAACTATTCATCATGGTCAGATGTACCAAAAGCGAATGATACAAGCTTATGATAAATAGGTTCGCCCAAGAGAATTTCATAAGGGAGACCTGGTATTGAAAAAGATCCTCCCATACAAAAAGATTTCAGAGGAAAATAGATGCCAAATTGGAATGAACCTTATGTGGTAAAAAAGGCTTTATCTAGAGGAGCATTGATTTTGATCGAAATGGATGGGAAAAACTTGCCCAATCCTATAAATATGGATTCAGTCAAGAAGTACTATACTTAAAGAGGAAAAGAGGCAAAAGTGAAAACCCACAAAGGGCGCTTTGAGATCTTCTCTAAAAAAAATGAAAAACGGAGAGGCCAAGGTGAAAACCTGCAAAGGGCGCCTTGAGACCAAAGGGGTTTTGAGTTGAAAACCCGAAAAGGGAGGCTCAAATTGTGATCAAATTATGATGGGGCATGCAGTGATCTTGCTATACCTGAATTAAGAAGAAAGGAGAGATGCTATGTCTTGAGGCATCAACAGAGTACTCTTGATCTCTCAAACACATATTGGGCTTAAAATGGTCTTCAGAAAGGCCGTACAGAGAAGCTCAGGCTGCGATATCTGGGGCACCTATCTTTTCCCCTCATCATTTTGTATTCTAGCAATGTTCGCTTTCTTTAATTAACCTATTCTTTTTAGATTTTGTTTCTAATAAATTCCATTTTTGTCCATCATTATGATCATTTTCAAAAGTAATGATTAATGGACTAATAATATTTTCACAAAAGGAGTTTTGCATATTACTCTGGGAAACTTCTAAATAATACGAGAACCTAAAACAGGACTTTTATTTAGAACTCACCAAGCCTAAGGGTTGGAAATATTTGAGAAGGAAACTCTAAACAGTGACCATTTCTTCAGACTTTCTGTCAAAAATGTCAGTTGAACAAGAGGACAGGATATTACGTCATTGATACAACCTTGAAGAACAACGAGCAATGACAACCCAAACATTAAAAAGGGGATTATTCTCATGAAATTCTGGATTCATGCAAAACACATTTAGTTAAGAGCATTATATTCATTCTGATCATTGCATCCTAATCATTATACATTTAAAAAAAAAGGAGGATCATTCTTATGACATTCAGCATTCATGCAAATGTCATCCATAATACATTTAGTTAGGAGCATTTGTTTCATTCCGATCATGGCATCCTAATTATTATGCATAAGCATAAGTCCATAAATCGATTCCACGGGTCATGTTCTCCAGAGGACGGTGTAACAAGATCAACGAATCCACAAGTCCTATACCATTGAAGTTGCAGTAGGTCAGATCAAATCCACCATGGCGAATCTCATTTTCCTGAAGTTGCAGTGGAGTAGATTGAAGCCATTACCCTTATTTCCCTGAAGTTACAGTGGAGCGAATTGAAGATAGCGAATCTTATTTCCATAAAGATGCAGTGGAGCAGATTGAAGCCACAGCCTTGTTTCCCTAAAGTTGCAACGAAGTAGACTGAAGACAACAAATCTTATTTCCCTGGAGTTACAGTGAAACAGATTAAAGATACAAATTACGGTGGATCTTATCTTCCTGAAGTTGCAGTGAAGCAGATTGAAGCCACAGCCTTGTTTCCCTGAAGTTGCAGCGGAGCAGGCTGAAGATAGCAAATCTTATTTCCCTGGCATTGCAGTGAAATAGATTAAAGCTACAGATTACGGTAGTCTTATCTTCCTGAAGTTGCAGTGAAGTAGATTGAAGCCACCAGCCTTATTTTTCTGAAGTTTTAGCGGAGCAGACTGAAGACAGCAAATCTTATTTCCCTAGCGTTACTGTGAAACAGATTAAAGCTATAGATTACATCGGATCTTATCTTCCTGAAGTTACAGTGAAGCAAATTGAAGCTACCAGCCTTATTTCCCTAAAGTTACAGTGGAGCAGACTGAAGATAGCAAAGTTATTTCCCTGACGTTACAGTCAAACAGATTAAAGCTAAAGATTACGGTGGATTTATCTTTCTAAATTTGTAGTGAAGCAGATTGAAGCCACCAGCCTTATCTCCCTAAAGTTGCAACGGAGCAGACAAAAGACAGCAAATCTTATTTCCCTAGCGTTGCAGTGAAACAGATTAAAGCTACAGATTACGGTGGATATTATCTTTCTGAAGTTGCAATGAAGCAGATTGAAGCCACAAGCCTTATTTCCCTGAAGTTGCAGCGGATCAGACTGAAGACAGCAAATCTTATTTCCCTGGCGTTACAATGAAACAGATTAAAGCTACAAATTATGACGATCTTATCTTTCTAAAGTTGCAGAGAAGCATATTGAAGCCACTAGCCTTATCTCCCTGAAGTTGTAGCAGAGCAGGCTGAAGACAGCAAATCTTATTTCCCTGGCTTCGCAGTGAAGCAGATTGAAACCACAAGTCTTGTTTCCCTGAAGTTGTAGTGGAAAAGATTAAAGTTACAAGTCTTATACCTCTGAAGTTGCAGTAGGTCAGATCAAATTTACCAAACCTTATCTCTCTGAAGTTGCAGCAGAGCAGACTGAAGATAGAAAATCTTATCTCCTTGAAGTTCCAGCGGAGCAGATTAAAGCTACAAGTCTAATCTCCTTGAATTGGATCGAAGCGTTAATTCTCATACGCCTGATTATGCAGTGGGATGGGATGAAGCTACTCGAAGAAGAAAAGCACAGAAAAAAGTCAACGATTCGAAGACCAGGCAAAAATGGTCCTTTGTGAAGTCTTTGCTCCATTATCGTTACACGACGACGAACAAAGAGGGGCAGTTGTAAGAGCCCATTTTCGCCCGTGGCCCATTGAAACCAAAAAATAAAACAAAAAATGTAACACCCCAAACCCGGCCCAAACACTACAACCGGATCTGGTATGTCACTAAGAAAATTTTTGTAAAACCAATAGTGTCGACAGAAAGCCCAAATGGGAATTATATAAAATGTGCCTTAATAATCAAAAGCCCAAAACTGAATTACATGTCTTTGAAAGAAATTAAAATAAGAATAAATAATAAAGGCCCATAATAAAACTAAAATGTAAACTAATGGCCCATGGCCTTATTATAACGTAGTTTGAATCCATAACATAAAATACTTTGAAAGAAAAAAAAACTATTAAGTGGAACTTTTCGCCGGATCCACATATTCTTTTGCATGGCCACCTTGCGCTCCACTCCGGCCCAGTCCGATGCACTAATTTTCACCTGAAAGGTTAGTTTAATTGGGTGAGTCGCGAGACTCAGTGTGCAACCCTCATGCACCACTAGATTTGGGCATCATAAAACATAATAATAATTTCATTTACATGGATAACAAATAATATGCAAAGCCCAACCCATTTGCCTAGGTTTCCATCCGCTACACGCCTCCGTACCAACCAAACACACCATTGGGGATTTCTACAATCAACCCACACCGCTACACGCCAAGATGGCAGTCATGCTGCTCATCAACATATTATGGCCGAAGCCTTTATAATAGATCACGGCATTAGCCGCTACAGCAAATCACAGTATAAACCGCTACGCATATACATATATATATAACTTCCTCCTTTCATCACCCAACCCATGCAAACATGTACAACAATTTACTTGCAACATATAATCAGATTATTTACTAACCTGGTGGTCCACTGTTTAAATCCGAGATTTTGTCTTTTAATGTAACATATAAAACTTATGAACATATATATATATATTAATAATCAGATCTAGATGGTGGGTAAGTATTACACACCTAATTCTCGTATTAATGCTTTCTCTACGTCTACCCTACTATCACTCGAGACTACCACTATCGGCCCACGATCTGACTTCGATGTTGGCCCACACCCCGATGGCCAATCTCGCACTACCGAGACAGATTGCTTCTTGTATTTTGGTGTTGGTTGTATAGATCCAACCTTTTCTGCCTGACTGTTATTCGAGTCCATCCTTGATCACTAAATCATTTAAACGATAAGATCTAATTTCTTAACAACTATAACACTTAAATCGAATTCTTACCTAGTTAATTGAATCTCGAATGTCGTTGAGAACTCGTCACCTCCTTTCCTACATTCAGCCATCACCAAAAATAGTTTAACCAAATCGATAATCGAAAGCCATCTAACACCTTATGTCATTCGGTCGAAAACAAAAGAACAGGAAAGTGGCCATTCGGCTGAACCTACCCTTGACCATCTACCTTCAGCTTTTCACAAATCGGCACTTCAGATCTCAGCAAGAAAAAATTCAGCTTCTAAAATTAGAGAGTGAAATCGACAAAGCCTTAAAAACCGATTTGGATGAGAAACTCGATAAAAAGAATGAAGAATTTGAAAAGAAGCAAAATCCAAAATTTACCAAATTAGAGGGGTGTATTCGGCTATGGTGCACCTTCGGGAAAACAAAACTACCCTTGTAGATTCGGCTATGGGAGATGAGGGTATGAACAAAGAGATTCGGCTAAAGTGTTTTGAAAAGAATAAGAAAAGTGTTGTCAGAGTATTCGGCCAACTAGAAAAAGAAAAGAAAGAAAACTTAGAGGGAGAATAGAGTGGAGATTTCGGCAGAGAAAAGAAAAGATGGAGAGAATTGTTAGTAGAATTTCGGCTACCCTATACTAAACCGATTTCCCCCTCCTGTAGTTGAGTTTCGGCCAACTCTCTCCTCTTTTGATAGTCTTTAAATCTCATGATAACTCAATCCTTATCTTACCTTTAGGAGAGCCCACATTAAAGCCAACTCCTCCCTCTTTAATTATCAACTTTTATCACATAAATTAAAAGAAAAAGACTCCTAAAAAGAAGCCTAATTGTCGTCCAACCCCCTTCCCTTCTTAGTGCTAAAATTTTGCCCCAACACTTGGGCCTTAAGTGGCCACACATGGCCCAATAACCTTCCTCCTTGTGACGCCACCATTAATGCCCACTTAGAGCACCTTTTGTCTTCGGGCCACAAGCCCAGCTTGCTACTAATCTAATTATCTAACTTAAATTATGAACTAACACCATCTATCAACCACCTAACCCAAATTTTAAAGCCCAACCTATCACCTAAACTACCCAGAACATTAATTTAAACCCTAATCCATATATTTAATCAAGGCCTCTGCCCGAGCATATTAAACCAACATCTCATATTAATGCATAAGCCCATATTTAGGATGTTAAGTTCTACCCCCCTTAAAATAAATTTCAGCCCCGAAATTTACCTGGTCAGAAAAGATGGGGATACTGTTGGCGTATAACATCCTCTGGCTCCCACGTCGCTTCTTCTGCGCCATGATTTTGCCACAAGACTTTGACCAAAGGAACAGATTTCCTTCTTAATACTTTTACATCTCAATCCATAATTTGCATTGGCTCCTCTTCAAAAGACAAATCTTGCCTTACTTCTATCTCATCTACCACCACCACGTGCGATGGATCAGATCGATAACGTCTCAGCATCGAGACATGGAACACATCATGTATTTGCTCCAACTCCGAAGGCAACTCCAACCGATAAGCCACTGGGCCCACACGTTCTAATACCCAATAAGGCCCAATAAACCGTGGACTTAACTTCCCCTTTCGACCAAACCACATTATCTTCTTCCACTGGGATACCTTCAAGAAGACTTGATCACCTACCGCGAATTCCACCTCTTTCCGCTTTAGATCCACGTAAGACTTCTGTCGATTAGATGCTTCCTTTAGCCGAGCCCGTATTAACTTCACTTTCTCATCGGTTTCCAAAACTAATTATGGACCTAACACCTTACGTTCACCCAACTCCATCCAATATGTTGGAGTACGACATCTCCTTTCATATAACGCTTTATAAGGCGCCATCTGAATGCTAGCTTGATAACTACTATTGCATGCAAATTCTGCCAAGGGCAAATACTCTTCCCAATTGCCCCTAAAGTCGATGATGCAACCCCTTAGCATATTTTCCAAGATTTGAATTACCCTCTCGGACTGACCGTCAGTCTGTGGGTGAAAGGCAGTACTAAAGTCTAACCTTGTTCCCATTGCTTGATGAAGAGCCTTCCAAAATCGTGATATGAACCTAAGGTCCCTATCTAATATGATCGACACTGGCACACCATGCAATCTTACAACCTCAGCCACATACAATTTAGCTAGCTTTTGTAAAGAAAAGTCTACTCGAACCGGTATGAAGTGAGCAGACTTCGTCACCGATCTACAATCACCCAAATCGAATCCTTCTTAGTGGGTGTAAGGGGTAACCCACTAACAAAATCCATTGTGATTCTCTCCCATTTCCATTAGGGAATCTTCTCCGGCTGCAACAATCCCAAGGGCACTAGGTGTTCAGCTTTGACCTGCTGACACGTCAAACATTTTCTTACGATTTTTGTTACCTCTTTCTTCAGACCTGGCCACCAAAATTGCTCGCACAAATCATGGTACATCTTGACTCCTCCAAGATGCATAGCATAAGGGCTACTATGTGATTCCCGAAGAATCCTCTGTCTTAACTCATCATCCTTAGGCATGTAAATCTTCCCACGATAACACAGAACTCCATCATTGTTCAGACTATAGTCCTCCATTCCACCATCCCTCACTCACAATAATCGAGCACTCAGGTCTTTATCCCTTAACTGTTTTTCCTTAACCTGATTTACCCATGTTGGCTTTACTTGTAACTCAGCCAGCAAACTCCCATCGTCGAATAGACTCAAATAAGCGAATATGGCTCTTAATTTCGATACTACCTTACGGCTTAACGCATCTGCCACCACATTCACCTTACCAGGGTGGTATTCGATCGAACAATTATAATCCTTCAAGAGCTCGATCCACCTACGTTGTCTCAAATTTAGATCTTTCTAGGTAAGGAGGTTGTTCAGACTTTTATGGTTAGTATAAATTATTGACTTCTCCCCATATAAGTAGTGCCTCCAAATCTTTAAGGCAAACACTACCGCCGCTAACTCCAAGTCATGCGTAGGGTAGTTCAACTCATGCGGTCTCAACTGTCGAGACGCATACGCCACCACCTTTTCTTCTTGCATCAGCACACACCTTAAACCCGTGTGTGACGCATCACAGTAGACGATAAATTCCTTTTCTGCCTCTGGCTGAATTAATACCGGTGCTTTCGTCAAGATTCTTTTCAACTTTTTAAAGCTCTCTTGCTGTTTTTCGGTCCATACAAACAATACTCCCTTCCTCAACAACTTAGTTAGAGGAGCCACTATTAGAGAAAACCCTTCAACGAACCTTCGATAATACCCTGCCAAACCTAAGAAACTTTGAACCTCCGCCACAGACTTTGGTGGTTTCCAATCCAATACAGCCTCTATCTTTCGAGGGTCCACCCTGATTCCCTCGGCCAAAACCACATATCCTAAGAAAGTCACTTCCTTCAGCCAGAACTCACACTCACTGAACTTTCCAAACAACTACTTCTCCCTCAGAGTTTGCAACACCACGTGAAGATGTTCGTCATGCTCCTCCTCTGACTTAGAGTAGACCAGGATATCGTCGGTGAACACCACGACGAATCGATCAAGATATGGCTGAAACACCCGGTTCATCATATCTATAAAGGTCGCTGGTGCATTCGTCAACCCGAACGGCATTACCAAGAACTCATAATGCCCGTACCGAGTTCAAAATGCCGTCTTATGAATGCCTCTTTCTTTAACTCTTAATTGATGATACCCAGACCTTAAGTCAATCTTAGAAAAGACCGAAGCTCCTTTGAGCTGATTGAACAAGTCATCGATTCTCAGTAACGGATACTTGTTTTTAATCATCAACTTGTTCAATTGATGATAGTCTACGCACATACGCATGGATCTATCCTTCTTCTTCACGAACAGGACCGGCGCTCCCCATGGAGACACACTCAGTCGAATGAACCCATGATCTAATAGTTCCTGAATTTGAGCCTTGAGCTTCACCAACTCCTTCGGCACCATCCTATAAGGAGAAATAGATATTGGAGCTGTACCCGGAAGTAGGTCTATTCCAAATTCCACTTCGCGATCCGAGAGTAATCCTTGCAATTCCTCTGGAAAGACATCCGCGAAATCTTTGACTATTCGGACCTCATTAACAGTCACCTCCTTAGCATCCAACGCACTAATAAAAGCTAGATATGTACTACATCCCTTCTGAATCATCTTAATAGCTTTTAAGGATGATACTATGTTGGACAAGTAATTCTTCCTTTCTCCTAACACAACCACCTCCCCACCTTTCGGGGTTCCCAACACCATACGTTTATTCCCACAGTCCAACTTGGCACGATGCTTAGTTAACTAATCCATTCCCAAAATAAGGTCAAACTCTCCAAACGATAATTCCATTAAATCAGCTGGGAATACTACCCCTTGAGTCTCTAAAAGTACATCCCTAAATAGTTTGTCCACTACCTTAGATTGTCCCAGGGGACTAACCACGGTCATCTTCCTAGTGGTTATCTCATAATCTATACTTAGAGTCTCAAATACTGAACATGCAACATAGGGGTGGGTTGACCCAATGTCAATTAAGACAAATAAATGATTATCAGTAATAAGAAACGTATCGGTTATAACATCCGGTACGTCACTGTCCTCCCTTCGATGAGCCGCATAAACTAAACCCAGCTGCCTTGCATCCGTATTACCTGTACCTCTACCAGATGCTCCACGACCCCGACTGGATCTATTTCTTCCTCTAGTTGCACCTCTACCCCTTGGTCTAGGCTGATCACCTCTCCTAGCCTGATTAGAAACTCGGCCCGTTGGCTGCCCACGATCCATCTGAGGACAATCCCTCATCAAATGTTCTATGGATCCACACCTAAAACATCCACCAGTTTTCACTCTGCACTCCCCATAATGCGTTCTCCCACATATAGAACATGCTTGACTTTGGCCCGATGGGGCACGAGCTGGCCCATCAGTTCTAGGCCTCTTCTAAAAATTTTCAGTTGCTCTGGAGGGTCCAAAACTTCTCTTACTCCTTCCTCGATCCTTATCCTTCTCCTGTCTCTCCACCCGCTTCACTTCCTCAGCTATTTTGACCTTATCCACCAAAACCGCAAAAATTCTCTTATTGTGGTGTAATCAGAACCCTTAGCTCATTCCGTAGCCCATCCTCGAATCGAACGCATCGTTCATACTCCGTTGCTACTATTCCCCGAGTGTAACAACTCAGGCGTAGAAACTCAGCCTCATACTCAGCCACAGACTTACTCCCCTGCAACAAATTCAGGAATGCTTACCTTTGAGCATCCATATAACTAGCCCTAACGTACTTTTCCTGGAATGACTCCTTAAAGAAATCCCAGTCAATCAGGCTCGCGGCCGTACCCTCTTTCACCCTGAGCCACCATTGGTAGGCCTTGTCTCGAAGAAAAGACACGACCCCCTTCAGCTTCTCCTCCACCGTGAAGTCTAGGTCATCCATTATACGTTCCACTGCCTCCAACCAATATTCAGCGAAACTCGGGGATACGCCAGAGACTCCCCTAAATACTTCGGCCCCATTGTTCCTTAGCCTCTCTAGCATAGATTTCCGGGCTCCTATACCCATACCAGCCTCAGCCACTCTTTCCAAAACCCTCAGTACAGCCTGGGACACCATGTCCTCTCCACCTGCCTGGTCCTAAAATTCCACCTCAGCAGCTAGTGGAACCAGTATCTCACTTCCGGACCCATGACCCGATCCTATGGGTTCTGACACGATCATCCTACCTCTACCGCGTCCACATGGCAGACGTCCTCGACCTCTTGTACTCATTCTTCTAGTTCGCGTTTATCTGATTTAAAAATTTTATGAGTCATTAGTTGTTTCCACTAATTATCCCCGAATAATCTTATGAAACATAATTTTAAAAGTGATTCTTTCGAATTCGAACCTATCTACAGTTTTCAGTCTTTCTATTCTAGGAATTATGCACACACAACGTTCATACAAGTAACATTCATCACCTAAGGGTATTTTCATCATTTCACTACCTAGGGGTATTTTTGTAATTTTATCTTACAGGGGTATTTTCATAAATTTTTTTTCAAAATATGGTTCCGGGTGATTTTGCTAAATAAAGGTATTTTGGTAATTTTTTTCAACTTGGGGTATTTCGATAATTTTGCAAATCTGAGGTATTTCAGTAATTTTAAAATTCGGGGGTATTTCGGTAATTTTGAAATCCGCGAATATTTCAATAATTTTTCCAATCAGGGGTATTTTGGTCATTTGCAAATTAAGGGTATTTTGGTAATTTTGCAAACAGGGCTATTTTGGTAATTGCATAAACCAGGGATATTTTGATATTGTTGTTGTTGTTGTTTTTGTTTTCTATGGAAAGATTCTGTTGACTTTGTAAATCGGGGTATATTTGCAAATCATGGGTACCTTTTTCAAAATAAGGATATTTTAACAATTTTGTGAGAAAAATAGGTGGCTAGTCCCTTTCGGGTTTTAATTATAAGTTTTGGCCTGTCAACACGTACTCGTAATTAGGGTGAATAGTCACTATGCACCAGGTAGGATTCTAGTGGAAAGGAGGCGAGTCACTAGGACTGCTTAAGTACCAAGCTTTCTCTGAATCCACTCCTAGACATGCATATGCCTATTGCCACACCCTGTCATGGCTAAAGTGAACAATCACTATGCACCAGGTAAGATTCCGGCGAAGAGGAGGTGAGTCACTCGGACTACTTAAATACCAAGCTCTTCCGGATCTATTCTTAGACATGCATATGCTTGTTATCACACTTTAGTTTTATGACTTGTTTACAGGTTTTGTTTAATGAAGTTAAGTCTTATGGATTTTAAGAGTTGTTTGTCTAAGCCTAGAGTCCATCAAGTTCTAACCTAAATAATCTACGTCCCATAAAACCCGTTAAGCCCACATTTATATCACACAATGGTTTAGAGTACTTACTTGGCAAACTTGGCCGGAGACGCGGGTGCCATGTTGAACTAATAAGCCTTTGCCAAGAGAAATCCATGTTTTAAAAACCCATTTTTAGAAAATCATTTGGGCCCAAAACCCCAAAGCTGAGTTTTGAATCGGGCTCTGATACCAATTTGTAACACTCTAAATCCGGCCCAAACACTATAACCGGATTTGGTATGTCACTAAGAAAATTTTTGTAAAACCAATCGTGTCAACAGAAAGCCCAAATGAGAATTATATAAAATGTGCCTTAATAATCAAAAGCCCAAAACTGAATTACATGTCTTTGAAAGAAATTAAAATAAGAATAAATAATAAAGGCCCATAATAAAACTAAAATGTAAACTAATGGCCCATGGCCTTATTCGCCGGATCCACATATTCTTTTGCTTGGCCACCTTGCGCTCCACTCTGGCCCGGTTCTATGCACTAATTGTCACCTGAAAGGTTAGTTTAATTGGGTGAGTCACGAGACTCAGTGTGCAACCCTCATCCACCACTAGATTTGGGCCTCATTAAACATAATAATAATTTCATTTACTTGGATAACAAATAATATGCAAAGCCCAACCCATTTGCCTATGTTTCCATCCGCTACACGCCCCCGTACCAACCAAACACACCATTGGGGATTTCTACAATCAACCCATATCGCTACACGCCAAGATGGCAGTCATGCTGCTCATCAACATATTATGGCTGAAGCCCTTATAATAGATCATGATATTAGCCGCTACAGCAAATCACAGTATAAACCGCTACGCATATGCATATACATATAACTTCCTCCTTTCATCACCCAACCCATGCAAACATGTACAACAATTTACTTGTAACATATAATCAGATTATTTACTAACCTGGTGGTCCGCTGTTTAAATCTGAGATTTCGGCTTTTAACGTAACATATAAAACTTATGAACATATATTAATAATCAGATCTAGATGGTGGGGAAGTATTACACACCTGATTCTCGTATTAATGCTTTCTCTACGTCTACGCTACTATCACTCGAGACTACCACTATCTGCCCATGATCTGACTTGGATGTCGGCCCACACCCCAATGCCAATCTCGCACTACTGAGACAGATCGCTTCTTGTATTTGGGTGTTGGTTGTATAGATCCAACCTTTTCTGCCTGACTGTTATTCAAGTCCATCCTTAATCACTAAATCATTTAAACGATGAGATCTAATTTCTTAACAACTATAACACTTAAATCAAACTCTTACCTAGTTAATTGAATCCCGAATGTCGTTGAGAACTCGTCACCTCCTTTCCTACATTCGGCCATCACCAAAAATAGTTTAACCAAACCGATGATCGAAAGCCATCTAACACCTTATGTCATTCGGTCGAAAACAAAAGAATAGGAAAGTAACCATTCGGCCGAACCTACCCTTGACCACCTACCTTCGGCTTTTCACAAATCGACACTTCAGATCTCGACAAGAAAAGTTTCAGCTTCTAAAATTAGAGAGTGGAATCGACAAGGCCTTAGAAAACTGATTCGGATTAGGAACTCGATAAAAAGAATGAAGAATTTGAAAAGAAGTAAAATCTCGAAACTTACCAAATTAGAGGGGTGTATTCGGCTATGGTGCACCTTCGAGAAAACAAAACTACCCTTGTAGATTTGACTATGGGGGATGAGGGTATGAACAAAGAGATTCGGCTAAAGTGTTTTGAAAAGAATAAGAAAAGTGTTGTCAGAGTATTCGGCCAACTAGAAAAAGAAAAGAAAGAAAACTTAGAGGGAGAATGGAGTGGAGATTTAGGCAGAGAAAAGAAAAGATGGAGAGAATTGTTAGCAGAATTTCGGCTAGCCTATACTAAACCGATTTCCCCCTTCTGTAGTTGAGTTTCGGCCAACCCTCTCCTCTTTTGATAGTCTTTAAATCTCATGATAACTCAATCCTTATCTTACCTTTAGGAGAGCCCACATTAAAGCCAACTCCTCCTTCTTTAATTATCAACTTTTATCACATAAATTAAGAGAAAAAGACTCCTAAAAAGAAGCCTAATTGCCGTCCAACCCCCTTCCCTTCTTAGTGCCAAAATTTTGCCCCAACACTTGGGCCTCAAGTGGCCACACATGGCCCAATAACCTTCCTCCTTGTGACGCCACCATTAATGCCCACTTAGAGCACCTTTTGTCTTCAGGCCACAAGCCCAGCTACTAATCTAATTATATAACTTAAATTATGAACTAACACCATCTACCAACCACCTAACCCAAATTTTAAAGCTCAACCTATCACTTAAACTACCCAGAACATTAATTTAAACCCTAATCCATATATTTAATCAAGGCCTCTGCCCGAGCATATTAAACCAACATCTCATATAAATGCACAAGCCCATATTTAGGATGTTACAAAAAAATTTGAAAAACCAAAAAATAAAAAAATAAAAAAACCCAATAATAATAAGTCCAATAGTAAACAGTCCAAAATTACAATACCAGCCCAATTAAAATTAAACATAATGCCTAAGCCCAATAACAAGGACCAAATGGCCCAAAATTTTTAATAATCTCAAAAACCCTAGGGGTTTCTAGAGCTTTCAGTTGCCTCTCCCCCACGAGCAGCTCCCGCAACCCCGCCAGCAAAGCACTCGGGCCACCCCATGCCCGGCGGTTTTACCTGCAAACAAGGAAGCAAAACAGCAAGGAAAAGGGCCATCAAACAATAACAGAAAGGGGCAGCAAATATAAAAAAATAGATTGTATTTTTTTCAATTTCATTTGGCTATAAAAACTGAAAAAATCACTTGTAATCGCCTACAATCTTTACGAATATACATGAAAGCAATACAAAAATCAGATTGGCAAAGGTTTTCTTCATTTTCTCTATTTTTTTCTCTTTCTGTTTTTTCTCTTCAAAATTACTTATACATTTATAAAGATTTCTGTTACTTTTTTAATAAAATACACTATAAAAAAAGAAAAATTACTTTTTTCAAATCTCCGGCCGCCGTGCACGGCGGCGCCGATAGAGGTGATCGGCGCCGAAGTATCGCCAGAGCTCTTGCCAAAATTCGGGCCAGAGGAGAAAGGAGGGAGAGAGTTTTGAGACTTTGAAAACTTTTTTTTTAAAAAAATAGAAAACAAATGATTTTTTAAAAAAAATTGGCCTTAAATAAAGAACGAAAACGACGTCGTTTTGCACCAGGGCTTTAAGCGCCAAAACGATGCCATTTCCCCTCAAGACCCGCGTGTTGACCCGATCCGGGGAAGGATCCGCGTGTTTTGTGTAGTTGGGCTATTTATCACTTTAGTCCTTCCGCATTTTTATGCTTCTTAAATTTATTTTTTTATTTTTAATTTTGCCCCTTAAGTTTTATTCTGATTTCATTTGAGTCCCTTATAAAGCGTCGCGTTTTGGAGGGCGAGGATATTTCTCCATTTGGTCCCTCCATTTTAGTCGCGCGTTACGATTAGGCCCTTTTCTTTATTTATATTTCCAATTTTGGCCCAAAACGTTATTTAAATTTCAATTTAGCCCTTTTAAACATTTATTTTATCACGATTTAGGCCTATAGTTTTGTTTTAATTTCAATTTGGCCCACTTTTATTTAATTTCCATCATTTTTAGCCTTATTCCTATATATCATTTTATTATCTATTTGTTTCTTTTTATATTACTTCATTTATAATTCAACTTATTTATTCCATGTTCTTAATTTTTTTGTTGATTAATTTCTTTGTCCATCATTATATTATTCAATTGTGGGTTTATTTTATTATTATTATCATTATTATATTTATTTATTATTTTATTATTATTAATATTATTTTATTTTTACTACTACTATTATTATTATTATGATTATTATTGTTACTTTCTATTTTTTATTTTTACTATTATTATTTTTTATTAATATATTTTCGTTATAATTTATTATTATTATTATTATTATTATTATTATTATTATTATTATTATTATTATTATTATTATTATTATTATTATTATTTTACTATCTTTAAATTATTGTGCATAGTATTTGTGTGTTGATTTACTATTAACTTTTATCTTTGTTATTATTTCCTTTATTTTACTTATTTGTTCATTTATTTACTATTTTTTACCTATTATTTTATGTAGGTTGTTCACTTTAACCTATATTTTATTATATTTTATTTTTACCTTTATTATGGTTATTTATATTTTATTGTCATCATCATTATTTTGTTATACAAATTAGCATTTTAATTCATTTTACATTTTATTATAAAATCATTTATCATTTTATCGATTTTTGAAATAAGCAATTACTTAGCGTTCTAAGATTCGAAAGAAATTGTACCCTAACTTACTGGGTTTCAATTTTTCTCATCAAGTCTAAAGAACCAATTATTTTTAAAATCAAAATATATAAGTTAAATAAAAACTTATTCTCGGGAATTCACAAATGTTGTGTCCTAACTCACTGGATGTGACATTTTGTTATCTCGAGATAAGGATTTCTAAAAACAAAGGCAGTATTCTGTATTTGGAATTTTGAGAAATTGTGCCATAACTTACTGGGTTTCGTTTTTCATTTGACCCAAATGATCGAGTACCCTTTTGAATTTAAATGCCCTAGTTTTAAAAGTCAAAAGACAAGCTTAGTTTCGAGGATCTGAAATGTTGTATCCTAACTCACTGGACATGACGTTTTACTTCTTCGAAATAAGCGGGTCTCAGCATCCAATTTAATTTATTCAAGTCTTTTAACCAAGAGGATCATATTTTAGAATCTTTTCAAATTTTTCGACATTAAGACATTAATAAATCAATTCGTACCAATTTTGGACGTTACGAGGTTGATAATCCTTCCTCGTGTGTAACCAACTCCCAAACTCATTTTCTCGTATTTCGTAGTCGAAAATCATCATTTTAACAAATCAAAATGTTTAAACGATTAATCTCAAGGTGATCCGATCACACCTCAAAAAAGGATCGGTGGCGACTCCATTTTCGTTTTAAAAGTCGACCCTGTTTTGAACAACAAAAAAAATGATTTCAACAATTTAGCGACTCCACTAGGGACTAATAAGAGAGTCAAGCTATAAAATTGATTATTTCTGTCTTGTTGTCAAAAAATTGAAAATCTGATTTGAAAAATTACAATCCTATTATTGCATTTGTTTGTATTTTTTCATATGATTACTGTGGTTTGAGTCGCGCATCATATTGCATAAGGACCATTTTGGTCTTACCTTTTTAAGTGGGAGTGAGAAGCTATTCCTTTGTGAGGTTTTCACCTCCGTGCAGGATAGTGGATCGCTTTCAGGATACATCCGTACCTATGTCTTCGTGAGATTTTCATCTCCGTGCAACCATAGGGAAATGTATTCCCCTGAACTGAACTCGGTCCGTATGAGCCTATAATGGGTGAGGATCGAGGAATCTGCTGGTTCAGTTACCTCAACTTTAGAACTCAAACCGCATGTAAAAGACCCTATGAGCTCACCCTGGATAGTACCGCGATAAACCATAGTGGTCACCCAAATAAATGCTTTACTTATTTCTGTCTTGTTTGCTCTTACTTTTTACTAATGTGTTTCATTTTGTTTTGGCTATGATTGTATTACATGTCATTTCATATTTGAAAGAGTGTCAATTCACATTCGATTACTAAATTAGAGAGCTTGTCATGGAGAATGAATTTCTTGATAAAATAGAAGACAATGCGGCTGTCCATATTTGTAATCCATTTCATGTAAAGAATTTTGTTCTCTAGTAAAGCTTTTTAAATTGAATCGAAATCGATGTCTGTTTGCATTCATTGCATGCATTCGCATTTGCATTACATCATGTGCACTAGATTTCATGGGAAGACCCTAATTGGTTGAAATTATTTCAGCACTAACTTGGAAACCAACAAAACCAAACATCCTTACGGTACCCGAACCAAGACAAAGGACATGGATCAAAGATTAGAAAGACTTGAACAACTCCAAAAGGAGATGCAAGATAAACTTCAACTGCAAATGCAAGAGCAGCTGGCTAAAATCCAGCAAGATATGGTGGACCGAATGATGGAATCACAAAAGAATATGATGACTTAATTGACTCAACTACTGGTTGGAGGAATGGATAAAGGAAAGGCCCCAATGGGTAATGCTAGAAAAGATAACGAGGAACCTCTCTATCCACCGGGTTTTACCCCAACACATCCTGAGGTGTACCCTCGAAGAACATCCGTCACAATTAAGCCTCAACAATTTCATGAGGGTGTTTCAATGCCAATGAATTTCCAAGCGGGATCGGGTTCTAACTCGAGGGATAACCTAACTAATGTCGTTATCCCTGACCTTGATGAGGTGGCAAAAAGGGAGAGATCAATGACAGAACTACCAAAGCAGTTGGAGGACCGGTGTAAATTGCTGGAGGAAAAATTTAAAGCCATGGAAGATGCTGATAATCAGCATAGAATTGATGATAATGACCTAAGTTTGGTCCCAGACTAGTGCTTCCCCACAAATTTAAGATGCCAGAATTTGAAAAATACAATGGGACTAGTTGCCTCGAAGCTCACATAACCATGTTTTGCAGGCGAATGACTAGGTATGTTAACAATGACCAGCTACTAATACATTACTTTCAAGATAGTCTGGTGGGAGCAACGTCCAAATGGTAGAATCAATTGAGCCGTGCTAGGATTGGTTCTTGGAGGGATTTAGCTCAAGCGTTCATGAAGCAATATAGTCACGTGATAGATATGACCCTTGATAGAATTACGTTGCAAAATATGGAGAAGAAACTAAGCGAGAGTTTCAGACAATATGCACAGAGATGGAGGGAAGTTACCATACAAGTACAGCCGCCGCTCCTAGAAAAAGAAACGACAATGCTCTTTATCAACACCCTGAAGGCCCCGTTCACCACTCACATGATTAGAAGCGCTACGAAAATTTTTTTCAAACATAGTGATGACCGGCGAAATGATCAAAAATGCGATAAGGAGTGAAAAAATAGATGCAGGAAAAAGTAACAAAAGGTCAACCTCAAGGAAAAATAAAAACGAGGTGAACAACACGAGTACATATAGGAAAGGTTACTCAAAGTCGATTACTGTAAATCAACCAAAAACAATGGCTACTAGTCAACAAGGTTCCAGCATAAGGCAAAACACTGAGAAGCTCCAATTTACTCCAATCCCAATGACATTGTAACACCCCAAACCCGGCCCAAACACCATGACCGGATCTGGCATGCCACTAAGAAGAATTAGTAAAAAACATGTCGCATTTTTGGAAAATATTTCCTTGAGTTTAACCTTTTATTCGGGAAAAATTAATAGGTTGTTAATTTAGATAAGCTATAAATTGTATGAGATGTTTTTATGAATTAAAAATCGAAACTTAAATACATGCCTTAGAAAAAAAGTGTAAAAAAAAAGTGTAAACTTAAAATGTCTGATAATAATAATATAAGCCCAAAATAAAACCAAAAAAAAAAAAAAGCTAGTGGCTCGTGGCCTTATTACAAAGAAATTTAGAACCCACTAATTAAAAATAATAAAATAAATAAACTAAGTAAGGTCTTTTGTCAATCAAAATATTCTCTCGCATGGCCACCTTGTGCTCCTCTCCAGCCCGGTCCGATGCACTAGGTGCTACCTGAAAGATGTTAAATAATAGGGTGAGTCGCGAGACTCAGTGTGCAACCCTCATGCACCTTTAGATTTGGGCCTTAGCCCCACAGAACAGAATAACAGAACATATTATATATGAAAATATGCAAAGCCTAACCCAAATCCTAGGTTTCCATCTGCTACACACCACCCTTACCTGCCATTCACACCATTAGGGATTTCTACAATCAACCCACACTGCTACACACCATCAGATCATGGCAAAAAGCCACTACAACAGATCATGGTAAAAGCCACTACAACAGATCATGGCAAAAGCCACTGCAACAGATCATGGCAAAAGCCACTACACAGAACACTTCCCCTTTCATCAAACCTAACCCCGTGCAATCACAGAAATCAGCATACTTATAAAACATATCATCTTAACAGGAACATTCACTGAAGAATGACAAAGATCACTAACCTGGTGATTCACTTTTACCCTCCTCGGGTTTCGAACGTTATGCCAAGATTTTAGCATTTAACAGAATATAAGCAGATTTATTAACACATATTAACAGACAATCTAATGGTGTGAAAAGTTACACACCTGGTAAATACGTAGGACTACCCTCTACGTCGATACCCTTGCTAATCAGATCTACTGCCCTTTGTCTACAACTTTGCTCAAAAGCCAGAAGAACACAAGGATAAGGCCTCTCCTTAAAATCCCAAAAGTAATTCGATCCGAGTGCTACTGAACTCTGGCTTAGAAATCTAAGTGATTGAACCCCCTATACAAATGGTTTTGACTACTCCTTGCAGGAAGATTCGGCAATCACAGCAGAAGATCGAAGAGTAAAAAGATTAGGGATCTAAGAATTTCGACTTTTAAGAAAATCCCTAAAAAGATGAACAAGAGGAAGATTTCGGCTACAAGAGCAAACAAGAGTGTAGTTTCAGCTTTTAGTGAATGGGAGAAGAATAACAATGGAGATCAGAAGATTCGGCTAACAGGAAACTTCAAAGAAAGAAGAAAGGGTGAAGGAGGTGGTGATTTTAGGCTTTTTGAAAGAAAGTTGACAGAAATTGTGGAGGGAGAGACTAAGAATTTCAGCACAAAGAATGAAGAAAAAGTAGGGTTCAAATGCCAAAATTGATGAGCTATTCCCCCTATTTATAGAAAATTCAGCACCCCCTATGGCTATTAGAAATCGATTTCTTTAATCCTCTAGGTGATGGAATTTCAGCCAACTCTGCTCTCAGTAGATAGCTCCTAATTTTTCTCCTTTTATCTTCCCTATTATCAACTATATTATCTACATTATCCCATTCACATAAATCCTCCTATTTTTGAGCCTTGTTTCCGTCCAACTCCACCTAATCCTAATGCCGAAAATTAGCTAACTTAAATCAAAGGAATTGGGCTCTTTGAACTTAAATTTGGGCCCCTTACTCCCTAGTGTGGCGTCACCTCCTTGTTCCCTAAATGGCACTACTGACCACTGGGCCACAAGCCCATTTTGATTTTTAAACACAGGTACTACCTTTTAAGTCCTATCATGCCCAAACAGAAAACTTAATTTGGGCCTCAACCCAAACCTAAGAGTCCATTTTTGTGTCCTCTCTTTTCTTAATCTACTTATGAGGCCTCATACCTGAGACTAGGGTCACTAAGTAAGAACATAAATTTTTCCTATGGTCTCCCCTAACTCTAAGGCTTCAAATAATCCCGATAATACCTTAATATTATTATTCTAAGTGCTATACATACATATTAACTCCCATGCACAGAAATTAAAAGTTTTGAGATTTTTGGGGCGTTACAACCTAATAAGCCCAAATCTACTAGGCCCAAATTCGGGATGTTACAGACATACAGGGAATTGTATCAAAGCCTATTTGATGCACACGTGGTGTCCCCCTTTTACCTAAAACCATTACAACCCCCATATCCCAAATGGTACAATGCAAACATTCAATATGACTACCATGCAGGAATTTCAGGGCATTCAATAGAAAATTGCACTGCCTTTAAGAAAGTCGTTGAAAGACTCATTAAAATGGGCATTGTAAAATTTGATGATGCACCAAGTAATTCGGCAATGGATTTCCATATTAGGTTTCACCCTAATTCGGCAAAATCTCGTAACCCTATCTCTAGGCGTTCAATCAACTCTGCTTAATTATGCTAGATCTACTCTTAAGCAAGGTCTATTCCTCCTCCACGTAAGCACATCAGATTTGGATTAAGTAACATAATTAAGAACAAACTAAGTATTTATCATATAATTCAGAAAATAATAACAAAATTCATCTAGGTTTCATCCCCTTCAGGTATCTGAAGGGTTTAGTTCATAATGAATAAAAACATCTATGATTGCAAACGTTCAATATGACTAAAACCATTACAACCCCCTTATATAGGCTCTTGGAATGTTTTACTTAGCCTCTAAGTGTCCTAATTTAAGTCTGCTTCTTACTCGTTATTTGAATAAGCTTTGGAAAGTGTTTCTTTGGCTCTAAGTATCCAAATCTGAGTGAAATTGCTCTCTCCTGTAACAAGGGCATGGCCATGGCACATGCCCGTGTAAATCTTGGTTGGGCCCTGTCTTGATTCTGTCTATTGGGGCACGACCGTGTAAATCATGGCATGGCCGTGTCTTAGTTAATTTTTGAAGCACAGTCGTGTGGCTTGAAGTCCAGGCCGTGTCCATTTTCTTCTTTGGCCCAAATTGGCCCGTTTCTTGTTCTTTTCGTCCTCGGGTGCTTTCTTGAGTAGAAATATGAAAAGAAAGGATTAAAAGTACCTTTTTACATAAATCAGGGCTAAATCATCCTAAAAGCATACTAAATGTGGGGTTAAAATATGTTACTTTTACTATTTATCAATTACAAACTCCTTTGAGACAAGTCTAGATTGAGATGGTAAAAAGGGGGTTGAGCATTTCGAAGCCTGAAGGGAGTTATGAAAACTCAAGGGACTATTGTGAGTTCCATTATGAAAAGGGGCACAAGATCCAAGAATGCACAGAATTCAGAGCCTTGGTGCAAGGTTTGATGAACAATAAAGAGATAGAGATCTGTGAGGAAGCCAAAGAAGAAGGAAGCACATATGCGTCAGAATTAACAACGAAGGTCCCAAAAGTTAATCACCCTGTGGTCATCATTTGATGACCCAAAAATAAAAAAGTAAGAGTACAGACGACACCAAAGATCATAATTTAAAAACCGGCGGTCTTCTCTTACCAAGATAGTAAAAAGGGTCCCTTGGAATTATGATTGTAACGTGACAATCCCGGAAGGGGAAACTCAGCCAGCACTTCAATAGACGATCAAGATGTAAGGTTTTACACACACAGTGGAAGGCTCTATGATCTAATCAATGCCCAAGTAGAACCCGCAAAAGAAAAAACCTTAATAATGGAGCAAAAGAAGGAAAAAGCAGCCAGATCTAAGCCATTTGTCAATGAGCCAGTGAAAGAGAAAGTGGTCAAGGAATTCTTGAATTTTTTAAAGCACATTGAGCATAGTGCTATGGGGAAGTTGCATAAAGAACCAGCTAGCATATCTATACTAGTTCTACTCTTAAATTCAGAGGTACACTAAAGTGCATTGATGAAAGTGCTGAACGAGACGTACGTAGCCAATGATATCTCTGTCAACAAACTGGATTAGCTGGTCAATAATATAAGTGCCAATAACTTCATCTTCTTCAATGATGATAAAATACCACTAGGGGGTATGGGATCCACTAAAGCTCTACATATCACTACCAGATGCAAGGGATACACTTTGCCCGGGGTCCTGATTGACAATGGATCGACACTGAATGTATTGCCTCTATCCACACTTAACAGGTTACCTGTGGATAGCTCATACATAAAGGTATGCCAGAATATAGTGAGAGCATTTGATGGCACAGAAAGGAGGGTTATGGGAAGAATTGAAATACCCATGTTGACTGGCCCAACTACCTATGAGGTGGACTTCCTAGTAATGGATATCAAGCCCTCCTACAACTACTTATTAGGAAGACCTTGGATACATTCGGCCGGGGCAGTACCTTCGTCACTACATCAAAAGTTAAAGCTAGTATCAGAGGGTCGACTAGTGACGATAAATGTCGAAGAAGATATTATCGCGGCTGTAACCAGTGATGCACCGTACTTGGAGATGAATGATGAGTCAATTGAATGTTCTTTCCGGTATTTGGATTTTGTGAATGCAATAATCATTACTGAGGGGAACCTAATTCCAACTCTAAAAATTTCTAGTGCTACTATGATGGGATTATAGAAGACGGTAGGAAAGGGAGCCTTACCCGGAAAAGGATTAGGGGGCATATTCAAGGAAGAGTTGAGACTCCAATGTTGAAAGATAAGCACGATCACTTTGGCTTAGGGTACAAGCCAGATGCAAGACAAAGAAAGAAGGAACTGGAAAAGAGACGAGAAAGAAGAAGGGCACGTGTGAGTGAGAAAGAAATCAAATGGGAACCAATGATATTCCCCCACATATCCAAAACTTTCATATCAGGAGGGATTATTCATCCCGAACGAAGGACGCCAAGGAAAGAAAGTCTTGAAGAAATAATGGGAAATGTGCACATCAATGCCATACATGAAGAAATCATTAAAAGGAGGACCTTGTCAGATATCTGACCTTATGAACCTGGGAGTGTTTTGAATAACTGGACTACAGAAGAAATTCCTGTAGTTTTTAGAGCTTACACAGAGTAATATTCAAAACTTACTTGTTTCTTTTAGCCTAGAAGCAATAAGAATTCCTTTGTGCAATAGGCTTATGTCCAAACATTATTATAAAATATATATTTGAGATCATTTTGAATAAATATTCTCTCACTTTTTTAGATTCTTTCATTCTTTCAATCCAAATAATTATATTAGATTCTTTCATTCCTTGGATCTTTTTCCAAATCATTCTTTCATCACATTCATAATCATACCATACAAATAATTATTCTTAAATTCATTCATTCTTTGTATATTCCTTTGTACCTACAACAGGTCCCCGGATATCAACGACATGAGTAATGCTACTACAGAATTAGAATCTCCTTTTGAGCAAGACATGTGTTTAGAGTGATCCGAGGACTTTGAAGATGACATAGACTGTGGCTTATCTCCAGACTTGTTAAGAATGGTAAAATAGAAGGAAAAAAATTTCTTTCTCATAAAGAAACAGTGAAGATTGTGACCTTGGAATAGGGCAAGGTAGTGAAAATTGGAACGTGCATAACTGAAGAAATGAAGCGAGACCTTGTAGAGTTACTTCAAGAATTCAAAGATATCTTCGTGTGGTCATACCAAGATATGCCCGGGTTAAGCACTACATTGTTGTACACCGCCTTCCCATAAAAGAGGATTGCAGGTCGGTTCAGCAGAAGCTCCGGAGAATGAGGCCTGATATTGTGCTGAAAATAAAAGAAGAAGTCAAAAAGCAGTTTGATGCTGGATTCTTGCAGGAAGTCAAATACTCTGAATGGGTAGCCAACATTATGCCTGTCCCAATGAAAGATGGGAAGGTACGAATGTGTGTAGATTATAGAGACTTGAATAAAGCCAGCCCGAAAGACAATTTTCCCTTGCCTCACATTGATGCTCTAGTAGACAATACGATAGGCTATTCGCTATTTTCCTTTATGGATGGCTTCCCAGGTTACAATCAGATAAAAATGCATCCCAAAGACATGGAAAAGACCACCTTCATAACCTTGTGGGGTACATTTTGTTATAAGGTGATGCTGTTTGGGCTAAAAAACATAGGAGTGACATATCAAAGGGCCATGGTGACTTTGTTCCATGATATGATGCACAAAGAAATTGAATTTTATGTTGATGATATGATCGCAAAGTCTAAAACAGAAACTGAACTCATACAAGTTTTGAAGAAGTTGTTCTTGAGACTGAGAAAGTTCCAGTTAAAGCTCAATCCAACAAAATGCACTTTTGGAGCTAGATCGGGAAGATTGTTTGGCTTCGTAGTCAGTGAGAAGGGAATTGAGATTGACTCAGACAAGGTATTGGCTATATAAGAATTGCCTCCTGATAAACCGTAATATATACATATTTTAATCCCACATTTGGCATACTTTTGGAT
Organism: Gossypium rotundifolium; assembly: GCA_025506655.1. Lineage (NCBI taxonomy): Eukaryota > Viridiplantae > Streptophyta > Magnoliopsida > Malvales > Malvaceae > Gossypium > Gossypium rotundifolium. The sequence goes on from CP106734.1 coordinate 38,513,532, forward strand.
GATTTATCCCTTGAATTGTGGAATTTGATGCTCTTAATCCTTTAATTTCATGTTTTATACTTAAGAGAGCATAGGAGGATGAAAAGAACGAGAAACGGGCCAAAAATAGAGAAAATGGGCCAAAATAAGAAATCAACACGGCCTGGAGTTCACCAAATGGGTAAACCACAAGACCGTGCCACTTTAGCAGACTTGAACACGGCCCTGGGCTCGATTCACATGGGCGTTTCACACGGGCGTGTCCCTGTCGTGACCCGTTTTAATTCCACTCGAAATAGGATACTTGTGGGCCAAGTAAGGCATCCTGAAAGCCTATATAAACACCCTAGAGGGCAACCTAAAAGGAGAGTTCGATAGAAGGCTTCTGTCAGGGCTGTTGATGAGGATTGAAGCCAAAGAGGGCTAAATATAGGAATTACTCGAAGAAAGCCAGTTGATCCATCTCAGAAGCCAGAGTCACACTCAAGACTGAGGATTTTCCTTTAAAATTCCTTTAGGGGGTTTTTAGGGTTTTTCTTTATGTTTTGTTATTTAATTTATTCTGAGATGTATTCTTTTATAAACATGAACTAAACCCCTCAAATATCTGAGGGGGATGAAGCCTAAGACGGATCTTATTATTATTTTCTAAATTGTATGATAAATACTTGATTTGTTCTTAATTATATGTTCTTAATTCTTGCTTTAATATTTCAGGATATTGATTCAAGTATTGATGTGCTTATTCAAATAAGCAAAAGTCCCTGTTTAAGAGTAGATCTAGCATAATTAAGCAGGGTTGATCGTACTCCTAGAGATAGGACGACGAAAATCTACTGGATTAGGGTCAAGCCTAATATGAGAGTCCATAAATCGAGTTAATGCAACACTAGGGGTTTTAATTAGAAAGATATTTCAATTAATCAACCTAGGTTAGACGTTAGTAGCCTCGAAAGAGGTATTAATATAAATTACGGAATCCTACGGATCAAGTCAAGTGAATAAATCGTCTGGTTCAGAGTTAAATAACAAGTGAAGTCTAGGTGGATTTTTCCTTGGGTATTGTCTTAATCAATTGGTTTTCTCAAAAGTATTTTCCCAATTCATTCTCTGTGTCTTAGCATCTTTAGTTTAGGAATTAGTTAGATAAACATCAATCCTCTTTATTTTAGGCTAGAAAATAAAAATAAAGTCAGTACTAGTACTTTTGGTTCTCTTGGGTTCGACATTCCTATATTGCCACTAAGCTATACTGCTGTTCGATAGGTGCGCTTGCCTCAATCATTGTGATAGTTAGTTTCTAGGCTCAATCATTCATTATATAAATGTTAAAACTCTGAGACACGATCAACTCCGCCGCTCACTCAAAAAGAAGTTCAGGGTTTTCTGGGTCGGTTAAATTACATTGTGCGATTTATTTCAAAATTAACTGAGAAATGTGATTCCATATTTCGTCTTCTCAAAAAACACAATCCAGGTGTGTGGGATGATGAATGCCAGAAAGCTTTTGATAAGGTTAAACAGTACTTGTCAAGTCCTCCAGTATTGTCATCTCTCTGCCTAGATAGGCCATTAATCCTGTATTTGACAATGTTTAACAACTCTATGGGTTGTGTGTTGGGTCAACATGATGGTCCGGGAAGAAGAGAAAGGGCGATATACTACCTCAGTAAGAAATTCACTGAGTGTGAAATGAGATATTCACTAATTGAGAAATCATGTTGTGCCTTGATTTGAAAAACTCGAAGGTTGAGGCAATACATGTTGTACCACATGGCATGGCTAATCTCGAAGTTGGACCCTTTAAAATACATGATGGAGTCAACCACTTTAAATGGAAGGATGGCTAGATGGCAAATCTCCTCTCTGAATTCAATATAGTTTATGTGAGCCAAAAAGCCGTGAAAGGAAGCGCAATAGTAGATTTTCTGGCCAGCAGAGCTCTAGAAGATTATGAGCCTGTAAACTTTGACTTTCCCAACGAAGAATTAATGTATGTGGCAGCTACTGAAGAAGACACTACAAATGATCACCTTTGGAAATTAAACTTCGACAGAGCATCAAATGCTGTAGGTAATGGAATTAGGGTAGTCTTAGTATCCCCAAATGGAGATCATTATCCGTTCACATGCAAGTTGGATTTTGATTGTACAAATAACATGGCATAATATGAAGCATGTATTATGGGACTCCGTATAGACATGGAACGCAAAATTAGAATCTTGGAAGTATATGGGGATTCTGTATTAGTGATCTATCAACTGAAGGGTGAATGGGAGACAAGAGACCTTAAATTGATCGATTATCAAAGGATAGTTTTGGGGTTAATTGAGGAGTTTGATAATATTGCTTTCAATTGTCTCCTGCGAGACGAAAACCAGATGGCAGATGCTTTGGCTACTTTGGTTTCCATGATTAAAGTGAGCAAATAGGAGGATGTAAAACCCATTGAAATGAGTATTTATGAGGCCCCAGCTCATTGTTGCAACATGGAGGATGAAGAAAGAGATGATCACCCCTGGTACTATAATATATTACGATACATAAGGAATCGTAAATACCCTGATTAGGCAACCAAAAATGATAAAAGGACATTGAGAAGACAAGCCTGTGACTATGTCTTAGACAGAGAGAACCTATACAAAAGAAGAAAGGATCAGGTACTATTGAGAAGTGTGGAGGCTGTTGAAGCTAAGAAAATTCTGGAAGAAGTCCACGAGGGTGTTTGTGGAATACATGCTAATGGTTTCACAATGGCTAGAAAAATTATGAGATTTGGGTACTATTGGTATACCATGGAAGGAGACTGCATCGTTTATGCTAAAAGATGTCACAAATGCCAATTTATGGAGACAAAATTCATGTACCTCCTTTGCCTTTGCAAGTTATGACTTCCCCATGGCCTTTCTCTATGTGGGGCATGGATGTCATCGGGTCGATCTCTCCAAAAGCTTTAAATGGGCATCGGTTCATCTTTGTTGTCATCGACTATTTCACTAAGTGGGTAGAGGCTGCTTCATATGCCAGTGTTATTAAGTCGGTAGTCTATAGATTCCTAAAAAAAGAAATCATATGTCGATATGGGATGCCTGAGAGGATTATATTTGAAAATGCTTTAAACTTGAACAACAGCACGATAGCGGAGGTCTGCAGTCAATTCAAGATCAGACACCACAATTCATCACTGTATCATCCAAAAATGAATGGTGTAGTAGAAGCAGCCAATAAAAACATTAAGAAGATCGTAGGGAAAATGGCTGAAACATATAAATATTGGCACGAGAAGTTATCATTTGCTCTTTATGCTTATCAAACATTAGTTAGGACTTCTACCAGGGCAACTCCTTTCTCATTAGCCTATGAAATGGAAGCAGTGTTACCCATTGAAGTTGAAATTCCTTCCCTTTGAGTCTTGTCAAAGCTGAAGTTGGATGAAGCAGAATGGATCTAGTTTCGATATGATCAGTTGAACTTGATTGAGGAAAAGAGGCTGAGAGCTATTCGTCATGATCAGATGTACCAAAAGCGAATGATACAAGCTTATGACAAATAGGTTCACCCAAGAGAATTTCACGAGGGAGACCTGGTATTAAAAAAGATCGTCCCCATACAAAAAGATTGCAGAGGAAAATAGATGCCAAATTGGAAAGGACAATATGTGGTAAAAAAGGCTTTCTCCGGAGGAGCATTGGTTTTGATCGAAATAGATGGGAAAAACTTGCACAATCCTGTAAATTCGGATTCAGTCAAAAAGTATTATACTTGAATAGAAAAAGAGGCCAAAGTGAAAACCCACAAAAAGGCGCTTTGAGATCTTCTCTAAAAAAACAAAAAACGGAGAGGCCAAGGTGAAAACCCTCAAAGGGCGTCTTGAGACCAAAGGGGTTTTGAGTTGAAACTCGAAAAGGGCAGCTCAAATTGTGATAAAATTGTGATGGGGCATGCGGTGATCTTTCTATACCTGAATTAAGAAGAAAGGAGAGATGTTACGTCTTAGGGCATCAACAGAGTACTCTTGATCTCCTAAACACATATTGAGCTTAAAATGGTCTTCAGAAAGTCCGTACAGAAAAGCTCAGTCTGCGATATCTGGGGAACCTATCTTTTCTCCTCATCATTTTGTATTCTAGTAATGTTTGCTTTCTTTAATTAACCTATTATTTTCATATTTCGTTTTTGAAAAATTCCATTTTTGTCCATCATTATAATCATTTTCAAAAGTAATGATTAATGGACTAATAATACTTTCACAAAAGGAGTTTTGCATATTACTATGGGAAACTTCTAAATAATACGAGATCCTGAAACAGGACTTTTATTTAGAACTCACCAAGCCTAAGGGTTGGAAATATTTGAGAAAGAAACTCTAACTAGTGACCATTTCTTCAGACTTTCTGTCAAAAATGTCGGTTGAACAAGAGGATAGGATATTACGTCAGTGATACAACCTTGAAGAACAACAAGTAATGATAACTTAAACATTAAAAAGGGGATCATTCTCATGAAATTTTGCATTCATGCAAAACACATTTAGTTAGGAGCATTATATTGATTCTGATCATTACATCCTAATCATCCTAATCATTATACATTTAAAAAAAATGAGGATCATACTCATGACATTCTGCATTCATGCAAATGTCATCCATAATACATTTAGTTAGGAGCATTTGTTTCATTCCAATCATGGCATCCTAATCATTATGCATAAGCATAAGTCCATAAATCGATTTTACGGGTCATGTTCCCCAGAGGATGGTGTAACAAGATCAACGAATCCACAAGTCTTATACCTTTGAAGTTGCAGTAGGTCGGATCAAATCCACCATGGTGAATCTCATTTCCCTGAAGTTACAATGGAGCAGATTGAAGCCATTACCCTTATCCCCCTAAAGTTACAGTGGAGCAAATTGAAGATAGCGAATCTTATTTCCCTAAAGACACAGTGGAGCAGATTGAAGCCACAGCCTTGTTTCCTTAAAGTTACAGCGAAGCAGACTGAAGACAGCAAATCTTATTTCTCTGGAGTTGCAATGAAACAGATTAAAGCTACAGATTACGGCAGATCTTATCTTTCTGAAGTTGCAGTGAAGTAGATTGAAGCCACAACCTTATTTCCCTAAAGTTGTAGCGTAGCAGACTGAAGACAGCAAATCTTATTTCCCTGGCGTTGTAGTGAAATAGATTAAAGCTACAGATTACGGTGGATCTTAAAGTTGCAGTGAAGCAGATTGAAGGAACCAGCCTTATTTCCCTGAAGTTGCAGATAGCAGACTGAAGACAGCAAATCTTATTTCCCTGGCATTACAGTGAAACAGATTAAAGCTAAAGATTAAGGCGGATCTTATCTTCCTAAAGTTACAGTGAAGTATATTGAAGCCACCAGCCTTATTTCCCTAAAGTTGTAGCGGAGTAGACTGAAGACAGCAAATCTATTTCCCTGGCGTTGCAGTGAAACAGATTAAAGCTACAGATTACGGCGGATCTTATCTTCCTGAAGTTGCAGTGAAGCAAATTGAAGCCACCAGCCTTATCTTCTTGAAGTTGCAACGGAGCAGACTGATGACAACAAATCTTATTTCCCTGGCGTTGCAGTGAAACATATTAAAGCTACAGATCACGAAGGATCTTATCTTCCTGAAGTTGCAGTGAAGCAGATTGAAGCCACTAGCCTTATTTCCCTGAAGTTGCAGCGGAGTAGACTGAAGACAGTAAATCTTATTTCCCTGGCATTACAGTGAAACAAATTAAAGCAACAGATTACGGCAGATCATATCTTCCTGAAGTTGTAGTGAAGCAAATTGAAGCCACCAGCCTTATCTCCCTAAAGTTGCAACGGAGCAGACTAAAGACAGCAAATCTTATTTCCCTAGCATTGCAGTGAAGGAGATTGAAGCCACAAGTCTTGTTTCCTTGAAGTTGTAGTGGAAAAGATTAAAGTTACAAATCCTATACCTCTAAAGTTACAGTAGGTCAGATCAAATTTACCAAACCTTATCTCCCTAAAGTTGCAATAGAGCAAACTGAAGATAGCAAATCGTATCTCTCTGAAGTTGCGGCGGAGCAGATTGAAGCTATAAGTCTAATCCCCTTAAATTGGATCAAAACGCTAATTCTCATGCCCTGAAGATGCAGTTGGATGGAATGAAGCTACTCGAAGAAGAAAAGCACCGAAAGAAGTCAAAGATTCGAAGACCAGGCAAAAATGGTCCTTTTTGAAGTCTTTGCTCCATTCTCGTTACACGACAACGAGCAAAGAGGGGCAACTGTAAGAGCCCATTTTCGCCCGTAGACCATTTAAACCAAAAAACAAAACACAAAAATTGAAAAACCAAAAAATAATAAAATAAAAAACCCAATAATAATAAGTCCAATAGTAAACATTCCAAAATTACAATACCATCCCAATTAAAATTAAACACAATGCCTAAGCCCAATAACAAGGCCCGAATGGCCCAAAATTTCTAATAATCTTAGAAACCCTAGGGGTTTCTAGAGCTTCCCAGAGCCTCTCCCCCACGAGCAGCTCCCGCAGCCCAGCGTCGGCAAAGCACTCGGGCCACCCCATGCCCGGCAGTTTTACCTGCAAACAAGGAAGCAAAACAACAAGGAAAAGGGCCAGCAAATAATAACAGAAATAGGCAGCAAATATAAAAAAATAGATTGTATTTTTTTCAATTTCATTCGGCTTTAAAAATCGAAAAAACCACTTGTAATCGCCTACAATCTTTATGAATATACACAAAAGCAATACAAAAATCAGATTCACAAAGGTTTTCTTCATTTTCTCTATTTTTTTCTCTTTCTGTTTTTTCTCTTCGAAATTACTTATACATTTATAAAGATTTCTGTTCCTTTTTTATTAAAATACAGTACAAAAAAATAAAAATTACCTATTTTCGAATCTCCTTTCTTTGTGCACACGCCAACGACGGCGATCGGTGTGAGAATATCATCAAGCTCTTGCGAGTCGGGCGGAGGAGAAAGGAGGAAAAGAGTTTTGAGACTTTGAAAACTTTTTTTTAAAACAGAAAACAAATTATTTTTAAAAAAATTTTGGCCTTAAATAAAGAATGAAAAGGACGCCGTTTTGCACCAGGGCTTTAAGCTCCAAAACAATGCCATTTGCCCCTCAAGACCTGCGTGTTGACCCGATCTAGGGAAGGATCCGCGTGTTTTGTGTAGTGGGGCTATTTATCGCTTTAGTCCTTCCGTATTTTTATTCTTCTTAAATTCATTTTTTTATTTTTAACTTTGCCCCTTAAGTTTAATTTTGATTTCATTTGAGTCCCTTATAAAGCGCCGCGTTTTGGAGGGCGGGGATATTTCCCCATTTGGTCCCTCTATTTTATTCGCATGTTACGATTAGGTCCTTTGCTTTATTTATATTTCTAATTTTGGCCCGAAACCTTGTTTAAATTTCAATTTAGCCCTTTTAAACATTTATTTTATCACGATTTAGGCCTGTAATTTTGTTTTAATTTCAGTTTGGCCCACGTTTATTTAATTTCCATCATTTTTAGCCTTATTCCTTATATGTCATTTTATTATCTATTTGTTTCTTTATTATATTACTTCATTTATAATTCAACTTATTTATTCCTTGTTGTTAATTTTTTTATTGATTAATTTCTTTGTCCATTATTATATTATTCAATTGTGGGTTTATTTTATTATTATTATCATTATTATTTTTATTTTTATTTTTACTATTACTATTATTATTTTATTTTTACTACTACTATTATTATTATTATGATTATTATTGTTACTCTTATTTATTTATTTTTACTATTATTATTTTTATTAATATATTTTCGTTATAATTTATTATTATTGTATTATTATTATTTTACTATCTTTAAATTATTGTGCATAGTATTTGTTTATTAATTTACTATTAACTTTTATCTTTGTTATTATTTCCTTTATTTTACTTATTTGTTCATTTATTTACTATTTTTACCTATTATTTTATGTAGATTGTTCACTTTAACCTTTATTTTATTGTATTTTATTTTTACCTTTATTATGGTTATTTATATTTTATTGTTATCATCATTATTTTGTTATACAAATTAGCATTTTAATTCATTTTAAAATTTATTATAAAATCATATCACATTTTATCCGATTTTTGAAATAAGCAATTACTTCGCGTTCTAAGATTCGAAAGAAATTGTACCCTAACTTATTGGGTTTCGATTTTTCTCATCAAGTCTAAAGAACCAATTATTTTTAAAATCAAAATATATAAGTTAAATAAAAACTTATTCTCGAGAATTCAAAAATGTTGTGTCCTAACTCACTGGATGTGACATTTTGTTATCTCGAGATAAGGATTTCTAAAAACAAAGGCAGAATTTTGTATTTGGAATTTTAAGAAATTGTGTCCTAACTTATTGGGTTCCGATTTTTCATTTGACCCAAATGACCGAGTACCCTTTTGAATTTAAATGCCCTAGTTTTAAAAGTAAAAAGACAAGCTTAGTTTCGAGGATTTGAAACGTCGTATCTTAACTCACTGGACATGACGCTTTACTTCTTCGAAATAAGCGGGTCTCAGCATCCAGTTTAATTTATTCAAGTCTTTTAACCAAGAGGATCATCTTTTAAAATCTTTTCAAATTTTTTGATATTAAGACATTAATAAATCAATTCAGTACCAATTTTGGGCGTTACGAGGGTGCTAATCTTTCCTCGTGCGTAACCGACTCCCGAACCCATTTTCTCGTATTTCGTAGCCCAAAATCATTATTTTAATAAATCAAAATGTTTAAATGATTAATCTCAAGGTGATCCGATCACACCCCAAAAAAGGATCGGTGGCGACTCCATTTTCGTTTTAAAAGTTGACCCTGTTTTCAACAACAAAAAAATGGTTTCGACAAGATATTTTTTTTATTTACAACTTGACCCAAAAGTTTAGAGAAATTATAAAATTACCCCACTTGTAATTTTTGTAAAAAAAATTTGATTCAAAGCGAGCCCACACTCAGCAGACATGAGCTTTGTAAGTACCCAATTTTGCCCGAACCCATTCAGAAAATGAAACAAAATAAAAAATAATAAATGTCCATTTTTTTGAAAATATCCTGTTGCAAAATAACCCAGTCCAGAGGCCCAAATATTAAACCACTACCCAAACCTAACCCGCTAGCCCAAATCCTACCCAGACCACCTACCAGGCCCAAACAAACCCAGATACTAACCCCCTAAACAGACCAGACCTAAATTACACGGCCCAAAAAGGCCCAAAAGGTAAGTAGCCTCAACAGAAGCCTAGAATTTCTGGAAACCTTAGGCCCCGCAAGCTAGTATCCCAAACATCGTGCCGCAATAGACTCCTTGCACCCAGGCCTCGGTCACGCTGTCATCAACGCGCACGAACCCCGCCTCAGCCATCACCAGAATCCTCGCCACCTGCAAAAGAAAGGAAACAAGGCGCAGTAAAAATGGCAACAAGTTTTATTTCATTTATTATTTTTTATTTTGAAGGCTATAAAAGCCTTACAAAAGCTTGTAAATAGAGGGGGGAACACAATTTTTTTAGAATACAGAAAAACACACCGAGACAGAGAAATATATACCGAAAAAATACCGAAGTAGAATACAAAGTTTTTTTACGAGGTGTTTTTCAGTGTTATTTTATGTTTTTTTTCTTTTAAACTTACGTTTTTTTTATATAAATACTGTTAAAAGGAAAACGAATAAAAAGGGTGAGGATTTTACATGTCTTGGCCATTGCAGTGATGGCGTGTGGTAGCGTCAAACACATGGTTCAGAAGCTCGTCGACTGAACTCCGGTAGAGGGACGAAGGCTCTCTCGAGAGCATTTTAAAGCTTTTCTTTTTAAAACTGGGCGCACAAATGAATTTTGGCTGAAAAAATTTGCATATATAGTGCTTAAGAAACGAAGCCGTTTTTGCTTAAGCCAATAAGCATAAAACGACATTGTTTAAAGGTCTACGACCCGAACCCGACCCGATGGACTAAAAGATCCGTGTGTTTTTTGTCAATGGTCTATTTGTGGAATAGGTCCTCCCACATTTTTATTATTTTTGATTCCGTTCAATTTAAGTTCTTTTTATTTTTAATTTGGCCCCAAAACTATTATTTTATTTCAATTGAATCCACAGGCAGTTTTAAAGGTAAAAAATCAGAACGACGCCATTTTAAAAAGGGCTTAATTACCGTTTTAACCTCTGTGATTTAATGCGCGTTTTAATTCAGTCCTTTTGTATTTGTTTAATTGCTTTTTTTTTAACCCCTGTTTTCTTTTTTTTATTATTATTTTAATATTGTATTAAATTATTTTATTGTATTAAATTGTCTATATTATTTTATTTATTATTTATATATTAATATATTAATAGTATAAATATATATATTTTTATATATTAAATTATTATTATTTATTATTTTATTTAGCTCAAAATTATTTTCATTACATATTATTTTTATGTATAAATTACTATATAATATGTTTTTAAAATTTTTATATTACATAGTATTATATTATATCATATATTATTTTTTAAAATTTTATTTTGTATAAAATTTATTTATATTTTATAACATGTTTCACATATATTATTTATATTATCTTTTTGGAAATATCTTTATTCAAAATTATTATATATATTATTATGTATTATCTTTTATATGTATTAAATTATATATTTATTATAATATTTTATAAATTTTTATATTGTTATACATATTAATTGTTTTACAAAATTATCATTTTTTTTGTTTTTATTTAATTTTCTTTGTTGTAATGATTATTTAGGGTCTAAATTACATATTTATTTATTTATTACTCTTTAGACCGTTTATTAGGGTTTAGCATAGTGTATTATATATTTATGTTATATTATTCTTTTATTATTCATTGTTAGTATAATTTGTAATTATTTAAAATTGCTATTATATATATAGGTTGTATATTCAAACCATTGTTTCATAAAAATCTTTTTTTGATGCATTTTTAATAAGTGATATATGATATTCGGGGACTTCGAGAAGAATCGTGCCCTAACTTACTGGGTTTCAACTTTTCTCGTGGAACTTAAAATATTAAATATCCCTTCTCATTTCAAATAAAAACTTATTCTCGGGAATTCAAAATGTCGTGCCCTAACGTGCTGGATGTGACATTATGTTATCTCGAGGTAAGGTTTTTGAAAATAAGGCAATATTTTGTATTTAGAAATTCGGGAAATAGCGCCCTAACGTGTTGGGTTTCGATTTTCTGTTTGGCTAAATAACCAAATATCCTTTTAACAAGTTTCGTAAATCATGAGATGATTTTGATTACGAAGTTTTTAAAACATCGTGTCCTAACGTGCTGGATGTGATGTTTATATTCCTTCGGAACAAAGAAATCTCAAATATTAACTCAAATTATTCAAGTTTTAAAGTAATCATGTTTTTTAAAAAAATCTTTTCAAATCTTCAACATTAGGACATGAGGCTATCAATTCGGTACCAAATTTTGGGCGTTACGAGGGTGCTAACCCTTCCTCGTACGTAACCGGCTCCCGAACCCGTTTTCTTGTATTTCGCGGACTAAAATCAATATTTTGAAATAAAATGTTTTATAAGATGATCCAGTCACACCTAATTAAAAAAAGATTGGTGGCGACTCTCATTTTTGTTTTTAAAAGTCAATCCCCATTTTTAACCAATTTTAAAAATGGTTTCGACAAGCTTCATGATAGAGGAAAAGATTACTCGGTCGAAGCGCTCATCCTAGACGAATCGAAAAGGTACAATTTTGATTAAGTGTTTATTACTTTAGATATCACAACCAAGATCTTGTTTTGAAAAAAAATGTAAAACTTTGGTTTTACCCTAAATTTATTTTCCGCTATATTTTTCAAACCCGTTTTTCCAACAGGATGGCACTAGAGCTTCATTGGGTGAAACATTGAAATCAAATCTTGGAATCAAAAAATGAAATAAATCGAATTTTGGTAAATTATTATAATGTATGATTTGATTTGAAATGGTATGAACTTGGGAATTGATAATAGTATCTAAAATGATTTGATGATATGGAATGGTATTTGTGCATATATGTCATGTAATTCGCGATACAAAAAGTATATAAAAGATCATGCAAATCGATTAGAATCAAACCTCGTTGGCCAAATTGAGTACGAATGAGTAGGTAGATGAAAGTGAACCAAATAGTAAGTTGAATGGTTAAATACCATTGATTGAACTTGGAAATTAGATAACCTATTGCTAACGGTACATATATATGAAACTTAAATGGTGTTAGTATGTTTTAAATGACACGTAGATGGGCACTAAATGAATGGTATGATTTAGTGAACTCTATTGTAAATGTTAAATGAGTTTACATACAATTTGTCATATGTACATACATAAAACATATATGATAATGAAAACCCTTGGCATGATAGAATGAGTTTACACGCAATTTGTCATATGTACATACATACAACATATATGATAATGAATTGTCTTGAATCATGAAAGTATCATTGAACTTTATCGCTTAGCGTACAGTTTGTTTATTCCGTTTGTAGGTAAAAGTGGACCTTAAAATATTGAAAAGTGAAATCAACATCCAGTTGACACTCTTGACTCAACAAAAAGTTTGTATAATTTCTTACATTTTGATAAATGGCATGTAGCAAATTAAATCTATTAAAACCTAAAATTTTGAATTCTAGAACTAGAAATGGAATAAATTCAATTGTAAACTTAAATCTAATTAAATCTATTAAAACCTAAAATTTTAATTTTAACATTAAAATGAAATGAAATGAAATCGAACTATAAACTAAAATCTAATTAATTAAGCCTACTAAAACCTAAATTTCTAAATTCTAGAATTAAAATGAAATAAACTTAACTCCAAATTGAAATTTAATTAAACCTATTAAAACCTAAAATTTTGAATTCTAGAACTAAAAATGAAATAAAGGAGAATCTATATTTGGGATTCTAAATTTAAAATATAATTAGCTTAAAAATCTAAAATCTAATCCAAATTTAAAATTTAATTGAACTTAAGAGGGTCTAAAATCTAATACGAAGCTTAATTAAATCTAAAGATATTAATCTTTAAAATCCTAAACAAATTGAATCTAAGATAGAACCTAAATTCTAGACATCAATTTTACTAATAACAAAATACCAAAAACTCAAGAATATTTACTAAAAATGGGAAGAAACATGAGCAAAGAATCATAATAAAAAGAGAATAAAACAATTGATTATGCAAAAATAAAATAAAACCAATACGCCAATGATCATAATTACTCAACCAAAATGCATGACAAAAACCTTACAAGTAAAATTAAAATCAAATTTTATTTAGCTACCCAACAGTGGGGTGAAGCCACGATCATCGGAGCCTCCCCTTCTTTTTATTCATGCATTCATAAGGGAAAAACCTCAAAGAATTACTACCTTTAAAACAGAATTTTGGAATCTTGACTAACCTCCTCTCTGTTCTTTTGCATGTTTTTTCCCATTGTTAATCTGTAAAAACGTATTTGATTAACGAAAACCATGTTTAGTTCTCACTTTCATCCGGTTAGTATTAACTTCTTGCTTCTTTTTGTTGTAATACTAGTGGATGAAAAATATTTACATTGGCAGCCAAAGTCACAAACCGTAATTTCAAAATTGTACGGACTGCATTTATAATACATACGTTGAATGTATTACTATCAATCCATACCAAATAAATTTTACACCTAAACAATATATAAAATTCATAATATAGGGTACAAGATCGGTTTCAGAGGGATTGATATGATTGAGTTCAAATTTCTCACTATTAAAACATTTCGTGAGCTGTTTCGTGTTCACGATCATTACAATCTTATTTAAAATAAAGTATAATAAAATTAAATAAATAACGAAAAATTGTGATTACGAAATTAAATAGAATGAATCGAATTAATGGAAGTTTTAGCTTCAAGTGTGACGTTGGTTTCGATTTTGAAATTGATCATGGACTATGGATATCTTCTTGTTTATTGATTAGTAGCCTTGTTGCCCTTGCAAACTAGAAGAATCTTATCATAGTTGCTGATCTCAACTACACGGATAATTTAAATTAGATCATTAGATCACATGGCATCATCCAACTGTACTCCTAATTGAATCACATCAATTTGTTCTTTGATAAAAATAATTCAACAATTACATATAGCATTATTTTTACCAACTATGTATTATTCTCAACATTGTATAAGGGTCCTCCTCGATATGATGCCAAAAACAATATTATAAGACGATATTATTTATCCATGAAACAGGAAAAAAAACAGATACCAAAACAAAAAGAGTTAAAAAGTGCATTTCGAATCTCACAACTCAAACACTAAATTTTTGTTAAACTTTAGTTAAAATGTAGTTGTAAAAAATAAAATGTCGGTAATGACAATATATTGTAAAGAAAAGAGAAAGAAAAATAAATAACACACAGATTTTACGTGGAAACATTTTCGGGAAAAAAACCACGGCAAAGGAGAAGAAAATTTACTATGTTAGATTCGAATGATTACAAGAGGAGTAGACTATGTCTATTTATAAGCTTGTAAAATCATATTCTAATAGGAGTGTAGTAAGATTGAAACACCTTATTCTAATCAATATCAAATAGATGGAGTTTAATAAGGTTTAAGAAACCTTATTCTAAAATAAAATAAAAGAAGTACAGTTCTATATGGATTTTACTTTTATTTTATTTTACCATTGTATTTTATTTAAACAAGGATTTGGGTTACTCAATTCTAACAATTTCCACATTGACACGAATTCTCAATGAACAAGTTCTTCATCGCAAACACTCAACGAACAAGTTCTCCATCTCTTCCATAAAACCCCTTAAGGGTTTAACTTCAACATTAATGAATACCAACCAAGTCTAAGCAATGCTCAAACTTGGTTATAGGAAGTGACTTAGTCATCATATCTGCAAGATTTTCATGAGTACTAATTTTGCTCACAACAATATCACCACGAGCAATAATATCACAAACAAAATGATACCAAACATCAATGTGTTTTGCTCTCTCATGTAACATTTGATCTTTTGTAAGGAAGATGGCACTCTGACTGTCACAAAATATTGTACTGATGTAAAGGACTTCATTGAGTTCACTAAAGAGTCCCTTCAACCAAATGGCTTCTTTACAAGCCTCAGTAATCACCATGTCCTCAACTTCAGTGGTAGACAAAGTGACTGTAGTTTGGAAAGTTGCTTTCCAACTGATTGTACAACCTCCGATTGTAAAGACATATCCTGTAAGAGATCTTCTTCTATCAAGGTCTCCAGCAAAATCAGCATCAACATACCTAATGACTCCATCTCTAGTTCTTCTAAAATGTAAGCAAACATCAGTAGTACCTCGTAAGTATATTAAAATCCACTGAACTACTTTCCAGTATTCTTTACCGGGATTTGCCATGTATCTGCTAACTGCACTGATTGCATATAATAAATCTAGACGTAAACAAACCATAGCATACATGAGAGATCCCACTACACTAGAATATGGAACATGTGACATGTATTCAATCTCATCATCTAATTGTAGAGACAAAGCTGATGAAAGTTTGAAATGGGCTGCTAAAGGAGTACTAACAGGTTTAGCACTCTGCATATTGAACTACAAAGAACTTTCTCAATGTACCCCTTCTGACTTAGGTACAATTTACTTGCTTTTCTATCTCTGAAAATCTCAATACCAAGTATCTTCTTTGTTGGTCCGAAATCTTTCATCCCAAATTCTTCACTTAGTTGGGCTTTGACCTTTCTTATCTATTCTTTATCTTTCGCTACTATCAACATGTCATCAACATAAATGAGTAGATACACAAAAGAACCATCACAGTTTTTCTTAAAGCAAATACAACTGTCAAAACTACTTCTTTTGAAATCATAAGAAGTTATAAATGAATCAAACCTCTTATACTATTGTCTTGGTGACTGTTTCAAAACCGTAAAGGGACTTTTTCAACAAGCAAACATAATCCTCTTTTTCTGAGAATGTAAAACCCTATTGGTTGTTGCATGTAAATATCCTCCTCAAGTTCTCCATGCAAAAATACAGTTTTTACATCTAACTGCTCAAGCTTCAAATCATGAATGGCCAAAATACCAAGCAAAGCTCGAATCAAACTATGCTTCACAACTGGGGAGAACGCATCTCTGAAGTCCACTCCTGGAATTTGACTGTAACCCTTTGCAACAAGCCTTGCTTTATATCTGGGTTCTTCAACTCTTGGAGTCCCTTCTTTCTTTTTAAACACCCATTTACAGCGAATAGTCTTTTTACCTTTAAGAGTTTCACAATATCCCATGTTCTATTTTTGTGGAGTGATTTCATCTCCTCTTGCAAAGCAAACATCCACTTTTCTAAGCCTTCATAGTTAACTGCCTTAGAATAATTAGATGGCTATTGGTTTGCATTTATATCTTCAGCCACATTTAAAGTATAAGCAACTAGATCAGCCTCGACATATTTCTTTGAAGGTTTAATTTCTCTTCTAGTTTTGTTTTTGGCGATAGAGTATTGTGGTGAAGAAGCAATTCTATTATGAATTTTTGTACTGGCTTGAGGAGTCGAATCTGTTGTAGATTTTGGATTAATCTGATGCTCCACCTACTTTTGATGTTCTTTATTGGAAGAGTCTTTAAGAGATAAGTTTGGTAGCTTAGTAGTTTCATCAAAAACAACATCTCTACTAATCACAACTTTTCTATTTTCAGGACACCATAATTTATACACTTTTACACTAGCTTTATAACAAAGAAAAACACATTTAATAGATCTCGGGTCCAATTTTCCATTACCAACATGAGCATACACAGGACACCCAAAGATCTTTAAATCAGAATAATCAGCAGAATTACCAGACCATACCTCTTGTGGAGTCTTTTTCTCAATGGCAATAGATAGAGATCGATTGATGAAAAAATATGCAATAGAGGTTGCTTTGGCCCAAAACGACTTTGGTAAGTTAGCATTCGACAACATGCATCGAACTTTCTCCATGATTATTTTTTTCATTCATTCTGGGATGCCATTTTGTTGTGGAGTATGACGAACTGTCAAGTGTCACACGATCCCTTCTAACTTGTATAGTTTATTAAACTCATCAAAACAGAATTCTAAGCCATTGTCTGTGCGGAGGTGTTTTATTTGTTTTCTCATCTATTTTTCAATCATAGTTTTCCAAGACTTAAATGCAGAAAACACATCGCTTTTCTGATTCAGGAATAACGCTCAAACTTTTCTGGAAAAATCATCAATAAAAGTTAGCATATAATTAGCTCCACCTCTAGAAGGCACTCTGGATGACCCCCACAGATCAGAATGAATATACTCCAATGTTCCCTTCATGTTATGGATTCTTCGGGTGAATCGAACTCTCTTTTGCTTTCCAAAATGCAGTGCTTACGGAACTTTAGTTTGCAAATTCCTTGTCCATCAAAAAGTCCTCCTTTGCTCAATTCTGCCATGCCATTCTCACTCGTATGCCCTAGGTGCATATGCCAAAGTTTAGTAATATCATCATCTGACAAGGAAGAGGAAGCGATAACTGCATCACCAGTAACAGTAAAGCCTTGCAAAACATATAACTTGGCAGTCTTTCTCTGCCCTTTCATCACAAAGAGGGAACCTTTGGAAATCTTCAAAACCCCACTTTTAGTTGTGTATTTGTACCCTTTTTAATCAAGAGTACTCAATGAAATTAAATTTCTCTTCAATTCTGTAACATGTCACACGTCACTAAGTGTTCTAGCAACTCTGTCAAACATCTTAAATTTAATCATCCCAACACCTGTAATTTTACATAAAGCATTATTTCCCATCAAAACAACACCTTCAGACACTATTTCATAAGTTGTAAACCAATCCCTATTGAGACTTATGTGGAAGGTGCAACCCGAATCAAAGATCCACTCCTCACTCATTTTAGAATTATTGACAGAAGTGACTAGAAGTTCACCATCGTCGTAGTCTTCTACAATATCAGCTTCACCATATTTTTCTAGTTGTTTTCCCTCTTGATTCACAGTCTCCCTTTTGATTTTGTTCTGCAACTTATAGCACTTAGATTTAATGTGTCCTTTCTTCTTACAGAAGTAACAAGTTTTACCTCTGTTTGAAGCTTTGATCTACCTTTAGATTTACTGCGAGAATTCCATTCATGTGTCATTCCATGATTATCATCAGCATTTCGATCTTGTCTCTCGCGAACAATGAGACCCTCTCCCTAAGAGTTAGATTTTACCACAAGATGCTTCATCTTATCATACGAGGTCAATTAATCATAAACCTCATCAAATGTGAGATACTTGCGACTATATAAAATTGTGTCTCTAAAGGTTGAATAAGACGGAGGCAACAAACAAAGTAGAATCAAACCTAGATCTTCCTTATCATACTAAACCTTCATGGTCTCCAAATTTGAGAGAATTTCTTTAAACATTGTTAAGTGTTTGTGCAGAGACGCACCTTCCTTCAAACGATGAGCATAAAGGCGCTGCTTCATATGCAACTTGCTGGTTAGAGTTTTCAACATACATATTTGTTCCAGCCTCTTCCATAATATAGCGGCGGTCTTCTCCTTCATCATATCTTGCAAAATTTTGTTAGACAAATGCAGATGTAACTGTTTTAATGTCTTTCGATCTTTATGTTTCTTCTCTTCCTCCGTCAATATCGAAGACATCTTATCTATCCCTAGCAGGGCATCCTCTAAGTCCATCTATACAAGAACTATCTGCATCTTTATTTGCCACAACCGTGATTGAGATGAATAACCTGGAAGCTCAGATACCAATGTGTAAAAAATAGAATGTCGGTAATGACAGTATATCATAAAGAAAAGAAAAAGAAAATATAAATAACACACAGATTTTACGTGGAAACCCTTTCGGGAAAAAAATCACAGGCAAAGGAGAAGAAAATTCACTATGTCAAATTCGAATGATTACAAGAGGAGTAGACTATGTCTATTTATAGGCTTGTAAAACCATATTCTAATAGGAGTGTAGTAAGATTGAAACACCTTATTCTAGTCAATATCAAATAGATGGAGTTTAATAAGGTTTAAAAAACCTTATTCTAAAATAAAATAAAAGAAGTGTAGTTCTATATGGATTTTACTTTTATTTTATTTTACCATTGTATTTTACTTAAATAAGAATTCGCGTCACTCAATTCTAATAGTAGTCTACATTCTTATAATAATTAATTAAACAAAGAAATAAAAACTAAATAAAGCTTAATAAAAAAATTTGATTGAAAGAATGGTTAATCAAACCCAATTGGAAATACAAAGAAAGATGAAAAAATAACGATGCTGTTCAACGGTAATCAAAAGACAAATTTTATGATTTTTGTTTTTAGCTAATTAATACCTAGTTTGCTTTCCATAAATCCCCCCCAACTCATAAATAAGAGAATAATGCGCTTTAGTGCACTCAAACACACGTCTCTTGTATTGACAACTATGTTGATACCAATTGAGCTAAGATCTAATCAGTTACCTAATCTTTTATTCTTAAACAAACTCTTCAAAGATAAAATTAAATATTTATCTAAATAAAAAAAAGAGATAAATTTAATTCTAATTCAACTCTTACTAAAATATCTTTACAAATAATATTTAAATAAAAATTAAAATAAAATAATCTTATTTTTTTAACATTAATCTCATTATAAATTCTTTATCGTACCTACTCTTTTTGATATAATGCTTAAAACTACCCATAGCCCCCTCATCAACCCTTAAATAAGAGGATAATGCGCTTCACCACACTCGAACCCATGACCTCCTATACTGCAACAATGCCGATGCCAATAGAGTTAAGAAAGACTCAATCGACAAATAATCTTAAATTTTAAAAAGCCTAATACATCAAATTACTCTTCTCATGCTTCAATCTTCCATGTGACTTCATATTCACTTGTTTTCGACATTTTGGACTTCATTTCTCCATAGAAATTATTAGTAGGGTGTTTAAACAAATAATCGAACCGAATTATCATTAACGGAATTACTTGAAATGTAAAAAATCTTTAACCGTTAACCGAACCAATTTTTTTTCCAAATGTATTAACCGAATCAAAATATTTTGATTAATTTGATTGGTTAATCAACTTAACTGAAATTTATATGTTTTTATCTTTTAATTAAAATAAGTATAAAACATATAAAATTTACATTGCTGTTTTTAAAAATTGCAGATTGAAAATGCATGAACTGCACAGAAAAATGTACCAACTCAAATTCATTAGCTTAACAAAAGGAAGAGGGAAAACTCAAATTAAAGGTTGAGAAGTGCTTACACTATGCAAGTTTCAGAGAAATAGACAATAAGAAAGGTAATTGGAAATGAAAATGGAGAAGTTTCATATATGGATTTTAGGATTAAAAAAATGAATTGAAGTTTCACAGAAAATAGAAATTGTAAAGTAAAGATAGCAAGGCATTTTTTGGGGGGTAAATTACACCAATAGTCACTCAAATTTGGGGTAACTAACAAAACAGTCACCTAAATTTCATTTCAATTACTCAAGTTTAAAAAAATAAAAAATCAGTTATTTTTACCGTTTTCTATTACAGACGAATGGTAAAATGACATGGTAGATGACGGATCCAGTTGGCCAATTCTTTTAAAAATTTATAACCATCAACGGCTATTTACCAAGCCTTATATCATCAACTCTGACAAAGTTTAATACTTACAAACAAAAATTAGGCTTCTCCGCGGTTCCAGAGTTGTATTTACTACCACTTTTCATTTATTTTTTCTTCTTTAGTATTAATTTTATTAATCCCCACACGCAAGCCAGGCTACATTCTTCTCCACCGCTTATTTTTCAAATAACACCAAAAATGAAATGAAGTTGAAAAACCCAGAACAGAAAAACAAAGAAAAATTTTTATTACTTTTTTGGAGAGATTTCTTTACTTTTTTTTTCTCAAATTATGGGATCTGTTACAATGGACCCTGCCATTTTGCATAATATAATGTGTCGTTTATTGGAGTTTAAGTAGGAAAGGACAGGGAGCAAGCAAGTGCAGCTAATGGAAGGTGAGATCCGTCAGCTTTGCACTTTTGTAAGGGAGATATATTAGCTTTTTAATTCATATTTTCTTTTTTGGATTTTCCATTTGCAAATTGGTGGAAATTCATGTTTTGGTTCCTTGGGTATTTTAGTTTTAGGATTTGGGTTTTCCTAATTTTGACGGGTTAAGGGAAAAGTTGAAAACTTTGAAGAAATATTATTAAAGGAAAAGTTGAATGCATTTTAAGGAATTAAGGAAATGTGTGTGTGTTCCTGAATGGTTATATAAGTGCTTAGGAGTTGCATTGAGATAATACTTGACTTCTTATTTAAATTGCATTAACTAAAAATTATTTACTTTTTGATGTTGTTCTTGGTATGATTTGTTTCTTAGCCTACTTGCTAATTGATGTAAAATGGAAGTAGGGGATTAATTGCAGTCTGATCTTTAGAATAATTGCAGATGAGGTTTGAGTACATTTTTTCTTAGCTATTAATAACTTTGCCATGAACATAATCTGAATTAGATGAGGGTTATGGATGGTGCGAACTTATCACCTTCTTGGTGCATTGCATCCTTATTTTAGCTTTTCTCTGGAATTTAATGTCATATGAGGAAGAGAGGGTAGCTACAGTTTAGGTATAAGGACCTTTAAACTTGGTTTGCTTCTTTTTATCTTAGCTACTTTCATTTTTTTTAATAATCTTCTTCCTCTTCCTCTTCTTCTTCTTCTTCCTCTTCTTCTTCCTCTTTTTTTTCTTCTTCTTCCTCTTTTTTTTCTTCTTTTTCTTCTTCTTCTTCTTCTTCTTCTTCTTCTCCTCCTCCTCCTCCTCCTCCTCCTCCTCCTCTTCTTCTTCTTCTTCTTCTTCTTTGTTATTAAGGGTTTTTTTTAAAAAAAAATTGTTCATAAATTGGGTGGGTTTCCATTATATACATTCAACGTGGCAAGTTAACTGGCCACATCAGCTAGTTAACTTACCACATCAGTAGTCCCATTAAGACACTAACGAAAACTGTTAATCAGTGACTGTTTTGTCATTTTTTTATAACGTTAGTGATTATTTTGTTGTTTTTCAAAAGTTGAGTAACTAAAATGAAATCTAGGTGACTGTTTTGTTAGCTACCTCAAAGTTGAGTAATTGTTGGTGTAATTTACCCTCTTTTTTTTTTTTTACGTAAAGTGAAAGTTTTGGTAAAATGAAAAAAAAAACAAAAATACTTCATAATGTTCTAGCAACTAATCCACAAAATATCAAAAAAAAAAAAACGATGGTGGAGGACGAACATGATGGTGACTTGATAGATGTCGAGTGGCAGTGAGTGTGTCGGGTTGTCGACCATTAGGTGGAAGAGAGCTAAAGCTTGAAGCCGAAGGTGCATTAGGTTAGGGGGTTAGGGCGTGAAAGATGATGGTGGACGAATGATGATGGTGACATGGTGGACTCCGAACACTGGTGAGTGTGTCGGTGTCGGTGTCGAGCTGTTGGCATTAGAAAATTTTCGATTTTGGGCGATTTCAAATTAGGGAGTGTATATTTGTATTTCCACTTTTTGTTTTTAGTTTTTAGGTCTTTTAAGGTTTTATATTAAATTATTTATGTAATATAAGTTAATTTTATAATAAATAATTATTAAGTTGACTTGGATTAGGTTTATAGTGGGGGCTTAGGCTGGGGGTGGCCGGCTGGGCTAATATATATTATATAAACAATATATTTTTTAATTTGGTTAATTATCCTGTTTCGGATTGAATTAATCATTAACCGAAATTTTAAGAAATTATTAACCGACCTCCAATCGAACTAAATTTAGCCACTGACTAATTAACCGAATTAGATGTAACACCCCCTAACCCTTATCCGTCATCGGAACAGGGTTACAGAGCATTACCGAACATTTCAAATCAAATACAAACATAATACAAATCAATTAGCATACATTTCATAAATTAATCATATTGTCCCTTTTATGGGCCTTCGAAACCTTAAATATGTATTAAAAATAAATCGGGACAAATTTGGGTTCTCTGAGAATTTTTCACGAAATTTCAAAATTTTTCCTAGGTGTAGGGCACACACGCCCGTGTGGCTAAAGGACACGCCCGTGTGGTTAAGGGACACGCCCGTGTGACCCTGTTACATGCACGTGCTTCAGGCCATGTTCTACCCTGTGTAACCCCCTGACTTACCTCACACGGCCAAGTCACATGCCCTTGTGCTAGGCCATGTTTCTCACATGACTGAGACACACGCCCATGTCTCTGCCCGTGTAGTAATACCTGAATATTCTGTTTTGAAAATTTTAGGTTGTAGGGGGCACACGCCCATGTGATAGCTGTGTGTCTCACACGGTCTGGTCACACGCCCATGTGCCAAGCCGTGTGGACTAAAAATGAGCATTACACATCAAGCTTACCAACCCTGCAAATCTTAAACACCAAGCAATTCAAAAACCATTTATTCAACCAATCCAAAACACATTCAATTACGTCTAAACATGTTAAATAATCATCTTATTGACCTATTCAATGTATTCTCATAGGTATTTTACATATATTGTTCAAACAATCCATTATACCACCATTTAAGCTAACCCAAATTTTCATACCATCTCAACCCTAAATTTGACTATTTCATATTCACTTGAGTATCAACTTGAACATATCACATATAATTATTTATAAAATAACCTTTATCGTCACATAACATCATTACATTTACTATCCAAAATGTCAAACATAACATCCTAGGTACATGCCATTACCAAAAAGAAAAGTACTTCACCACAATGAGTTCGGGATTGGCTTTGGATGCTGAATCGACAATTTGACTTCAATCTAACCTGCGCACGGAAAACAAACCATACGCTGAGTATAAACTCAATGGTATTTCTATAACTTGAATGCTTTATAGAAAATAACATTATAAAATATGCATTTTTAGCTATAATAGAACATTAGTCAATCAAAAAATCAATTTATCCATTTATCTTTCATTTCTCATCATTAGCTATTTCAAATAGCTTTTCTCACTTTGATTCACATATCATTTATCAATAACAATATTCTTTTCATGAACTCTTGGTTCATACATTTCATTTGTATAATTCAACTCATTGTCCAATTCCAATTCACATACAATGTCATTCAATATCAATCATATTGCCAATTCATTTATTTACCCTTATTAACACGACTCGGACTCGGACGAATACACGGATCCAACCAAAACACACCAGTACCCAGTGCCTTATCTGATAATTCGAAGTAATAGATTGATACCCAGTGTCTCATCGGCCATGCCGAAGCAAGTTGGTACCCAGTACCTCATCGAATTTATCCGAAGTAATAATTTGATACCCAATGTCTCATCGACTCGAAGTCGAAGTATCCCTGAACTCTTCCAATCCTATGGCATGCCAACTATATCCGACTCGGCCCAACATTATTAATAGGGTTTCATTCACTTTTCAATTTCAAGCAACATTCATTTCAATTCAAATAATCACATATATTCACATAATCAATTCAATTCAATTTAATATCATAATATCAATACTCACCTTATTTCACTTACCATATATATAAATCAAAATACAACAATTAATATTACTAGATTCGGATTATAGAAATATAAACCGTAATTTTCAAATCACTTCTCGTCGACTTTCTCTTTTCCTTTCTTAGCCGAGGTCTCCGGCACAACATTAGCAATTGAACTTTGAACTTAAAACCCTAAATTTTCTCCCTTTTTCTTTTTTTTTTTCCTTCTTTCTTTCTCCCTTTTTCGTTTCATCTTTCTTTTCTTGTTCTTCTTTTTCTTTTGTTTATTTATTTATTTATTTAATGCTTTATTTTAATTATAATGATATAATATAATAATATTTTAATAATATTATAATATTTACTTAAATAATAAGTAAGTTGAATTTATATTTAAATATATGAATATTATTTACACACATGGAATTATTTTTACCTGACACACGTCAATTTATGGTTTAATTTTTATTTGATCCCTTCACTTTTTTCTATTCTATAATTCAACTTTTACTCTATATACAATTTAGTCCTTACACCTAATTACTCTTAATTTAAACAAATTCACCTAATCAAAACCTGATTAACCATATAACTAACTTCGTAAATATTTATTATCCGTTATGGAGACCCGAAAATACACTTTCCGATAATCGTAAATTTTGGGTCGTTACATTAGATCAGTTCAATTAGTTAATTCGATTTTAACCGAATTATAAATACTCTTAAAAATTAGACAATAAACACCAAAAATAATAGCATTGTGCTAAAAAATTTATCAAAATAAAATACATAAACATATTAATTTGACACAATATCAAATTCTCCTTACTTAGCGGACGCTTATCCTCAAGCATATCTCATATTTCACCATTAAATCAATTAATTTAAAAAAAAAAAAAACAGCATTCCACAATCTTAAATTAAGCAAAGGGCTGTATATAAAACAGTCCTTTCGACTTGCAATACAAGCAATAAATATGAAAACTTTCAATTAAGCACACACAATCATTTAGCCAATCTTTAATTAATTGTCATAGAAATCGATATTTACAAAACCTATAAAGACACCAACATTATTATTCAACCTCTTTCTCTCTTCTCCAATTTTCTTTTCTTTTTTTTTTTTCTTTTTCTCCTTCAAATCAAATAACTTATTTAGAGTGTCATCAAATCATTTTACGCAAACTAAAATAACAACTCAAACATTTCACCCTATTTACTCAACTTAACATCTCTAAACAACTACTAGCTCCACTCATAACTGCCAAGGTCAACAAAGTAAAGTAATGGCTTAACATGTCACTTGATCTTTTATCACGAAATGAGATGACAACACAAACACTACACCCCAATTACTCAATTGATCACAATTCTTAAGATATTACTCATAACCTCGAGCAATTAGCGAAGTATTTT
Source organism: Gossypium rotundifolium (assembly GCA_025506655.1). Taxonomy (NCBI): domain Eukaryota; kingdom Viridiplantae; phylum Streptophyta; class Magnoliopsida; order Malvales; family Malvaceae; genus Gossypium; species Gossypium rotundifolium. The sequence goes on from CP106734.1 coordinate 38,539,549, forward strand.
ACTGTAACATTTTTTCTTTTTTTATTTCAAGAAGAAATAATGTAGAGCATTTTTTTTTGGCACCAGTGTTCAAGTAAGTTTCAGTAATTGTCCGCTTTCATGGAGTGTTCATAAATATTAACCCAATTTAATCAACTTCTAACACCATATGCAAGGGGCAAGACAAGATTATCATACACCTAAATGCTTATGAAAAGGCAGTGAGATTTCTGGTCATTTTAGAGTGAATAGCAAGAATGAATCATTGAAATATGACACATGTCTGGAAGCATAGCAAGTTATGATTCTAGACTAAGTCGTGAGCACGAAATGGTTTAACATGAACAAAAAAAAAAAAAAAAAAAAAAAAAAAAAGCGAGCTCAAAAGCAAATGCAACATGACAGTGATGTAATAATAACAATAAAATAAGCAATTTATACCCTTTGCTTAATTCTACATTGTCCCCAATGTGGTGACAATTTGCAAAAATTAAAGTCAGGTAAGAAACACTCCCCAGAATGCTTCCATGATTGCCGATGTGGCAAGTTGTGTGAAAAATTGCTCTCCTCAAATAACTCTTATGGTGTGAAAAATATGTTTTTCTTTTGCAAGAAAAACCAGAAAATCAGCCAAAACCCCCCATTGTCGCATTGCGTTATTTTCCTTGTATTCTTTGTATGGACTGCAATTTTCTTGAGTGATTCTCGGGCAATCTCAGGCCATAAAACAAATAGCACAAGAGTATACTTTTCTCGTGCTAGCATCAGAAACGCCTAACTATATTATTTTTCTTGTCTTGTTCCACAACTTTTCCATTTCAAAGCTCATATCTCCAAAAGCAATGGTGTCCATTCATGAGTTTATTTGGTATTATCCAATGAGATGGAAAAATAGACTAAACCCAAGTCTCTAGACCGCCTGCATGCACGGCAGTTCAAGGGGATTATATGTTACAGTACAATATTTAAAAGGCAAATTTTTGCTCTGTCAGACAAGGTAAAATAGCATCCAATCTGATTTGACGCATATCATCTTACACTTGAAGAATGCTTGGCTTCAATATCTTGAAGTCTGAGAGTCACGGCACGTTTGTGAGCATCAAGCCCCTCAACTTCAGCCATGGTGGCCACATATGGGCCAAGGTTTCTCAGGCCTTCCTCTGTCAAAGATTGGACAGTCATGTACTTCAAGAAAGAGTCAAGAGACACCCCACCATACATCCTCGCATAGCCATATGTGGGAAGAACATGATTGGTCCCACTTGCATAGTCTCCCACGCTCTCTGGTGTCCACTGCCCTAGGAACACGGAACCTGCAGGAACATGGCAAAGAGCTTAACTGAAATCGCAATCAAGCTCAACAAATATAGTTTTGGCAGAGGTGAACTTGTTATGTTGGCTACATTACTTGAAGACCAATTACATAAAACCTGCATGTTCTCTACTTGGATCTCAAACAAATTACACAAGAACAAGTACAAAACTTGTAGGAAAGTTTAAAAAATGCAAATGAGGGAGGACATGTAATTCAAATGTTGGAGCAAGATAACGTCGTAGTGACAGAGCAAGTTAGCTACTGAAAAGGGGAATTGTTAAACTATATACTGACTGCTATCACAAGGATCATTATGAGAAAAAGTAAAAGCTATAATAAAATAATGTAACCAAAAGATGCAAAATACCAGCATTCTCAACAAAACCTTCCCACTTCTCCGCATCCTTCACATTTATGATCAGGTGCTCTGGCGCGTATAAATTTGAGAAGGAGATTGCCTAAAAAAAATGGTCATGAGAAATTCCATAAAGCAGAGTACAAGATATTTTATATGCTTCAATTGTATGATTGTAAGAACCAAATAGAAATAAACCCAAACAGGGAAAAACTCAAAATTCTAAACATTAGCCAGTACAATAAAAGCTTGTCCTTTAAACCTTGATAAATTTTCACCATCTAAAGTCATTGCATGAAGTTGGAATCAAAATAGATGAACAGCAGGAGAATGGAACCCAACCTCAACCATATCACGAGCAAAAACAGTGAAACTATGGCTTAGTGCTTTTGAAGCAAAATCTCCCCTTGGAAGGCTATTGCACTGTTTACTAATTTCCTCCTCAATAGCTTTAAGATCCACACCCTCACCAGCTATTACAAGAACAACCTGGCTATCAGGTCCATGCTCAGCCTGAAAATAGCAGCTTTTATCAGTACATATATCAAGTCCAATAGAAACAGCTTCTTTATGTTCTGTACAGATCAAGGCAAACTGAAGCTTGGGCTGTAGAAAGGAAGATAACCATGTTCCATTCCCCATAATCCTACCTTCCCTTCCCAAGGTTCAAATTTGATGGTTGTAAACAGAAAATCCCAAGTTTAACAAGTGACACATCCCTTGGGGCCACAAAAGCAGCAAACTAATTGTCAACACTATGCTTTATTCTCCAACAATGGAACAAAAGAAGCATCTAACATGGTATCACGAGAGGGATTGAATAGTCTACTTTGCAAGTTTTGGGTTTAACAAATAATTCTCCATTTTAAAATGAAAACTAAAACCTGGGAAAATCTAAAATTGGACAAAAACATGGATAATTAAATATATATATAGTGCAGGAGAAAAAGCCTCCCAAAACTGTCAAAGACTTTATGTTGCTCTGACTCTTCATATGAGGCCTTGACCCATCCATATACAAGGAGAAACTTAAAACGCGTTCAACACAAATGAGAACCATTCATGCTCAACAAGCTCTCAATTCTAAGAAGCAAAGACAATAGATGATCAAGCACAGCATCTCCCCTTTTTGATCGATGAAAAGCTTGATTGATCCTTGACCAGGAAATAGTCAAACTATAACTACAAAGCAAGATCTAATTCCTTGAATCACTCTGGCAACTACGACTCAATATCCTCTTCTGGTTTAAATAGGCCTGATTACAGTTCATATGAATAACTCTTACCTCCTAAACATGGAAAGAAAAAAGGGTTCTTTCATCACACATAGTGATTTACAATATACAGACCTGAAATTATATATTAACAGAAATAACAACAATTGAGATTGCAATGCACAAAATGACCTTGAACTTGATAGCTTCTAGCATCTTGATTTACAGAAAGAAAGCCAGACTAGTTCATTATAAAGGCCAAAAGAAAACCCTATAGCAGATATAGTTCTCTAAATTGATCAAGTAAATTACACAATCTTTGCTGTCCTGATGGAGTATTTCATGAAACAGCAAAAAACTTGATATTGCTAATTCGATCACTCACCGATATAGTAAAGACAAACAACAAAGCCTGAAGATACAATTTTAAGTAAAAAGGTAGCAAATTGAAACTAAAAAACAAGTGAAAACCTGGGATAGCAAATCTGCAGCTATATGTACAGGACTGGCAAGTTTGTCAGCAATAACCAAAACTTCTGAAGGGCCAGCAGGCATGTCAATTGAAATCATAGCCTCACTATTCTGCAGGGAAACAGGAACAAAAGGTAAAATCAAATCAAGTAGAGGGCAATGTCTACAACTTTGTTTGATTGGATCGAACTTAAGTACAAGCTCAAAAAGAAAGCAAATCATACTTGGAGTATCATTTTTGCAGCTGTTACATACTGATTTCCAGGTCCAAAAATTTTCTCAACCTGCAATGAAGCCAAAATTGTTAGCACCAACAAAAAACTGAAAAAGCCCAGTCATGATAAATAAAATCTCATCTTTCTTCCTAAAATATATGCTATCTTGTCAGAGTTTTCATGCCTTCAACAGGTAATCATATTCGAAGTCTAGAACTATGTTATCAACTGTTGTGGAATTATTTTGACATAGGGTATAAGACTTATCTTAGTCTACTATACATGCTCAAATGGTAATAAAGAGAACCATAAACCTGTTGTAGCTTTCTGATAATATACTAGTTATTAATAGTTTTCTGATCATCATTACAATTTCTGAAAGATATGGTTCAGCATCATTTAAAATCAATATTTTGCCATACTTCCTATATTTTCACAACTGCATGCTATTATCCACACACAGGCACCTACAGAAAGTTTTGAAAGAGAAATTGACCAACCATGCATGATGAGTCTTGCTGAAAACTTACATTTTTGTAGGATTAATTAAATTACACTCAACACAAAAAATTGAAGGCTTCTAATGCAATTTTCCAGCCACATGGCAAAACTTCAATAGTTCAATACATAAAATGTAAATTAGTCAAGGAGAGAACGTATAAAATTCAGGTTACAGATATCTTAGCAAGAACATAGAAAAGAATTTGATTAATGAGTTAGACTAGAAAGGAAGGACAATTTCTTTCTAATTACTGATAGAAAACACAAGAAATCCATTACCCATATGTCTACAAAATTTCCATAAATATCTATCAGTATTAAAACTCAAGAACTGAGAAAAAGGTGAAAAAGAATCATTACCTTTGGGCAAGATTCTGTGCCCCAGGCCATAGCAGAAATGGCCTGTAAAATTCAGTTCAAGTAAAAAGTATTAAGATCTAATAATATTAACGTTCGAATACAGGATGTGTGAGCATATCTTCATTGTTCTCAGACCTGAGCTCCACCAGCTTTAAGTATGTGAGTTACACCAGCCTTCTTGGCACAATAGAGCACTTCCTATGGCAAAATACTGATCAGCATTCTCTATTGTTATTTTTAATTTCAATAAAAGCAATAAAAAAAATACCTTGCATATGTTGCCATCTTGGCCTGGGGGAGTTGCAAGAACAACAGTTTTACATCCAGCGATCTGTGCAGGCTGGGGCGAGGAATAAGCCAAATGTCAAATAAATCTAGACCTACCATAGAACAGAAAGGAAACTGGATATATATATCTAATGTAGTCAATTTCATCAACTTACAACAGAAAGCATTAGAGCAGTTGAAGGCAGGACAGCAGTTCCCCCTGGTACATAAAGACCAACGGAACCAATACTCCTAGCAACCCGTTTGCATCTAACACCCTATCAGAGTACTATGATGTTTATTATGTTGACAATATAAGGATTATGCAATAAGAAAGCAGAAATATTAACTTACTTTCATATTTTCAACACTTTTCTCCACCGACTTTTGAGCAAGATGAAATGCATATATATTGTCATATGCCACGTCAAATGCCTCCTTAATAGTTGGGTCAAGCTGAGACATGACAGCATGGCAAAGAAAGGCAATGGATATAAAATAAGTTCAACAAACAAACTAGAAGTTTAATGAGATTTCAAGGAGAATATTTTTCAGATAAAATGTACCTCTGGATAAGGAAGCTCTGAGACATTCTCAACTATTTTCGCTAGCTTAACTTTATCGAACTTTTCAGTATAACTGCAGAATGAATATATTTTCAAACAACCACGTTTTTAACCATATTATTAGAAATGATCAGAGAAAAATAAAAAAAGGACTGCAAAGTCTGTAAGCAGCACCGACACTCTAACTGCAGCATCGCCTCTGCTGCGGACATCATCAACTATTGGTTGGATCTGAGAAGCATACCATATAAGAAAATTTAAAACCAGCAAGGGCTGAATGAAGATATGTATCAGAAAAGAGAAAAAGGAGATGGAGGAAATACGAGACAAGCTCACCACACTGAATATGGAAGAAAAATCTATGCGAGGACGAGCCTTCAAGCTCTCTACCTCAACATGACTAAGTTCTGATAACTTATAAGACTTCATTGCACACCTTATTCTCTTACAAGCCGATCCTGCAATAGTGATGGATAGAAAAAGACACATGTTTCTCAACGTTTCCTAAACTGGGTACACGCGCTAACGAACAAGTAATATCTTTTATCAAGCACAAAACAAGAACAATTTTATGGAAAAATGAGATTCAAACCCTGGTTTTGAGCAAAGGATTCATGTAAAAAATATTGAGTCAAATGCTCAGATGCAATGAACAAATAAGTAGTACCGTTTTACCAAAACAAGTTTATGGCAAATGAGATTAACTGAAGTTTTCATCAAACGATTCATACAACCAATGAGGCAAATGCTCGGATGCCACCAACAAAACAGAGCATTGGAAAAATCCAGTAAGGATGTATAATCAGTAAAAGAAACGGAATGCGAACAGCAAACATTTTCACATAACAATTAAAATATTTCCAGCAAGAAAGTACCTGTGACTGTAGCTGAAGGAAAAGAAAGTGAGGAAAGACTGATGAAACTAGGGGCGGCGAAGGAAGGAAAATGGGGGGAGTGTAATGGTTTAATAGAAAGATTGTTGGCTGGGTTAAGTCGTAGAAGCTGAGAATCCATAACCAACCACCTTCAACTCAAATAAAAAATAAAAATAAAAATAGAAGAAAGGATTTTAAAGAGGTCGTTTCGTTTTAAACTACACCACATAAAAGAAGAGTTGGATTGCGAGATGAATGAAAGTCATTAAACAAGGAATCAATGAGGGATATAATCGAAAGGGAAATAGAAGAGAGATCTAGAGAGTTACCTGAGAATATAGAAGTGGCAGAGGAGAAGATTTCGAGACTGAAAGAGGATTTTGGCCACTCTACCCAAAAACACTAAAAAGGTCAATGAAAAGAAAGGTTTTTTTTTTTTTATTAAAAGAAAAAAAAAAAAAAAGAAAAAAAGGCCCCAAGGGCAAAATAGCATAAATCAAACTAGAGGCGGAACGAATAACGTTGCATAGTCATTAAAACAACAATCAACATTCTCATTAAATGACCAATAGCTAAATCTATGAGCATATTATAAAACAATAACATCAGTATGACCATTTTTAACTTCATTTCGTCATCTATTAAATAATAATCCATAAAAATAAATTATTTATTTTATAGTAAGATAATCAATTTACCAATCGAATATCACTTTTTCAAATAATTTTTTTATCATCTATTATACTTTTTTTAGTTTTGGAAAAAACATGTAAATATTTTAAGGGTAATTATTTAATACACAATTTAGAATATTTTTATTTCACAAGTGATAACACAAAATTTACTTTTAAATTTTTTAAATATAACTTAATTATATGATAAAATTTCAATTTCATTAGTAGATATAAAATTTTAACCTGCAAGTGTATCAAATAATTATCTTTAATTTAAATATTTTAATTAAAAGATTAACAATTAATAGAGTTACTTGTATTATTATATCTTTCACTAATTTAAAAATATATATTTATATATAATAATAAATTTAATTAAAAATTAATTCAATTCAAAATTGCATGACTATTTAAATTAGATCGGATCAATTAAAATGAGAACTGATTAAGATATTAATATAAAAAATTTTAGAATGATTAAATTGTGAATCGGTAGACAAATATTAAATTAAATAAATGGCATTTAATTTTAATGATTTATCCATGTGTTAGAATTGTGGATCGGTACAGAATTATTAAATTAAATTGCAATATTTGTTGGTAAGGAATATTCAAAATCTAATTAATGAATTTTGGAACCTCTCCTATTGTTTCGGAGGAAACCAAAATTGCTCGGGGAAAACAGTTAGGCAAATCTCAGACTCGGAGAAAGCGTTGGCTTTTCATCCTTGTTAAGAAACTCCACTCTGCATTTTAATATCTCTCATTCATTTTTTTAGAAAAAAAAAAAAGTTCCATTCTCCGAAGACAGAGCGCTTCCGTAATGGCTTTCTCTTTTCTCATCAGATCCACTGCCGCAGCCTCCTTTCATATCGAAGCCTCCGACCTCTCTCTCTCACCCTCCGATAGCCTCAAGGTCCTCCACTTTCTCCTGATCAGCACCATAAAACTTTTAAAATGGCTGACAAACTTTCCGTTCCATTTTTTTTTTTTGGTGTCTTTAATGGGAAATATATAATCAGCTGAGCTGAACTTATGCTGAATGAATGAAATTTGTGCAACTTCAAGGCATTCTTTCCCTAGTACTTTTGTAGTACGTTTTCTTGGGAAACAAACGGAGTATTAAGAATTACAATACCTTGTCATGCATGTTTTATTTAGTTTAGCCGCGATTGCTGTTTAGATCTTTACTTTTCGACTTTGTTACATTTTGTTAAGCTGGTTGGTGAGAAAACATTATTTTGTTAAGCCGTTTACGTTGATTTGGCGAATATGGAAATTTTGAAAAACTCATGTTGAATAAATCAGTTTCTTTAGTTACTTGTTTCCTTACTAATGATGTATTATTTAATGGGGAATCCAACTCCTTTTTTCTGGCAATCTGAATCCTGAATGATAATGCTCTTTTGTTCAGGTTTCAAGCATTGGTTTTAGTGGGAATCTCAACTCCATTTTTGCTGCTGCATTATCGATTACGTCTGTTTCCTTACAGTTGAGTTATCCCGAACTGCTTTATCATGATTTGCTTCAGTTTGCAATTATTTGGTCTTTTCCTCAGATACTGAAGGGTTTTAAAAATTATTCATCTGTCCAGGAAATGCAATTCAAGGAGTATCCAGCCCATCAAAGCCACTGCTGCCAAAATTCCTCCCGCGTCTCCAAGTAAGAATTTGAAAAACTTTTTTAATTTATATCAACTGTTTTTTATGCTAAGGAAGGGTAAAAAAGAATAAATAGGCTTATTTTTTTGCTTTTTGGCTAGTAATAAATAGGCTTATTTAGTTTTCCTAAAATTACTTCAGAAGTTGTATGCACTGATGTTCTGCTTTTCGCTTGTTTCTCATTTGTTTAGAGTCACGGAAAAGCGGGAAGACAAAGATTGGAATCAATGGTATGTTTTCTTATTTTCGTCAAGCTTGTACTTTGCTTTATTTGAGTTGCTTTCAGTATGCTTGCAAAATAGCAGTGAACTAGCATCCTAGGCTTAGTTTATGTGTAAGCGTGAATGGGGTTTGGGCAGGTACCATAGCGCCTCCCTCTTGACAAACAATAATGTATCCAGAACTTTAGGTTATAACTTCACATATACAGTTAAAATATATATGGTTGAAAAGTATCAGAATCAATATGCACAATTGGAACTCAGTTAATGCTTGCACTTTTGTTCCGATCAATTTTAAGATCAATAAGGTTCTGTTAGCTGTTGACCTATGGTTCAGTTGCTGTAGGTCATGTGTTTAGGAAGTGTATTTTGATGTAGGTGTAGCTAAAAGCATTTGGAGATCTTACTGAATGGTCTGCTAAGCTTGTGGTAATGGCGGGAGAGAATTAAAATTCTATTGAAAATATTTATTTCAAGTCTTAAAGTCCAAAACCAAGTATATTAATCTTGATTTGGAAGTCCCTGTTGCTCTAGATAGCATGATGTATCTTGTAACAACTCATTTTTGACAATGAATCTTTGCAGGTTTTGGTCGTATTGGAAGGTTGGTTTTAAGAGTAGCGAACTCAAGGGATGATATTGAAGTGGTAGCAGTCAATGATCCTTTTATTGATGCTAAGTACATGGTAAGCATGCCCATTTGCACTTGGTTTGGTCAATATAGAAAAATTTTAGGCTTGTGTATTCTGACACAGAAAATTCTCTTTCTTGTTGGCCTCCTGGAGTTACAATCAAACTTCCTTTACGTGTACTCAGAATCAATAAATTGTAGATGCTCGTTGATGTTAACTTGTTAAGTGTATTATGTAGCTTGGGGTTGTTGTGTTTAGGTTATGGCACTTGTTATAATTTCTCACCCCACTAAACAGTTGTTATTATTCACCATCATCTTTTGTTCTTTATCCAGGCTTATATGTTCAAATACGATTCAACTCATGGAGGCTTTAAGGGAAAGATCAGAGTTGTGGATGAGTCCACCTTGGAGATTAATGGCAAGCAAATACATATTGTAAACAAAAGGTATGGCTCTGGTCCTTTATTGATTTCTTTGAAAATTGAACGTGCTTTCCCACTATGAAGCATGTACACGAACCTCCTCATACCAGTATCATACTAGTGTCCAACGTTGACACAGTGTTGACATGGAAGGATACTATGGGAAGATGTGACACCAATCAGAATATGTCACATGACACATCCAACCAACCTGAATATGAAACATGACAATAGGTTTATTAAAATTAAAAATTTTAAATTCAAATTCAAATTTTTAAAATTTTAAATTTTTCAAAAATAAAAATATTAAATATTAAATATTTTAAAAATACTTTTAATTTTGACCAGCTGTTGACCGATGTTATCTAGTGTTGACTGGACGTTGATCGGTGTTTCTTTTAAATTTAAATATTTTCAAAATTTTATATATATATATATATAAAAAATATGTAAATTTTTTCAATTTTAAAGTTATTAAAATTTTCTAAAATTTATATTTTAAAATTTTTTAATTTTAAAATTTTAAGTTTAACGTTTTTCAATTTTAGACTTCATGAGCCAAAAAAAAAAAAAAGTTTAAGTATGAAAGTAAGAAAACATGTATAGTTTAAGGGCTAAAGGTGAGCATTAAGCCATAAAAATTAATTTAAGTTCTCAAAATATTTCAGGAAAAAGATAAAAATAAAACCATTTTATATATGAATTTGAATTAATTAATCTAAGCAAATACTTATATTTAAGCACCTTACTTGGTTAGTGACACTTCCAAAATTCTGTGAACCCATTGGACTCTCCTTAGAGTCAAGGGACAAACCTCAAGATAAAACCGAGCATAAACACTCCGGACACAATACCTTCTCCAATGAGAAGTTCGTTGGCTCCGCAAACTACATTCCAAGATATCTCCTAGAGCGAGACCGTCCTCCTCTCAACACCCATATTGCTAGTTTGTGTGTCATAGCTCTCTAAGATGTGTTATTCTTATGTCATAAACTATAACAACATAAAATCCTGTTACTTCATTTGATTAAACCATTTCCCATCAAATTATCTCAACTCGGGATAACATTTTAATGATATCGACCAGGGACCCTGCAGAGATCCCTTGGGGCAAATTTGGGGCTGTGTTTGTTGTTGAGTCATCTGGTATTTTCACTACAGTTTCTAAGGCCTCTGCTCATATGAAGGTTGTTGAAATATTCCTGCTTTGTTGTATTATCACATAAAAGCAAGCACATAGCAAAAGCCACCTGTGAGTGCATGCATTTTTTAGAAACGCCCCAAATTGAACTTTTACTAATCTGTTTTTCAGGGTGGTGCCAAGAAAGTTGTAATTTCTGCCCCTTCTACAGATGCCCCTATGTTTGTGGTAGGAGTAAACGAGAAGTCCTACAAGCCAAGCATGAACGTAGTTTCTAATGCTAGTTGCACTACCAATTGTCTTGCTCCACTTGCCAAGGTATAATTGCATCCTCAGATTTTAGGTTTTGTTAATCTTATTTGTAAAGTAGGAATTTAAACAAAATCTGATTTCCATTGTTTTTTAACACTTGGTAAGACTTAAACATGGTGAATTGTTTGACCGTGTGAAGTTTTGCTTTTGTATGTTTCGGGTTCATGCCGGTTGGCAGGTCCATCTGCCCGTATCTGACAGTATTTGTCATCTGAATATTTTCCCCATGAAACATCTGGTTTTCTTTTAATTTGGCAATTTACCATAGTTTTTGTGATAACATGTTGCAGGTAGTTCACGAGGAATTCGGTATTATTGAGGGTTTAATGACAACGGTCCATGCAACTACAGGTATCAAGTCAGTGTTCCCCTAATTTTTCTCACATCAGATGATATTGTGTTGTTTTGATAATGTGGTAATTTTTAATATACAGCAACGCAAAAGACTGTTGATGGCCCTTCAATGAAAGATTGGCGTGGCGGTCGAGGAGCTGGGCAAAATATCATCCCCAGTTCAACTGGTGCTGCAAAGGTAGAAGAGGGAAATCGCCAGATAACTTCAGCACTGTTTTTGAGAATAATTGTAACTAAAATTAAATAATGATTTGTGTTTTTCTTGTAGGCTGTTGGAAAAGTTCTTCCAGAACTCAATGGGAAGCTTACAGGAATGGCATTCCGTGTCCCTACACCCAACGTTTCTGTTGTGGATTTAACCTGCCGACTTCAAAAGAGTGCCTCATATGAAACTGTCAAAGCAGCCATAAAGTGAGTTTTTGAACTTTTGGCTTTAAGTATCTTCCTTGTTCCTTCTTTTGTCTCCATTCATTCTCGTTTATTTCTTCTTCTTCTTCTTCTTCTTCTTCTTCTTCTTAAGTGTTTTCCGCATTCACTAGTGTTTTCCGCATTCACTTAGATTCTACCTTAATTTTATTTGAAGGCGTGCTTCAGAGGGGCCACTTAAAGGCATTCTTGGATACACAGATGAGGATGTTGTCTCTAGTGATTTTGTTGGTGATCCAAGGTATTCTATCTTTCTCTCTCTAATATACAATCCATCCCGCATGTGCCTTTTGCTCTGCTGTGATATATTATGTAATTCACATGATATATTATCTCTACCGTATAATTTAGTTGTGAAGGGTCCTAGTGTGTTTGTTGCTTATAGGGAATTTTCATCTTTCTGGAACAGATCATTTAATTTTTCTTTTTCCCCCTTTCCCCCCACGATTAAGGAGCAATGGTAGGATACTATTCAGTTGGTTTATATAATATTGCAGTATTTTTAAGGACTTTGATGCCTGTTTAATATAGATTTTGCTGTCAGTTATTTATATATTGAAAATTTGCCCCTTTTTTTTCTTTTCCTATTTCTTAATTGTTGGCAATTAAGGTTCTAATGGGATTGTTTTATTTCAGGTCAAGCATATTCGACGCCAAAGCCGGGATAGGGTTGGGCAATTCATTCATGAAGCTTGTTTCATGGTACGATAATGAGTGGGGTTACAGGTATGTTTTCATCTCTCTCACACCGGACAGCCACCTTTTCACCAATGCCGACGATCACCACTGAAATGCATATTTGAGAATTCATATTGTCTGAATTATTTTTCTTAAAATTATATTACAGCAATCGAGTAGTCAACCTAATACAGCACATGGAACTGGTAGGATCAACACCCAAGTAAATTATCTGCAATTTTAGTGTGCGCAATGGTTTTCTTGTTTGGATTGCTTGTCCATGTAATGAGTTGGGCATCCCATACCGCATGCTATTCTAAAATAATGGAATGAAACCTTACGACAGTGTTTGGTGCTGAAAGTATGAGCATTATCTTTGTAAAAAAAAAAAAAAAATTTGTTGGCCGGTTTTTTATATTTAAAAATTAATGCATGATTCGGTTTCATTGTTCAATTATTTGGTATGGTGATATCTATGGTTGTGGGTGATACTTGAAGGTCCTACATTTAGGTTTAAATTTTGCTTGGTACTCGTTAAAGGTATATTGTTTTATGCATTTGAGATGGATGAATAAATCTCTGGAAGAAATACACTGGAAACCATTAAAGGAAAAACAAGGAAAGCAGCTTAATTTCCAGAGACACGCCAGCCAACAATACTGACGACAATCTGTAGCAAAGAACAGTACAGCATGATATGATTGTATTGGAAGAAAGAGCGGCTAATGGATGCCCAATAACTATTGTAATAGCAGTGAATTTCTCGGAATTGCTTACACAGATAGCATTCTCGCAAAGTGGAACTAACTTTTGTACCAATCCCATTCAGCATGTTTATGAAACTCTCCTCATCTCGCGAAAAGCCATTGATAATGTCAGCAGAACGAAGGTATCCGACATCTTCGGGTTGCTTCATCAGGCAACTCATGAAGCATACATAAGCAGTGAAATGTTTGGATTCATCCGTGAAGCATTGCTCCACAGCAACACAGTTCACCAGGATAGCGTTGGTGAAATCATCAATGGCGAGGGGCGGAATTTTAAGAGCTAAAGGCGGGATTTGAAATTTTTTGAAATCTATCTCCAGGAGGCTTTTCGCTGTCCTTTGTCTTACTGATATTCCTGCTGTCCGTAGATGTTTTACGCTTTGAATCGGGTGCATCGGACGATCGTGCTTGCTTAGATGTGAATCTTCATCTAAGTTAGTTGCCGGAAGGAGACTCCGGCGGAATAAGTCTAGTAAATGCTTGGGCTTTCGAACCTGGGCTTTCACCATTTCTGGAGATTTGCAGAGAGCTTGACTCAGAAATCTTAAGGCAAGATAAGACAAAGAGCGGATCGGGGGGCCAACCGTGGACAATTCGAACAAGTTCTCAAGAACGAAAAAGGGTAACTGATTCTCCAGTTTCAGCAGATCCGCAATCAAAGTTTGGACGGACCATGGGGGCGGCGGCGTGAAATCCTTACCCTCTTCATATCGAAGGAAGAGCTCCACCATGAAAGAACCATCGAGAAACATTATTTCAACAAGCTCATGATCATCAGCAGGCTTATCAACCTCCTCAGAGTAGCATCTTTTTATTTGATCTATTGAATTCATCAATCTCTCATAGTAGAACTGCCAATTTCTTTTTGTCCGAGTAAGAAACTCGTCAAGAAGAGCCCACTTGCGTTTTTCAAAGGGAAGAAAACGGTGCGTGCGATGGCGACAAGGGCCGAAGGATGTTAACTGTGGCCATCGGATCTCGTCATGGACTTTGATAAGGGAATCGGGAAAAGGACAGATGGTGTGAGGTTCGGGATGAGACCTTCGCTGCCTGGACTTCAGCAGTTTCTCCTCCATTGAAGCCATAGTGCGTTGCTGTACAATATCATCATTAGGGCTTTGCAGATCCATCGCCATCGTCGGCTAGCCGGTGGCTCTTGATTAGAAAATTTCTGGGAAGCTGCACTGAGGATTGAGGTTGTTATCGGAAATGTAAGTCCAAGTATTTATCGATTTTTTCTGGAATTAATGTTGATCATTTAAAAAGAAAAAAAAAAAATAGCTACGGCGACTTCTAAAGTCCACTTCCAAAAAGTAATAAAAAAGACTACTGGCAATTTGTGCAGAAGGACAAAAATTTTAGCTGTCGTTTGCGAGTTTTTATTTACTTTTTGGTTTTCCATTAAAGATTACTCTCTTAAAGTTCCGATTATGGGTAAATTACCAAATAATATCTATTTTTTAAAAATTTATAGAAAATGATATTTTTTTTCAATTATTTATCGAACGGGTAATTTTTCATGAAAGCGTGTCACGTCGGTAGCGATGTCGGGGATCTGCGGAAAATGCATCTCGAGGGCGTTTTACTTACATCGAAAAATCGCGTCCTTGAGGGCGCGCTTTGCTAATGTGGCAGAAAACGCTCCCCCAAGGGCGTGTTTTGCCCGTCTCTTCTGTTAGGGTTTTTATCTGTTTTTAAGGTTAAGGTATTTTTAGGGTTTTAAAACTAGGGTTTAAGGTTTTTTTTATGGTTTTTAGAGTATTAGGGTTTAGGGTGTTTAGGTAAAAATTAATGAATTAGAGTTTAGGGTTAATTAATTAAAATAATTTTAGGTTTAGGGTTTTAAAAAAATATATCAGTAATATAAAAATTATTTATTTTTTTTACAGTAGTATCTGGTAAAATAATTTTGAAAAAACGTTTCTAAATAAATAGTGACCAAAACGCTTCAAGCAAGATGCACTGTCAGTAAAAATACTGAAAAAAGTTCTTACGTGGATACTCTTTTGCTAGAGTAGTTCCTGAAAGGATAATTTTGAGAATACGTTTCTAAACAAATAGTGACCAAAACGTTTCAAGCAGGATACACTATCAACAGGAGTACTGAAAAAAGCTCCCATGTGGACGCTCTTTTGTTACAGTAGTTCCTAAAAAGATAATTTTGAGAAGATGTTTCTAAACAAATAGTGACCAAAATGCTTCAAGCAGGATGCAGTGTCAGCAAGAGTACTGAAAAAAGCTCATGTGGACTCTCTTTTGCTACAGTGGTTCTTATTTGTCCTTAGACTATAAATAAGCCAAATTTTATTCTCAGGTTGCATAATAGAAATTGAGACAAAAGTATAATAGAAATTGAAGATGAGTGAATGTATTAGTGCTGTTATTTACTATGATGGTGAGGTTTGTGACACCGAAAGCGGTGTTATTTTTTTATCGGAGAACACAACGCGACTAGCTTTTAACCAGAACATAGATTTGACAGAACTTCGCAAAAGAATTAGGCATAAAATCTTCGAAACAACGCTAATGAAAGTTCAGTTTATTAAGTATAGATTTTGTGCTTCGGTTGATCCCGTGAGATATGACTCATTCGACATCAAATGTCCTCAGAGCTTGGAGGCAATGGTGGAGACTCATCTTGCTAGTGGATTACCCTATCTTAAGGTATATGTACAATTTTCATCGCCAAGTGATATTCCTTCGACATCAACATCTACTGCTATTCGAGGGGAATACACGACCCCAAGTCGACACTCTGTTAGTGGGAGGTAGAATACGGAAGCGTCCGTGTTTGGTGGTAGTATGGAAAACACAACCCCTACACGACACTCGATTGGCGGATGGGGCATGCATATCGGTGAGTCGGCGTTCAATGCTAGAGATACGTATTGAGGAACGTCATCAACTTCTAGTGGTTGGCAATACACATATGATTGGGGACGTTACGAAAGTTGTTTAAGAAGGGATAATGTACTCTCCACGACATCGACCGGCGAGGGGACCTTATTCGTTGCAGATAATGGTGGGTCGGATGATGAGTCCGATGTGGATCCACCTCGAGAACCCGGCCTCGATGGTGCAGAAGTTGCATTATTTTCTGAACCGAAGCTTGTTCTAACCATACCTGAAGATGTTGAAGGGGGTTCAGATGAAGAAGAAGAAGATCCGCGATTTAGAGTGTACTCGCCTCCAACCCACATGCATAATGTCGATCTATCTCAAGACGATGCGTTGGAGTTTCCTGAACTACCACACAGAAGGCGTGACCGTACAAGTTTGTCGTTGGATATGAGTGAATTAGAAGTTGGTAAAGAGTTTTCCAACAAGGATAGTTTTCTTGGTGCATTAAAATAATATAGCATCAAGAACGGGGTTAACTACAGCGTGGTTAAATCCAAACTTGATAAGTACGACGCCAAGTGTGCAGTGCAAGACGGTACATGTTCATGGAAAATCATAGCCTCGTTGAAGAAAAAGACAGGCTTGTGTGAGATTGAAAAGTACAAAGGTTCATATACATGTCTTACCGGTACAGTATAACTAGGTATTTAAGGTTTTTGAATAATATTGATATTACGTAATGTTCTAATATTTAACGTACTTCGTTGACAGGTGTTTCACAAGATCATCTCAAGATGGATTCAGATATGTTGGCTAGCTTAATAATACCAACGATGAAGGCGAATTTCAAGACTTTAGTGCCGGTCTTAATTGCCAATATTCGTAGCCAATTGGGGTACACGCCCTTTTACCGCAAGACTTGGATAGCTAAGCAGAAGATGTTGGAAAAGTTGCATGATCGGTGGGACGCTTCATATAATGAAGTGTGGCAGTGGTGTTAGGTGCTGGAGAGATATGTCCCAGGCAGCATAACAGACCTTAAAACGGTACCTGTGTACTACAACGATAGATTGCTCCGTGGATGCCAAGTGTTCAGCGTCTGTTTTGGACATTTAAGCAATGCCAAGACGCATTTCTATACTGCAAGCTATTGGTACAAATTGACGGTACCTTTATGTATGATAGATATACGCATCGGCTATTGCTAGCTATGGCACATGATGGTAGTGGGGAATCCTTCCAATTGCGTTTGCAATAACACCGGGGGAGTTAGCTAATGACTGGGATTTCTTTCTATCTAGGTCAAGGAGGCATGTCTACCCTCAACCTGATATATGCGTTATATTGGATCGGGGTCCTCGAATACTAGCCGCAATAGAGCGACAGGAAAGCCTATGGCATCGCACACACCATCGATATTGCCTAAGGCATGTTACATCCAACTACCACGGGTAACATCGATCTACAAGTAAACGATGGCAAGTGACCAACATGGGTATGTAATATCTATTAATTTAATTTCGTTTGTAATATTCATTTTATTCTTAATTGAAGAGTGGTATGTATATTTGCTATCAACTTATATTGGCAAGGTACGAGATCAATAAGGACCGTTTTCACGAGATGTTGGCGATTTTGTGCTCAATTAACGAAGAAGGTGCAAACTATCTATGTAACATACCTTTCGAACAATGGACACAAGCATACGAAGGTGGCCTACGATATGGTCATAAGACCTCAAACCTAGATGAATGCATAAATTCTATTGTAAAAGGGACGCGTCATTTATCGATAACATTGGTTGTGCGAGAGACATATTTTCATTTAGCGGCACTATTTTCGAAGTGAGCAACGAGTTATAAAGGCCAAATGTAGGGAGGCTATATATGTTGCGCGAAGGTTTTGCGAGAAATTAACTAGGCGAAGGCACTGGCCAACACCATGCACATAGTGTGTCACGATTGCGACAACCTATGGTTTCATGTGACGGAGTTTGATAGACCGAACCAAGGTATTATTGGCGGGCAATATCGTGTACACTTGATAAATAGAACCTGCGATTGTGGGATATTTGACGCGCACTTCATTATTTATGCGTTCATGTAATTGCAGCTTGTCAGAATCTCCGTCTGGATCCCATGAGCTACGTCGACGAAGTGTACAAAATAGAATACATGTACAACATGTGGAGACACGTATTCCCACCAGTCTTAGATGAACGTAAGTGGCCGTCTGTATCGCTTGCTCCGTTTAAGCTATTACCGGATAGAGAACTGCGTCGCAAACCAAAGGGTCGACTTTGCTCAACTAGAATACGCAACAATATGGATATCCGAGAAATAGCCAACCAACGGAAGTTATGCGGATGGCGTAGGAACCCTGGCCATACATCTTGCTCATGTCCAAATCAGAATAGTTGATGGTCTCCTTATCATTTTTGTCTCTTGGTGGCTATGAAAATTCTTTTAATTTCTTAATGAAAATGGTGAACTTTTGTAGAAAGACTAAGTTGCAAAACAAAAATAAATTTGTTTAATTAATATAAAATATCTGTAACATCCAGAATTTGGGGGCTATGCATTTTTAATTTAATTGTATGTTGTTGCATGGCTATGTGTAATTGAGTGTACTTTGGAAGTTTTAGGAACTTCAGTATGTAAGTGAATGCCTTAGAGAAATATTAAATTTTTAAGACTTAAGATAGAGCTAAGCAAGATAGGCTTTAAGAAAATTTGGCATGAGAGTTTAAGCATAATAAGTCATTTGGCAAGGTGGTGTTGGCGCATGGGTGAATGCATGAGGGGAGAGGTTCGAATCCCCTAGCTAGCAAGTGGAAGAATTTTTAATTTTTGCTTTCTTTCCTATAGTGTCGGTCAAGCCTTATCTAAAATGGATGGACATTCTTTTAATTTTGGATAGTAGACCATAGGAAAAAGACAAGTTAAAAGTTATGGTTTGGAATCATGTGGTTATGGAAGGATAAGAGGACAAAGGGCTTGAAGAGGGGATGATGTTTTGGAAGCTTTTTCATGGTCTTTTGACCATGAACCTAGATGGCATAAGGGGCTAAGGGGGATTGGTTTATTTGTGATAGGAATTAAGGGATTGATGGGGAAGAAATAAGGAGGAAAAAGGGGGATCATGTTGGCAAGGTGTTGGCTGAATTTTGCAATAGCATTAGGAGTAAAAGTTGGCCAAAACTTTAACCAATTTGTGCATTTTTTCTTTTCTCCAAACTTTGTTTCTTAGCCAAATACATATTACACAAAAAAAAAAAAAACTTTCTCTTCTCTTTTAGTCATTTGATATTTTACCATTTCGGTTTTGAGTAGTCCTTTTATTTTCCTTTCTCCAAAACATATCTTCTTTCTCTCCTCTTTGTAACCGAAAATACCAAATATCAAAGACCATTTTTCTTCTCTTTTTCCTTCATGGTCGAATGTTCATAACTTCTAAACCCACCTCTTTTCTTTTGAAAATCATCATCATCATCATCATCTTCTTCTTTCAATCTTTCTCTTTCTTTCTCTTTTCTTCTTCTTTTTCTCAAACAAAACCATCTTCTACCATAACCAAAACCACTATTCTTTTCTTCTCTTTTGTCAAACCGAACCATCCTCCATCTTCATCTTATTCTTTCTTTTCTTTTATTAAAAATCGAAACCACCATAGCCAAAATACTATCTTTTCTTTTCTATTTTTGTCCAAGCCAAAATCATCATTTTCCTTCTTCTAAATCAATAAGGCCGAATCTCCAAATAGTCAAGTAAGGGTGAATCAATCTTCATATTTAGAGTAAGGATTTTCTATCAATCGTTCTCTTTATTTTCTTTTAGTATAGCTGATTTTAGAAATCTAATTCTCTCATTTTCTCTTTGGTCGAATCTTTGAAAGGGATTTTAAGGATTCTTTTTGGTAGCCAACATTTTAGGAGAGATCATTCGGGATAATCCAAGGTAAGGATTATCATATTTGATTATATCGTTTTTAGATAAATTACTAATCGATTTCATTATAGGGGACTCAATCGATCGGTTATTTTTCGTAAACGTAAGATTTCGGGACTAGCAAAATAGGTTCAAAAAGAGCGGTAGGAAGAGGGGAGGCTCTGTTATACCCTTAAACTTCAAACGAAGGGCTGTATCGGGGATCCAAGATTTTCCACCTGGTTGTGGACCCTCTGTTAACGAAGATCGTTTATTTGAAGTCGTACGTACACCCGAGCCACTTTTTGTTCGTAGGTTGTCATTGGGTTTTAATCCATCAATCGGAGAGAAACCAAATATAACAGTTATCCGAGATTTCGAGGGTAAGGAATTAGATCTTTCATCAATAGTATAGATTATAAGTATTAGCGTATTCTAATCAAGTGTGATAATTAATTAGGATTCGACGAGCGGGAAGGTATCGTTCTCACTGTCATAAGGTGTGTAACATTATACTAAATTCTCATAGATCTAAAATAAATGTGATTTGTATGAAATATGTTTGATAATGGTTGCGGGTACCATTCAGTGGTATACAATATTCAGGTATGTTTACCCCCAATATTTCGTTAATATTGCTATATGCATAAATATGAAATAAGTATGACTCTGTTATGATTTTGGGGTATATTGTATAAAATCCGAATAATATGTATGTGCATGGGCATATGGGTGATGTTGATAAAGGGGAAGTGTTCCTGTGGTTTTTACCACATTATCTGGTGACTTCGGTCATATATGTGAATTTGGTGACTTTGGTCACATATATTTTGAATCCGGTGACTTCGGTCACATATTTTGAATCCGGTGACTACAGTCACAATTGTCTGGTGGCCATGCCACAAAATTATAAGGGCGATGTGCATGTTGACTGCAGCAACTGCCTTCGATGGTGTGTAGTGGATGGAGGATCGATTTAGTAATCCCCACGGTGTGATTGGTAGGTACGGGTGGTGTGTAGCGAATGGATATTTAGGTGGGCCCGGGTTTGCATTTCATTATATATATATCCATGTGATTTCTAAATGATTTTATTTGATTTTCTATAAAAATGGGCTTATGGCTAAATATGACTTAAATGGGCTTATGGCTATATGTGTTATTAAATGGGCTTAAAGGCCATGATCAATTGGGCTTTTATTGTTTTTGTTACGCATTGAGTCTATGACTCACCCTTTTATGGGATATCTTTCAGGTGACTCTTAGCACGATGGATCGGGTTAGCGAGGACTACGTGGTGGCCAAAGCTCAACAAAGTATTTTAGAGTTTCTTGCAATAATACTTATTAAGTTTATTTTTATTACTTAGGATTTATTATGGGTTTGGTTATTTTGTAATAAGGCCACTATGAACTGTTTTAATTTTGCGTTTTGGATTTTTAATCTGCCACGAACAATATTTACAAAATTTGGCCCAAATGATTTTTTTTCTAAAAATAACTTAAACTGTTTTTGACACTTAAAACTTCTATGGTTTTTACAATACTAATAAGTTTTTCATTAAATTTGGTTTTCTTTTAATTTATAATTTTCTCTTAAAAATAACGTTTTAAGAATATACAAATTTATTTAACAATACGATTTCTACGCGATCATTAAATTAATCTGTTTTATATGAAACCATCATATTTTCTTAATAAACAATACGAGATTTAATCAAAGTTTTACTCGAGGAACATATCAAATCCGGTTAGGCTTATGGGTCGAGTTTGGGGTGTTTCAACTTGGTATCAGAGCCCAGTTTTAAACTCTCGGCCTTGGGTTTTGAAGCCCACAATGTTTTCAAAATTAGGCTCAAATGACTTTTTGGAAGTTCTCTTAAGTTAAAATGGTTTTATAGAAGCATGGCACCCGAAGTTCTCGGCCCAGGTCCATCAGGTAAGTACTTTATTGATAAAGTGATATGAATGTATGATATTTTAAAGTGATAAGCTTAAACTATACTTTAGAGACATGGACCCTAGGTGTATGTGTGCTACTACGGAAAAACCACTGAATAGATTTCTGTTGCATAAAACTTTCTTTTAATAAGAAGTGAAAAGACTCTAATGCATAAGACTTTTTCAGTAAAAGCAGATAAGACACGTAGTAGACATGAGTTCTAGGGGCGTGGTCGTCGTGGGACGCCAGATAGAGGAAGAATGGTCGTGTCGGAACCGATTAGATCTGTCAAGGTTCCAAAATAAAGCTCATACCATTTGTTGGGTGGAATTTCAAGAGCAAAATAGAGGAGGTGACGCAGATCATAAGCTATGTCATGAGTTTTGGAGCAGTAGCGAAGCTAGTACGGAAAATGGGTCTCGAAAGTCGATGGTGAGAGACTTAGATCAAATGGAGCCGAGGTTTTAGGGAGTATCTGGGTAGCCCGAATGTAGCGAATCTTGGTTGGAGGCGATCGAGAGGATCATGGATGATTTGGACCGCCTTCTTGAAGAAAAGTTGAAAGGTCTTGTTTCACTACTCGTGATGAGGCCTACCGGTGGTGGCTCACTATCAAGGAGAGTACCCACGTGGATCGAGTGGATTGGGGTATTTTAAAGTTAAATTTGAAGGAAATACATTGGAGCTAGCTACATCGACTCCCGAGAGAAAGGCGTTTCTGAATTTAGTACAAGAAAATAAGTCGATAGCTGAGTATGAAGCAGAGTTCTTGCGACTTAGTCGATATGCCGGAGGGATAGTAGCTACTGAATATGAGCGGTGTGTCAGATTCGAGGATGGATTGAGAGATGAGCTGCGAGTGTTGATTGCTCCGCACTGAGAAAGAGACTTTGTAGTCTTAGTGGATAGGGCAAGGATAGCTGAAGAGGTTAAGCGGTGAGAGATGAATCGGACGGAGGCGAAATAAGAATAAGAGGAGCTTTGGGTTTTTAGGGTCATCCGGGAATTTTCAAAAGAAACCTAAAGTTGATGGGCCACGAAGTCAACAGATTGCTACGGGAGGACAACATCGTACTTGTGCTCAATGTGGAAAGATGCACCCGAGAGAATGTTGGAAAAAGACCGGGGGATGTTTCAAGTGCGGTCTAAAGATCATATGATTAAGGATTGTCCGATGAATTCAGATAAGAACCGCCAAAGATGTCGAGGTGTTAATCAAGCTAGCGAGAGGTGGACAAGACCCGATAGATAAAGGTCCGGTCTAAATGGAAGAAGTAATGGTTCTGGTAGAGGTCACGGACTTGAGCGAGGCGGGTAGCTCGAGGCAAGACGGCCAGTGTCGGTATATGCGATTCATCGCGAGAGGATAGTGGCCTTTTGATGTTATCACAGTGCGTTTCGATTTCGGGTTGCCCTTTATTGCTTTGATAGATATAGGTCACTCATTCATACATCGCTAGTGAAGTATCTGAAACTTTGCATGTGACTTTTGAGATCGTACTAGGAAGATGACTGTATTTAGTCCTTTAGGCGCATAAGGTAGTAATAGACAAACTTTTTAAGGAAGTGCCTTTAGAAGTTCAAGGGATGCAATTTTTGGCTGATTTAATGGAGTTACCATTCAGAGAATTCGACCTGATCTTAGGCATGGGCTGGCTAGTGAAATATCGTGCAAATATGGATTGTCTTTGCTAAGCGGATGTCATTAAGAACTATTGATGACAAAGAAGTTGTGGTGATGGGCGAGAGGCGAAATTACTTATCGAGCGTAGTATCGCCTTAAAGGCGAAAAAGATGGTTAGAAAGGGATGTGTAGCTTTTCCGATGTTGGTTAGTGCTTTGGAGGCTAAGGAAGCAACTATTGAAGGAGTCGAATCGTAAGAGAATTTGTAGATGTTTTTCTCAAGAATTTCGGATTGCCTCCGGATCGAGAGGTAGAATTTGGGATTGATTTATTGCTGAACGGTGCGGTTTCTATTGCTCCTTATAGAATGGCACCAAGGAGTTAGTTGAGCTCAAGGCTCGAGATCCGGAGTTGCTTGATCGTGGATTTATCGACCTAGTGTGTCTCCATGGGGAGCACCTGGTCCTATTCGTGAAGAAGAAGGACGGAATGATGAGGATGTGTATAGACTACGGTAGTTGAATAGTGACTATCAAAACAAGTATCCCTTGCGAGGATCGATGACTGCTCGATCGACTTAAGGGAGTCGGTATTCTCAAAGATAGATCAAAGGTCGGGTATCATCGACTTAAAGTGAAAAGCAGATATCCATAAGACAACTTTACGAACAAGATATGGGCATTATGAATTTACGTAATGCCGTTCGGATTGATGAACGCCCAATTGTGTTCATGGATATGATGAACCGGTTTTTAACCCTACTTGGATCGATTAAATCGTGGTATTCATAGAGCGACATCTGGTGTATTCTAAGTGCGAGATGGAACATGATAAGCATCTCCGAATAGTGTTGCAAGTTTTAAGGAGAAGAAACTTTATGCCAAATTCAAGAAGTGTGAATTTTGGTGAAAAAGTTGCGTTCTTAGGCCATGTGGTGTCGGCGGAAGGAATAAGGGTGGATCCTCACGAAGATTGAGGCGAGACTAGATTGGAAACCACCCAAGTCCGTATCTGAGGTTCGTAGTTTCTTGGGATTAGCAGGCTATTACAGAAGATTCGTCGAAGGATTTTCATCGATAGCTGCACCTTTAATGAAATTGTTACGAAAGGAGGTACCTTTCATATGGTCAGATAAGCAGCAAGAGAGCTTTGAGAAGCTCAAGAGGGTTTTGACTGAAGCTCGGTTTTGATTCAGCCTGAGGCAGGGAAGGATTTCGTGGTGTACTATGACGCTTCTCACACAGGATTAGGATGTGTTCTGATGCAAGACGGGAAGGTAGTTGCGTATGCATCTCGGTAGTTGAGACCACACGAGGTTAATTACCCGACACATGATTTAGAGTTGGCAGCAGTAGTCTTTGCTCTTAAAGTTTGGAGACATTATTTATACGGGGAAAAGTCAGTGATATACACGGACCACAAGAGTCTGAAATATCTATTGACCCAGAAGGAACTGAATTTGAGACACCGAAGGTAGATATAGTTGTTGAAAGACTACGACTGTTCTATAGAGTACCACCCGGGCAAGGCGAACGTGGTGGCAGACGCTCTAAGTCGAAAAGTGGTGTCAGATCTAAGGGCGATGTTTGCAAATCTTAGTCTTTATGATGACGAAAGCTTGCTGGCAGAATTACAAGTAAAGCCGACGTGGTTGAGTCAAGTGAAAGAGAGCAGTTGGTGAGCGATGATCCGAGTGCAAAGCTATGGCGGTCTGAATGGGGAATTAGAAGATTTTGGTATTAACAACAATGGGGTATTGTGTTTCAAAGGTAAAATATGTATGCCGAAGGATCAGGAATTGAGGCAAAAGATTCTTCAGGAGTCGCATGGTAGCCCCTATGCTATGCATCCTGGAGGAAGTAAGTTATATCGAGATTTGCGAGATCAATTTTGGTGGCCTGGTCTTAAGCGAGAAGTTACGGAGTTTGTAAGAAAGTGCTTAACGTGTCAGCAAGTCAAGGCTGAACATCAAGTACCTTCGGGATTGCTTCAGCTGATAAAGATTCCGTAGTGGAAGTGGGAGAGAATCACCATGGACTTTCTTAGTGGGCTTCCTCTTACGCCTACTAAGAAAGACTCGGTATGGGTGATAGTGGATCGATTGGCAAAATCTGCACATTTTATCCCCGTTCGGGTTGATTACTCTTTGCAGAAATTGGCGAAGTTATATGTGGCTGAGATTATGAGGTTGCATGGAGTGCCGGTGTCAATTATTTTAGATAGGGATCCGAGGTTTACGTCTCAATTTTGGAAAGCATTGCATCAAACTCGGGTACCAGTTGGACTTTAATCTGACATTTCATCCACAATCGGACGGCGGTCTGAGCGAGTAATCAAATTTTAGAAGATATGTTAAGGGATGTGTGATAGATTTGAGAGGAAGTGGGAGGAGTTCTTACAGTTAGCGAATTTGCGTACAACAATAGTTACCAAGCCAGTATTCGGATGGCACCGTATGAAGCACTATATGGACGGAAGTGTCGCACTCCTACGTGTTTGACAGAACTAGGGGAACATCAGGTTTTGGGTCCAAAAATAGTGGCTGAATCCAAAAAAAAGGTTAAGGTAATCTGGGCTCGGTTAAAGGAAGCATCTGACAGGCAAAAGTCATACGCAGATATTAAGCGGAAAGAAATAGAGTTTGTTGTGGAGGATCAAGTTTTCCTAAAGGTTTCACCTTGGAAAAAGGTGATGAGATTTGGTCGCAAAGGAAAGTTAAGTCCCAGGTTCATAGGACCTTATCGGGTTTTGAAGCGGGTCGGACCTGTGGCATATCAGTTAGAATTGCCTTCAGAGTTAACGTAAATACACGATGTGTTCCATGTTTCAATGTTACGCCGTTACCGGTCGGATCCATCTCATGTAGTGCCAGTTGAGGAGGTAGAATTAAGACCAGATTTGTCATATGATGAGGAGCCAATTCAAATACTGGAGCGGGATGTAAAGGTGTTACGGAGAAAATCAGTTCCTTTCGTCAAAGTGTTATGGCGTAATCATGGATCAGAAGAAGCTTCGTGGGAGTCGGAGGAAGCGATGCGACAGCAATACCCTCACTTGTTCTAGCCAGGTAATTTCGGGGTCGAAATTATTTTAAGAGGGGTAGAACTGTAACATCCAGAATTTAGGGGCTATGCATTTTTAATTTAATTGTATGTTGTTGCAGTGTACTTTGGAAGTTTTAAGAACTTCAGTATGTAAGTGAATGCCTTAGAGAAATATTAAATTTTTAAGACTTAAGATAGAGCTAAGCAAGATAGGCTTTAAGAAAATTTGGCATGAGAGTTTAAGCATGATAAGTCATTTGGCAAGGTGGTGTTGGCGCATGGGTGAATGCATGAGGGGAGAGGTTCGAATCCCCTAGCTAGCAAGTGGAAGAATTTTTAATTTTTGCTTTCTTTCTTATAGTGTCGGTCAAGCCTTATCTAAAATGGATGGACATTCTTTTAATTTTGGATAGTAGACCATAGGAAAAATGCAAGTTAAAAGTTATGGTATGGAATCATGTGGTTATGGAAGGATAATGGGACAAAGGGCTTGAAGAGGGGATGATGTTTTGGAAGCTTTTTCATGGTCTTTTGACCATGAACCTAGACGGCATAAGGGGCTAAGGGGGATTGGTTTATTTGTGATAGGAATTAAGGGATTGATAGGGAAGAAATAAGGAGGAAAAAAGGGGATCATGTTGGCAAGGTGTTGGCTGAATTTTGCAATAGCATTAGGAGTAAAAGTTGGCCAAAACTTTAACCAATTTGTGCATCTTTTCTTTTCTCCAAACTTTGTTTCTTAGCCAAATACATATTACACAAAAAAAAAAAAACCTTTCTCTTCTCTTTTAGTCATTTGATATTTTACCATTTCGGTTTTGAGTAGTCCTTTTATTTTCCTTTCTCCAAAACATATCTTCTTTCTCTCCTCTTTGTAACCGAAAATACCAAATATCAAAGACCATTTTTCTTCTCTTTTTCCTTCATGGCCGAATGTTCATAGCTTCTAAACACACCTCTTTTCTTTTGAAAATCATCATCATCATCATCATCATCTTCTTCTTTCAATCTTTCTCTTTCTTTCTCTTTTCTTCTTCTTTTTCTCAAACGAAACCATCTTCTACCATAACCAAAACCACCATTCTTTTCTTCTCTTTTGTCAAACCGAACCATCCTCCATCTTCATCTTATTTTTCTTTTCTTTTATTAAAAACCGAAACCACCATAGCCAAAATACTATCTTTTCTTTTCTCTTTTTGTCCAAGCTGAAATCATCATTTTTCTTCTTCTAAATCAATAAGGCCGAATCTCCAAATAGTCAAGTAAGGGTGAATCAATCTTCATATTTCAAGTAAGGATTTTCTATCAATCGTTCTCTTTATTTTCTTTTAGTATAGCCGATTTTAGAAATCTAATTCTCTCATTTTCTCCTTGGCCGAATCTTTGAAGGGGATTTTAAGGATTCTTTTTGGTAGCCAATGTTTTAGGAGAGATCATTCGGGATCATCCAAGGTAAGGATTATCATATTTGATTATTTTCGTTTTTAGATAGATTACTAATCGATTTCATTATAGGGGACTCAATCGATCGGTTATTTTCCATAAACGTAAGATTTCGGGACTAACAAAATAGGTTCGAAAAGAGCGGTAATGAGTGTTTGGAAGAGGGGAGGCTCTGTTATACCCTTAAACTTCAAACGAAGGGCTGTATCGGGGATCCGAGATTTTCCACCGGGTTGTGGACCCTCTGCTAACGAAGATCGTTTATTTGAAGTCGTACGTACACCCTAGCCACTTTTTGTTCGTGGGTTGTCATCGTGTTTTGATCCATCAATCGGAAAGAAACCAAATATAACAGTTATCCGAGATTCTAAGGGTAAGGAATTAGATCTTTCATCAATAGTGTAGATTATAAGTATTAGCGTATTCTAATCAAGTGTGATAATTAATTAGGTGTCGACGAGCGGGAAGGTATCATTCTCACTGTCATAAGGTGTGTAACATTATTCTAAATTCTCATAGATCTAAAATAAATGTGATTTGTATGAAATGTGTTTGATAATGGTTGCAGGTACCATTCAGTGGTATACAATATTCGTGTATGTTTACCCCCAATATTTCGTTAATATTGCTATATGGATAAATATGAAATAAGTATGACTCTGTTATGATTTTGGGGTATATTGCATAAAATCCGAATAATATGTATGTGCATGGGCATATGGGTGATGTTGATAAAGGGGAAGTGTTCCGGTGGTTTTTACCACATTATCCGGTGACTTCGGTCACATATGTGAATTTGGTGACTTCGGTCACATATATTTTGAATCCGGTGACTTCGGTCACATATTTTGAATCCGGTGACTATGGTCACAATTGTCTGGTGGCCATGCCACAAAATTATAAGGGCGATGTGCATGTTGATGACAAGCGCCTTCGATGGTGTGTAGCGGATGGAGGGTCGATTTAGTAATCCCCACGGTGTGATTGGTAGGTACGGGTGATTTGTAGCGGATGGATATTTAGGTGGGCCCGGGTTTGCATTTCATTATATATATATCCATGTGATTTCTAAATGATTTTATTTGATTTGCTATAAAAATGGGCTTATGGCTAAATATAACTTAAATGGGCTTATGGCTATATGTGTTATTAAATGGGCTTAAAGGCCATGATCAATTGGGCTTTTAGTGTTTTTGTTACACATTGAGTCTATGACTCACCCTTTTATGGGATATCTTTCAGGTGACTCTTAGCACGATGGATCGAGTTAGCGAGGACTACGTGGTGGCCAAAGCTCAACAAAGTATTTTGGAGTTTCTTGCAATAATACTTATTAAGTTTATTTTTATTACTTAGGATTTATTATGGGTTTGGTTATTTTGTAATAAGGCCGCTATGAACTGTTTTAAATTTTGCGTTTTGGATTTTTAATCTGCCACGAACAATATTTACAAAATTTGGCCCAAATGATTTTTTTTCTAAAATAACTTAAACTGTTTTTGACACTTAAAACTTCTATGGTTTTTACAATACTAATAAGTTTTTCATTAAATTTGGTTTTCTTTTAATTTATAATTTTCTCTTAAAAATAACGTTTTAAGAAGATACAAATTTATTTAACAATACGATTTCTACGCGATCATTAAATTAATCTGTTTTATATGAAACTATCATATTTTCTTAATAAACAATACAAGATTTAATCAAAGTTTTACTCGAGGAACATATCAAATCCGGTTAGGCTTATGGGCCGGGTTTGGGGTGTTTCAATATCACCATCATCATTATTCTTCAAAATTATCTTTCTTGCTAAATGATTATTTTGCCCCTTACGATCCTTCAAAATTTCTACATTGGATCAACACCCATCTTGATAAAATTACAATTTAACCCCTCATACTTTTTTACTTATTCAATTTAGTCCTAATTCATCCATTTTTTCTTAGTTTCTAGATCCTTCCACCCTTAAAATATTTATACTATTGGCCCTTCAAGTTTTTTATATATACCTTTTAACCCCTCAAATTTTGCATATTTACTCTTGAGCCACAATACTTTTCTCACATTTACGATTAGGTCCTTAGGATATTAAAACAAATTTTATTTTATTAAAAAATAAAAAGTAAATTAAAATTAAAAATTAAAATCAACTTTTATTTTATTAAATGTAACAATATAAAAAGTTTGTAGAAATATATTAAAAATATAAAAATATAAAAAGTATTGCCTTATTAAAAAATGATTTTATTCAAAATATAAAAAATAAATTATAATAAAAATTAAAAACAACTTTTATTTTATTAAAATATAAAAATAAACTACAATAAAAAATTAAAAATAAATTTTATTTTATTAAAAATATAAAAATTAAATTACAATAAAAATTTAAAATCAACTTTTATTTTATTAAAAATATGAAAATTAAATTACAATAAAAATTAAAAATAACTTTTATTTTATTAAAATATAAAAATTAAATTACAATTAAATATTAAAAAACTTTTATTTTATTAAAAATATAAAATTAAATTACAATTAAAATATTACAAACAACTTTTATTTTATTAAATGTAACAATATAAAAATTTTGTAGAAATATATTAAAATTTAAAAATATTAGCAATATTTTTGCTCGATTCAAAATAAATTGATTTTATTAAAATATACAAAATAAATTACAATTAAAATATAAAAAAGTTCATACAAATATATAAAAAAATCAATGTTGGTGCCAGTCGGAATCAGTGCCACATAGGGGTGGTCGACGGTTACATATTGGGTTCCTCCTTGTTCTAGCTTTCGGCGGGGGTTGTGGTTGCTCCGGCGGGGATTCTGGTTCCTCCGGCAAGGGGTCTGATTGTGGGTGTTGGGAGGATGATCTACCTTGATAAAATAATGACTGTGGATGTATTTGCATCACCTATGGCGGAGATGTCTGAATCCCATAAGGTGAAAGAGATTAGTAAAAATAAAAGCTCCCCAATGGCGCCTCGTGTGATCCTCATGCGACGGCAGCCTACAGATTGGCTGGCCAGTCGGAGTTGTCGGGAAGCGGACTCGAGCCGAGCCATGCATTCCAACTTGCCATAGGACTGGGAAAAGGAAACATATAAGGGTTAGTATACATATAAGGGCTAGGATACGCACCTGGCATAATCTGAAAAGGCTGTGATGTGGGTGTCGTCAGCTAAAGTGTTGGGCCCAGTGACTGTGTGGGCGCTGTTGATGGGCCCAGTGATTGTGTCGGTGTTGTTGATGGTCCCGTCCCATCATCTCTTCTCCTTGGATTTAAAGGGCCCAGTCATTCCCTTTGTACACGAAGTTGGTGCCGTCTCTCCTCTTCTGACAATAAATACAACTTGCCATGGATCCTAAACCATGACATGTATTCCGGCACGCACGCTAACTCAGGAACAATGATCGGTTCCCGAGTAAGTATATAATCATACCGGTTTTCCCACAATTCGATATATGCTGACCAAAATCTCTGCCAATCCGTATGCAACTGCCGTAAGTCGACTTTGTGCTCATCATCGATCACCTCAGGTGCCACGAGAATCAGTTGTCGGAATCCAAATTTTCGCAGAACCCGATCTGACTGGTGCATCTCTACGGTGGCATAGTTGACCAATGGGACCTTCACATGCCAAATGTTCGAATTTTGAAAGAATTCATCCGGAATTACTGCCCGAATTGTCGGATCCTCGTATGGTGTCCATTGAAACTATATTAACATGATAAAAATATTAGTTATATACTAAATACTAAATACTAAATACTAAATACGAAATGACTATTTTATTACGAAAATATATTTTACTTTATACTTACTTGTGCTTCCGACCGTTGGTCTAATAGAAGCCATATATCTTCAAGCGAGGTAGGTATTCCAACATAACTCGCCGAACGGTTCCACCTAATTAAATAAATTTTTAGCATACAATTATATTTTAAATCTACGTAATAATTGTAAAATCTAATATTAAATTTACCTCGTTATGAGTGAGAATGTATATGGGTGGTCCACTCGAGGACGTAAAAATGAAAAGTGAAATCGTGCCCATAATTGCAGTAGTGATAGGCAACCTCCGATTTTGGCTTTATTCGGTCGCATCGCCCCGCACATCTCTCGATACAATTTTGCTAGCACGGCAGACCCCCAACTCAATTCACCGGCTGCTTTAAAATCAACGAGCTTTAGCAGCCATCTCAGATGTACGAGATTTCGTGACAAGTCCGGCATCAGATAGCCTCCAATCATCTCAAGAATGTATGCCTGAGCATATCGTATTCTTTCTAATTCAGTCGAATCATTATCCGACTCCGAGAATGTGTCTCGTAATCAGCCCATCTCGATCCAACCTCCGTTAATGTTATCTGGAATAGCACCCGAAAGCTCGTAGCATACGACTCCCCAATCACAAGAAGTTACAGACCCGGTAACTACGTTCCCATCCACCGGCAATCTCAATTGCAACTGCACGTCTTCCAGAGTGATAGTACACTCTCTGCATGGAAAATGGAAAGTGTGCGTTTTGGGTCTCCACCTCTCTATCAACGCACTGATTAGTTTCGGGTCCAACTTGCACCCTTGGCCTATCGTGGCCATGTGCCAAAAACCCGCTTCTTGCAGGTAATTCTCGATCAACGGCGATGGCGGACCAGGCATATTGCGAATATAGCATTGCAACACCCGATCTACAGACTGTTTAAAAAATTATAAAATAAAAATTAATTAAAATTGTATAAACCTAAGAAATATTAAATAGTATTGAAAAATTAAAATTATAACTTACCATTGTCATTTGATCGACGGAGATGTATTTATTGTCAAGACGAATTAATTCTCCGGCCATTGCTAATACGATCGAGTATTTTTAAATTAAAAAAAAACTAATTCAAAAACCTTTTAAACATGGCTTTTTTGTAAAAATTAAAGGACTTTTGTGAAATTTGAGAGGAACTTTAGAGGAATTTAAGAGAAATTTGAGAGGAATTTGAGAGAAAGTTGAGAGAAATTTGAGAGAAAATTGAGTAAGGACCTTTGTGTGAAAAAAATGAAAGGGGGGAGGGATTTTATAGTTTTTTTTTTTTTTTTTAGAGGCCCAACGGTCAAAAAAACTATGGCCATTGGGGAAGGGCAAAAACGTGTCCCTGGGGGGAGCTTTTTGCCACATTTGCAAAGCGCGCCCTCAAGGACGCAATTTTTGCTGATGTGGCAAAAAACGCTCCCTCAGCGACGCGTTTTCTTGCTGCATCCCCTGACATCGCGCTGACATGGATGCGCTTTTAGGGAAAATGACCCATTCGGGTAAATAATTGGAAAAAATATTTTTTTCCGTAAATTTTGAAAAAAAGGGTATTTTTTGATAATTTATCCTCCAATTATTGTTGATATTGTTTGGACTAGGCTTCACAGCATTTTTGGTTCCATAAACAAGGAAAAAAAAATTGGATTTTAAATTGGAAGTGTATTTCAGTTAAGTTATTTTTGTTTAGAATGAACACTACAATTTTTTTACACGAATGACCAACCTTCAAATTGATAAATCACACTTTTTTACACTATTTTTTTTTTTAAAAAAATACTTTCTTAAAAGTACTTGTCAACGGCAACAATAATGGGAAGACTTTATTTTTCATTACATTGGGGTTTCGAAAATTCTTTTCACCAAAATTTAAAGCTAAAATTCAAGTGATTTTAACTTTTGTGTATAGTAAAATGATGAAAATACTCTTATTTATATTAAATATTTAATAGGTATATAAAAATTAAATTAATTTATATTTCATGTATACATTATATTAAATTATTTAAATATCATTTATTATTATATTTAAGTTTTAAAATAGTTTATGTATCATTAATTTTACAAATAATTTTTATTAATTGCTTGAAAAGTATTTAAAATTTATACTTCATGTACTATTATATAAAATTATTTAATTTGTATCTTTTAGTATCATATAAAAAAAAAAACATTTTAATTTTCAACCACAATTTTTGAAAGCAATAGAGAACACAAAAATTAATGAACCATATTTTTTACACTACTTTTTTACCACATTTTCAAAAGCATTTTCAAGTGCAACATTAATGGAGAACTAACCTAAGGACTAATGGTGTAAAGGTCATGCTATCAAAGTATAAATTTGTTATTAATTTAGTCATCAATGATAACTTTTGAAATTTAATGATAAAATTATAAAATTACTAATAGTTAATGACAAATTGTAAATTTACTTTTTCCACATTTGTTGTCTTAGCAAAGAGTCTAACATTTTTAATCTACGTTACCAAAGTATAAATTTATTAATAATTAAGTCACTTTAATTATTTTTTACATAAATAATTGCCATTCAAAAATTAAAAGTTGTGAACTGAATTAGAAACACAAACCATAAACTATTAAAATAATGTGTTATAAGAATTCAACTAGTTAGAGTAGAGGAGTGCATTATATTAATTAAGCAGATTAAATCAAGGAATTCAAATTGAATAAACTGAAATAATTGATTTTATTCGGTTCGATTATTGGTTTTATATATTAAAATCGAAGAAATCAATTAAACATTAAATTCAACCCAATGCCTATACCCAACCCAATATTTAAGTACACAATACCTAATTACCCATGTATAAACTAATCCAAATGTAAAATAACTCTAACATTTTCTCAATTCAATTAATTAATTAAATCTAAATATAAAACAACCTAAAGTTCCGTTTTTCTTTACGGAGTTCTGGGTTCAAATTCACAATTTACCGGTGGGTTTTATGTTGAGGAAGTGGTGCGTCAATTGGGTGATTTCATTAGAGAATTTGTGGAATATTATGCTGCTTCGGTAACTAGGGGAGTTAAAAAGTATATGTGAATTAGACTCAAGTTGGATGTTCGGAGACCCTTGAAAAGGAAGAAGATAATAGCCATTGACCAGAACCATTCGACTTAC
The DNA here is from genome assembly GCA_025506655.1 of Gossypium rotundifolium. Taxonomy (NCBI): domain Eukaryota; kingdom Viridiplantae; phylum Streptophyta; class Magnoliopsida; order Malvales; family Malvaceae; genus Gossypium; species Gossypium rotundifolium. Next base: position 38,574,730 of record CP106734.1, read on the forward strand.
GTTTTATTTCAATATGAAAAAAGCACACTTTTCTACTTCATCTGTAGGAAACTTGGGCATGGTGAAGGATTTTGTCTAGTTAGTCTGTCATTAGAATCGCAAGGGTAGTCTTTGGTTGGGATTTATCAGTTAAAGTGCACCCAAAGAGGGCACCAGTAGAGGTTAGTAAGTGGTTGAGAGATGAAAACCCAGTAACTAAATCGATGGGATTTGATATAGAGGGCGACATTGAGGAAAGGAGTTTATGTAACACCCCTTACCCGTGCCCAACATCGGAACAGGATACGAGGCATTACCGAACTTAACTTGCTCAAACATACATTATCGGGCTATAAAATTTCGTTCCAAATTAAAACTTTTCCTTCTTAATCATAACATGCATATTATGGGCCTACGAGGCCCTAAACATACATACGGAAGGTTTCAAAATTAATCTGGAAACTTTTATGCTCTTAGAAAATTTTTACCTAAACAGGGGCCACACGCCCCTGTGGGTACGTCGTGTAGTCACACACGCCCATATCCCTTGCCCGTGTGGAATTTAATTTTTATTTCGAACCTACATGGGGTTTTCAAACGGCTGGACACACGCCCGTGTCAATAGCCCGTGTCTCTCACACGGCCTAAACACGCCCGTGTCCTCATCCGTGAGTAAAAACCTTAGCATTCTGTTTATGACGTCAACAACTTCTAAAGGGGCATACGGCATAGGCACACGCCCGTGTGCTGGCCCGTATGACGAATCGAATTCTCGTAAATTTGGTGCAAGGGACACATGGCCTATCAACACACCCATAGGGATTGACCGTCTGTCACACACGGCCTAGACACACGCCCGTGTGTCTACCCGTATGGACAATTAGAATGCTATTTTCCAAGCCAATTGCCATCCTGAAACATGAACACACTTATACCAACTCAAGCAATACATGATATGGAAATAATACCCTATAAAGAACAACTATTCATCATTCAAACACTTCACATTTTACCTCATCATTTGCATAAACTCTCCCTTCATAAAACTTATCATCATTAAAATATGAAACTTGAAAAATATTGGCCAATTTCCTTTGGCCATATACAAAGTGAGTGTATAACATTAGTAGCCAACCCTTTGGCTCTCAAATATGACATAATACAAAATGACCAAGTCCTATACATGCCATACCCAAAATAATTCAACTTTTACTATACCAAAAGAATGATTGATAATGTGATCCGAGCTCCGACGTTCTACGATCCCCGAGCTAGCTTGGCAATACCACAAGGAAGAAAGCAAAAAAGAGAAGTAAGCATATAGCTTAGTAAGTTTGCATGAAATTTTACATAGTAACATAATAGCTTGTGATTAAAATCATTCATCATGAAATAAGAGCAACATAAATCTCAAGTGCTTGAGTTACTTACTCATACTTACTCTTATTCATCACATATCACATTATAATTTCATACTTGTATTTTACTCATGGTACCTGTAATCACTTAGTCACATAGATTAGCACTTTTTGCTAATATAAACATAATCTCAAATCTTTATCTTTCTTAACTCAATTATAACTCTTTATCGTCCTTGATCAACTTAACTTGTTACTACTTTTACTTACTTAGCTCTTTCGTTAACTCTTTATCATTTGGCTCTTTTTCCTGCAGAATTCCTCAAAATATCAAAGGATACTCAATCTCATCAAGCATGTGTCTCGATGCCAATGCCATATCCCAGATATGGTCTTACATGGGATCGCCTCATGATGCCGATGCCATATCCCATATATGGTCTTACACTGGATTTCCTTAACTTGACGTCGATACCATGTTCCAGACATGGTTTTACATGAGATCTTCCTTAACTTGATGTTGATGCCATGTCCCAGACATGGTCTTACATGAGATCTTTCTTTGTTGTCGAAGCCATGTCCCAGACATGGTCTTACACGGGATCTTCCTTTGATGCCGAAGCCATGTCTCAGACATGGTCTTACACGGGATCTTCCTTTGATGCTGAAGCCATGTCCCAGGCATGGTCTTACACGAGATCTTCCTTGTATGGTGTCGATGCCATGTCCTAGACATGGTCTTATACGAGACCTTCCTTATTCGATGCTGATGCCATGTCCCAGACATGGTCTTACACAGGATCTACGTTCGGTGTCGACGCCATGTCCCATACATGGTCTTATACGGGACCTACATTCCTTGGGTGCCGATGCCATGTCCCAGACATGGTCTTACATGGACTTTCCTTATCTCGTGTTGTGACAAAGGTATCCTCGTTCTTTTGAAACTTTAAACGGGACTTTCACTTACCTGTTCTTATTGATTTCCTTATTAAAACATTATTAATCAACTTCATGGAAATAATGAACTTTATGCAACATAGCAAGAAATTTAATCATAATAACATATGTAACAATGAATTCATACAAACTTACCTCGGTACTCAAAGTATGTATAGATGTGCAATTAATCCATGACTTTGTTCTTGCCTTAGTTTCGGTCTGGGCTTAGCATTTCTTGATCTATAATAACAATTTAACTTGTTTAATACTCACATTGACTAAATTGACTCATAACTCATACATTGGAAAAATTACAATTTTGCCTCTAAACTTTCTCATAATTGCACTTTTGCCCCTAGGCTCGTAAAATGATTTTCATTTAACTTTCTTGCATTTCAAGCCTAGCCAAACCATATTTTCAACGATAACAACCTTCAATTTCTTCTATTTTACTCATGTATGACCATTTTTATAACTTTTACAATTTGGTCCTTTTATGGATTTTTCATGAAAATCACTTAGAAAAAGATGTTTATCCTACCTCAAACTTACATATTATTTCATAAAACATCAAAATACATGCATGTCATACATGGGTAAATTTTTGAACATAAACCCTAACTCAAAATATAGCTAAAAATAGTTAAACCGAGCTACAAGGATCTCAAAAATACAAAAGAGCATTAAAAACGGGGTTAGGATGCACTTACTATCAAGCTTGAAAGATGAAGAAACCCTAGCTATGGTGCCTTTGAAATTTTCGGCTAGTATGGAGAAGATGAACACTAATTTTGACTTCTTTTCCCTTTTAATTGTTTAATTTACCAAATGAAAAAAATGCCCTTAATGTTTCTTTATTAAGATTGTTCGTTCCCATGTCCATTTTTGTCCATCTTAATATATAAGAGTCTAATTACTAAACAAGGACCTCTACTTATTTTTATGATGCTATTTAATACTTAAAACTTCTAGAATCTCATATTTTCTAATCTTTGTAATTTAGTCCTAATGGATAATTTATTCACTAATTAATAAAATTCCTTCATAAAATTTCCACACAATCATGCAAACACCTCATAAGCCTCATAAAATTATTAAAACACATATTTCTACTTCGAATTTGTGGTCTCGCACCACTATTCTAACTAAGCCCGAAGTCGGGCTGTTACAATTCTCCCCCTTAAGGATTTTCGTCCCCGAAAATCTTACCAGCAAATAGGTTTGGGTACTGGTTCCTCATAGCCTCGTTGGGCTCCTACGTAGCCTCTTCTACCCCATGCCTTTGCCATAAGACTTTCACTAGTGCTATACTTTTATTCCTTAGTTGCTTGACTTCCGGGGCTAAAATCTTAACTTGGTTTTCGCCATATGTCATATCAGGTTGAATTTCAACCTCTGTCAGTATAATCACATGCGAAGGGTCCGATCGGTAACGTCGCAACATAGATACGTGACATACGTCATGAATCTTTTCTAACTCAGATGGCAAAGCTAATCGGTAAGCTACCGACCCTATCCTCTCAGTGATTTGATATGGTCCGATAAAACGTGGACTCAATTTGCCTTTCCGGCCAAATCGAAGCACTTTCTTCCATGGTGACACCTTTAAGAATACTTTATTACCAACTTGATACTCAATTTCTTTCCTTTTCAAATCTGAATAGGATTTTTGTCTATCAGAAGCAACTTTCAAACAATCTTGAATTACCTTTACTTTTTCTTCTGTTTCTCTAACCAAATCAACCCCGTGAATCTGATTCTCCTTAAGTTCAGTCCAATATAAAGGCGTTCGACACTTACGCCCATACAAAGCCTCATAAGGTGCCATTTTCAAGCTTGACTGAAAACTATTATTGTAGGCGAATTCCACCAATGGTAAGTACCTTTCCTAGCTACCTCTAACCTCAAGAACAAAACATCGGAGCATGTCTTCAAGTACTTGTATTAACCTCTCCGATTGGCCTTAAGTTTGGGGGTGGAAAGCCGTACTAAAATTCAACTTTGTACCCAAAGCCTCTTGCAACTTCTTCCAAAATCTGGACGTGAATCTCAGGTCTCTATCCGATATAATTGATAAAGGCACTCCGTGTAGCCTAACAATCTCTGAAATATACAAGTTTGCCAACTTATCAAGTGAGTAGTCAACTCATACAGGTATGAAATGGGCTGACTTCGTAAGTCTATCGACTACGACCCATATAGTATCTTTCTTGCTCAGTGTCAACGGCAAATCCATTACAAAATCCATGGTAACTTGGTCCCACTTCCACTTGGGTAACATAATAGGTTGTAACAAATCTGAGGGTACTTGGTGTTCGGCCTTTACTTTCTGACAAATCAAGCATTTTGAAACAAACTCAAAAATATCTTTCTTTATACTAGGTCACCAATACCATTTCTTCAAATCATTATAATCTTGGTGCTACCCAGATGTACAGATAGGCATCCACTATGTGCCTTATACAACACTTTACGAATGAGCTCATCGTTCCTCGGTACACATACTCTGACTCTAAACTTCAAACCTCTGTTTGAATTGATCCAAAAATTGGACTTAGCACCTAACTCGCACTGACCTCTTTTGGCTTGTAATTCACTATCATCTTTCTGAGCCTCACAAATCTCTTGGAGGAACATCGGTCTAGACCTTAACTCAACTAGAATGGAACCATCATCTGACAACATCATCTGTGTATTCATAGCCCTCAAAGAAAATAGAAATTTTCTACTTAAAGCATCGGTGACTACATTCGCCTTTCCCGGGTGCTAGTCCATAACTAGCTCATAATCTTTTATCAGCTCTAACCATATTCGTTGCCTTAAATTAAACTCCTTCTAAGTCATCAAGTACTTTAAGCTCTTATTATCGGTGAATATCTGACATTTTTCACCATACAAATGGTGTCTCCAAATCTTCAATGCAAAAACAATAGCAGCCAACTCTAAATCATGTGTCGGATAGTTCTTCTCGTGTGACTTCAACTGTCTAGAGGCATATGTTATCACCTTGCCTTCTTGCATAAGTACACAGCCCAATCCATTTAAGCATGCATTACTGTAGATCACAAATTCCTTTCCCGATTCAGGTTGTACTAGAACTGAAGCTTCTGTCAACATCGCCTTTAATTTCTCAAAACTTTGTTTGCACTTTTCTGTCCATTCAAACTTTACATTTTTCTATAGCAATTTCGTCATTAGGGTCACTATCATGGAAAACCCCTTAACGAATCGCCTATAATAGTAAGCTAGGCCCATAAAACTTTTAACCTCAGATACATTTTTTGGCGGTTTCCAATCAACAATAGCTAAAATCTTACTTGGGTCATCTCGGACTCCCTCTCCTAAGACAATATGCCCTAAAAATCCAACTTCCTTAAGCCAAAACTCACTTTTGCTGAACTTGGCATACAACTGATTATCTCGCAAAATCTGTAAAAGAGTCCTCAAGTGTTTGGCATGCTCATGCTCATTATGGGAATATATTAATATGTCATCAATGAAGATGACCACAAACTTATCCAAGTATGGCCGAAAAATGCAGTTCATTAAGTCCATAAACACCGTAAGAGCATTTGTTAATCCGAAAGGCATGACTAAAAATTCATAGTGCCCATACCTCGTTTGAAAAGTAGTCTTAGGTACATCTAAGTCTTTTACTCTCAACTGATAGTATCCCGACCTCAAGTCTATCTTGGAGAACATAGTGGCTCCCTGCAATTGATCAAACAAATCATCGGTCCTTGGAAATGAGTACTTATTCTTCACGGTTACCTTATTAAGCTGTCAGTAATCTATGCACAATCTCATAGAACCATATTTCTTCTTCACAAATAGCACTGGAGCACCCCATAGAGAATGACTCGGTCTAGCAAAACCTTTGTCCGTCAACTCCTGCAACTGTGCCTTCAATTCCTTCAACTCCGTTGGAGCCATTCTATAAGGAGAAATCGATATCGGTACAGTATCGGGAGCTAACTCAATGCCAAATTCGACCTCTCGAATCGGAGGTAATCCTAAAATCTCTTCGAGAAAAACATCTGGGTACTCACATACTATCGATACTGATTTAATCTTTAACTCAGTTTCTTTGGCATTCATCACAAAATCAAGATACGCCTCATACCCTTTTCTTACATACCTCTGAGCTGACATATGAGATATTACTACCAGCAATCTGTCTTGTTCATCTGATTCAACACAAAGGGTGTCCCCGTTTTCACATCTCAACTCAATATTTTTCTTTCCACAATTTACTGTCACATCATGAGTGGTTAACCAGTCCATACCAAGAATAATATCGAATTCATCAAATGACAATAACATAAGATTTTCCTTCAAACAATGACCTCTAATCATCAATGGGCAGTCTTTGCATACTTTATCAACTAACACACTTTTGCCTAGTGGATTAGACACTTTTATCACAAACTCGGTAGACTCTATGGGCATGCTCATACTATATACTAATTTCATGCAAATGTATGAGTAGGTAGATCCCGGATCTATTAAAGCAATAACTTTAGTATCATGAAGAGAGAATGTACCTGTAATTACACCGGGAGATGATGCCTCTTCATGAATGCGACTGACATAAGTCCTTGCAGGTGCTCTATTCTCAGTTCTCGCAGCCTGCTCTGGGGATATACCCTTATTACTCGCCCCACTTCCCGGGTTCCTTTGTTGTCTTCCTCTATTAGTGTTTCTTGATCTTGCACTCTGAACCTTCTCTTTCTCAACCATTTTAGGGCATTCTCTAATAAAGTGATCTTGGGAACTACACTTAAAGCAAGCACTCTTATGTACACGACACTTACCGGGGTGACGTCTGCCACACTGTGGGCATTCCGGTCTATTAGATCGAATATTCCCAACACTAGCGACTGAGGTGGTTTGAGCCTTAATCCCTGAGTATTGTTTACTCTTGATTCTGTTTGAAAACCCAGCTGAAGTAGCTGATAGAGCAGGAAAATCTCTCAACTTCTTGGACGAGGACTGAAATGACTTACTCCACTATCTATTTCTTGAGTCACGAGACTTCATATCAACTTTTATTTTCTCTTTAACCAGTTCCTCAGCTTTACAAGCTCGATCCACAAACACAACAAATTCCTTTAATTAGAGGACAACAACAAACAACTTAACATCTTCATTTAGTCCGTCCTCAAACCTCTTACACATAATGGCTTTTGAGGATACACACTCTCGAATGTATTTGCTAAGCCTTACAAATTTACGCTCATACTTAGTTACTGACATCTTACCTTGTTTCAATTCTAGGAATTCCTTTCTTTTTTGGTCGATAAACCTCTGACTAATATACTTATTCTAAAATTCTTCCTGGAAAAATTCCCAAGTGATCCTTTCCATTGGTACAACTAACACAAGGGTATTCCATCACTGATATACAAAATCTCTTAAGAGAGAAACTACATACTTCATACACTCTTCAGGTGTGCACGATAATTCATTAAATACCTTGATGGTATTTTCAAGCCAAAATTCAGCTTTTTTGGAATCATCATCTTTACTAGCCCGAAATTCCTCAGTTCCTTGATTTCGAATTCTGTCTATCGGAGGCTTTTCTCTTTTTACCACTTCCACCACTTGAGGGGCTATGGGGGTAGGTTGAGGAATAGGCGGGGTGGAGGGGGTGGTGCATTCGGGTTCATGCGAACGAACTCCGTGTACCATGCATTCATCATGTAGAGAAAGGCTTCCCTAGCCTCTTCTCCTCCTCTCTGACTTACAGTCGTGGGTCTGTTCTCATTCTCATTTGGCACCATCCCTTCAGCAGGAGCCGACGCATTACTTTCTACATCATCCGCCATAGCTCTTTCGGGATCCATTTACTATATGAAAACACAATTTAAATCGTCAAGAGTCGTCACACTATCATTATATAAATACTCTTATGTATGACATGCATAGCTAGACTCAAACTTATGCTACGTTAGTCTAAGAATTGACTAAACTGTAGCTCTGATACCACTAAATGTTACACCCCTTACCCGTGCCAAATGTTGGAATAGAATACGAGACATTACCGGACTTAACTTGCTCAAACATACATTATCGGGCTATAAAATTTTGTTCCAAATTAAAACTTTTCCTTCTTAATCATAACATGCATATTATTGGCCTACGAGGCTCTAAACATACATATGGGAGGTTTCAGAATTAATCCGAAAACTTTTACGCTCTTAGAAAATTTTTACCTAAATAGGGGCCACACGCCCATGTGAAGTGGGACATGCCCGTGTGGGCAGGTCATGTAGTCACACACGCCCACATCCCTTGCCTGTGTGGAATTTAATTTTTATTTCGAACCTACATGGGGTTTTCACACGGTTGGACACACACCCATGTCAATGGCCTGTGTCTCTCACATGGCCTAGACACGCCCGTGTCCTCACCTGTGTGTAAAAACCTTAGCATTCTGTTTATGACGTCAGCAACTTCTCAAGGGTTACACGACCTAGGCACACGCCCGTGTGCTGGCCCGTGTGACGAATTGAATTCTCATAAATTTGGTGTAGGGGACACACGGCCTATCAACACACCCATGGGGGTTAACCATGTGTCACACACGGCCTAGACACATGCCCGTGTGTCTACTCGTGTGGACAATTAGAAGGCTATTTTCCAAGCCAATTGCCACCCTAAAATATGAACACACTTATACCAACTCAAGTAATACATGATATGGAAATAACACCCTATAAAGAACCACTAATCATCATTCAATCACTTCACATTTTACCTCATCATTTGCATAAACTCTCCCTTCATAAAACTTATCATCATTAAAATATGAAACTTGACAAATATTGGCCAATTCCCTTTGGCCATATACAAAGTGAGTGTATAACATTAGTAGCCAACCTTTTGGCTCTCAAATGTGACATAATACAAAATGACCAAGTCATATACATGCCATACCCAAAATAATTCAACTTTACTATACCAAAAGAATGATTGATAGTGTGATTCGAGCTCTAACGTTCTCGATCCCTAAGCTAGCTTGGCGATACTAAAAGAAAGAAGGCAAAAGAGAGAAGTAAGCATATAACTTAGTAAGTTTGTATGAAATTTTACATAGTAACATAATAGCTTGTGATTAAAATCATACATCATGAAACAAGAGCAACATAAATCTTAAGTGCTTGAGCTTACTTACTCATACTTACTCTTATTCATCTCATATCACATTATAATTTCATACTTGTATTTTACTTATGGTACCAGTAATCACTTAGTCACACAGATTAGCACTTTTGCTAATATAAACATAATCTCAAATCTTTATCTTTCTTAACTCAATTATAACTCTTTATCATCCTTGATCAACTTAACTTGTTACTACTTTTACTTACTTAGCTTTATCGTTAACTCTTTATCATTTGGCTCTTTTGCCCGTTGAATTCCTCAGAATTTCAAAGGATACTCAATCTCATCAAGCATGTGTCTCTATGCCAATGCCATATCCTAGATATGGTCTTACATGGGATCGCCTCATGATGTCGATGCTATATCCCAAATATGGTCTTAAACGAGATTTCCTTAACTTGATGTCGATGCAATGTCCCAGACATGGTCTTACACGAGATCTTCCTTTGTTGCCGAAGCCATGTCCCAGACATGGTCTTACACGGGATCTTTCTTTGATGCTAAATCCATGTCCTAGACATGGTCTTACACGAGATCTTCCTTGTATGGTGTCGATGCCATGTCCCAGACATGGTCTTATACGAGACCTTCCTTATTCATTGCTGATGCCATGTCCCAAACATGGTCTTACACAGGATCTACGTTCGGTGCCGATGCCATGTCCCATACATGGTCTTATACGGGACCTACATTCCTTGGGTTTCGATGACATGTCCCTGACATGGTCTTACATGGGCTTTCCTTATCTCATGTTGTGACAAAGGTATCCTCGTTATTTCGAAACTTCAAACGAGACTTTCACTTACTTGTTCTTATTGATTTCCTTATTAAAACATTATTAATCAAATTCATGGAAATAATGAACTTTATGCTACATATCAAGAAATTTAATCATAATAACATACGTAGCAATGAATTCATACAAACTTACCTCAAGACTTTCAAAGTATGTATAGATGTACAATTAATCCTTGACTTTGTTCTTGCCTCGGTTTTGGTCCTGGCTTCGTTTCTTAATCTATAATAAAAATTTAACTTGTTTAATACTCACATTGACTAAATTGACTCAGGAATAGGCGGGGTGGAGGGTGGTGCATTCGGGTTCATGCGAACGAACTCCGTGTACCATGCATTCATCATGTAGAGAAAGGCTTCCCTAGCCTCTTCTCCTCCTCTCTGACTTACAGTCGTGGGTCTGTTCTCATTCTCATTTGGCACCATCCCTTCAGCAGGAGCCGGCGCATTACTTTCTACATCATCCGCCATAGCTCTTTCGGGATCCATTTACTATATGAAAACACAATTTAAATCGTCAAGAGTCGTCACACTATCATTATATAAATACTCTTATGTATGACATGCATAGCTAGACTCAAACTTATGCTACGTTAGTCTAAGAATTGACTAAACTGTAGCTCGATACCACTAAATATTACACCCTTACCCGTGCCCAATGTTGGAATAGAATACGAGACATTACTAGGACTTAACTTGCTCAAACATACATTATCTGCTATAAAATTTTGTTCCAAATTAAAACTTTTCCTTCTTAATCATAACATGCATATTATTGGCCTACGAGGCTCTAAACATACATATGGGAGGTTTCAGAATTAATCCGAAAACTTTTACGCTCTTAGAAAATTTTTACCTAAATAGGGGCCACACGCCCATGTGAAGTGGGACATGCCCGTGTGGGCGGGTCATGTAGTCACACACGCCCACATCCCTTGCCCGTGTGGAATTTAATTTTATTTCGAACCTACATGGGGTTTTCACACGGCTGGACACACACCCATGTCAATGGCCCTGTGTCTCTCACATGGCCTAGACACGCCCGTGTCCTCACCGTGTGTAAAAACCTTAGCATTCTGTTTATGACGTCAGCAACTTCTCAAGGGTTACACGACCTAGGCACACGCCTGCAGTGTCGCCCGTGTGACTAATTGAATTCTCATAAATTTGGTGTAGGGACACACGGCCTATCAACACACCCATGGGGTTAACCATGTGTCACACACTGCCTAGACACATGCCCGTGTGTCTACTGTGTGGACAATTAGAAGGCTATTTTCCAAGCCAATTGCCACCCTAAAATATGAACACACTTATACCAACTCAAGTAATACATGATATGGAAATAACACCTATAAAGAACCACTAATCATCATTCAATCACTTCACATTTTACCTCATCATTTGCATAAACTCTCCCTTCATAAAACTTATCATCATTAAAATATGAAACTTGACAAATATTGGCCAATTCCCTTTGGCCATATACAAAGTGAGTGTATAACATTAGTAGCCAACCTTTTGGCTCTCAAATGTGACATAATACAAAATGACCAAGTCATATACATGCCATACCCAAAATAATTCAACTTTACTATACCAAAAGAATGATTGATAGTGTGATTCGAGCTCTAACGTTCTACGATCCCTAAGCTAGCTTGGCGATACTAAAAGAAAGAAGGCAAAAGAGAGAAGTAAGCATATAACTTAGTAAGTTTGTATGAAATTTTATATAGTAACATAATAGCTTGTGATTAAAATCATACATCATGAAACAAGAGCAACATAAATCTTAAGTGCTTGAGCTTACTTACTCATACTTACTCTTATTCATCTCATATCACATTATAATTTCATACTTGTATTTTACTTATGGTACCTGTAATCACTTAGTCACACAGATTAGCACTTTTGCTAATATAAACATAATCTCAAATCTTTATCTTTCTTAACTCAATTATAACTCTTTATCATCCTTGATCAACTTAACTTGTTACTACTTTTACTTACTTAGCTTTATCGTTAACTCTTTATCATTTGGCTCTTTTGCCCGTTGAATTCCTCAGAATTTCAAAGGATACTCAATCTCATCAAGCATGTGTCTCTATGCCAATGCCATATCCTAGATATGGTCTTACATGGGATCGCCTCATGATGTCGATGCTATATCCCAAATATGGTCTTAAACGAGATTTCCTTAACTTGATGTCGATGCAATGTCCCAGACATGGTCTTACACGAGATCTTCCTTTGTTGCCGAAGCCATGTCCCAGACATGGTCTTACACGGGATCTTCCTTTGATGCTAAATCCATGTCCCAGACATGGTCTTACACGAGATCTTCCTTGTATGGTGTCGATGCCATGTCCCAGACATGGTCTTATACGAGACCTTCCTTATTCATTGCTGATGCCATGTCCCAAACATGGTCTTACACAGGATCTACGTTCGGTGCCGATGCCATGTCCCATACATGGTCTTATACGGGACCTACATTCCTTGGGTTTCGATGACATGTCCCAGACATGGTCTTACATGGGCTTTCCTTATCTCATGTTGTGACAAAGGTATCCTCGTTATTTCGAAACTTCAAACGAGACTTTCACTTACTTGTTCTTATTGATTTCCTTATTAAAACATTATTAATCAAATTCATGGAAATAATGAACTTTATGCTACATATCAAGAAATTTAATCATAATAACATACGTAGCAATGAATTCATACAAACTTACCTCAGTACTCAAAGTATGTATAGATGTACAATTAATCCTTGACTTTGTTCTTGCCTCGGTTTTGGTCTGGGCTTCGCGTTTCTTAATCTATAATAAAAATTTAACTTGTTTAATACTCACATTGACTAAATTGACTCATAACTCATACTTTGGAAAATTACAATTTTGCCTCTAAACTTTCACATAATTACACTTTTGCCGCTAGGCTCGTAAAATGATTTTCATTCAACTTTCTTGCATTTCAAGCCTAACCGAACCATATTTTCAACTATAGAAAACCTTCAATTTCTATTATTTTAATCATGTATGGAGCATTTTTATAACTTTTACAATTTGGTCCTTTTATGGATTTTTCATGAAAATCACTTAGAAAAAGATGTTTATCCTACCTCAAACTTACATATTCTTTCATAAAACATCAAAATACATGCATGTCATACATGTTTAAATTTTTGAACATAAACCCTAGCTCAAAATATCGTTAGAAATAGTTAAACCGAGCTACAAGGATCTCCAAAATATAAATAGCATTAAAAACAGGGTTAGGATGCACTTACTATCAAGCTTGGAAGATGAAGAAACTCTAGCTATGGTGCCTTGAAATTTTCGACTAGCATGGAGAAGATGAACACTGATTTTGAATTCTTTTCCCTTTTAATTCTTTAATTTACCAAATGACAAAAATGCCCTTAATGTTTCTTTCTTGAGATTTTTCCTTCCCATGTCCATTTTTGTCCATATTAATATATATGGGTCTAATCACTAAATAAGGACCTTTAGTAATTTTTATGATTCTATTTAATACTTAAAACTTCTAGAATCTCATATTTTCTAATCTTTGCAATTTAGTCCTAATGGACAATTTATTCACTAATTGATAAAATTCCTCAATGAAATTTCCACACAATCATGCAAACTCCTCATAAGCCTCATAAAATTATTAAAACATATATTTCTACTTTGGATTTGTGGTCTCGCACCACCATTCTGACTAGACCCTGAGTTGGGCTGTTACAGTTTATATGTTAGCCAAAACCCCTATCTTTATCAAGAACGAAAAGGGAATTGAGTGGTAAGGTAAAAAGGGCTTAACTAATGGATGGATGATGAGGGGTATATGGAGTTGGGGTTGGACATGGAGGATTGCCCATTAGGTATGGCGGATAGTAAGAAAAGATAAGATGCATCAGATGAATTCGATTGTTTCTCACAAGGATGATTCAAAGGATTCCAGAGTTTCTTCTAAGGTATCAATGGCCGCTGTGAAGCAGATCGACCAGACACAATGAAAATATTAAGTTGGAATGTCTGTGGACTGGGGCAACCACGGGCAGTTAGGCATTTAAAAAATAAAGTGAGACATGTTCAATCCCAAATATGGTTTATTATATAAACAAATGTTAGTGCAAGAAGGATGGAACAAGTTAGGAAGACGTGTAGTTTTCTGAATGGAATTGATGTGAACACTATGGGATCTAGATATGGTTTCTATTTGGGTTAGACAAGTGATTGTAAGGTCCATTTAAGTAATTTTTCATATTCATATATTAGTGTAAAGATTTGTAAAGAAAAGGGTATGACACCATAGAGGCTTATCGGGTTTTATGGGTCACTAGAGGAATGTTGTAGAGTGGAGTCATGGAATTTGCTACAACATTTAAGCAGAAAAAAATAGTATGCCATGGTTAGTTGTATGCGAGTTTAATGAAATTTTGTACTTGTTTGAAAAAAGATGGGGCGCCCTCGAGATAAGAATCGAATGATGTCTTTTTGATAAGTTCTAGACGAGTGTGATCTTAATGATTTGGGGTTCTTAGGGCAGTGGTTCTATTGGGAAAGAGGCAAGCTTTTGAGGACTAATATTTGCGAGCAGGTAGATAGAGGGGTGGTAAACCTGGATTGGTGGAATATTTTCTTGGAATATAGTATGAAACATCTCACTCATGTTATTTCTAATCATTGTCCAATTTTGGGAGATATGATTGATAGTAAAATGAAGAAGTGGGTGAGAGGAAAAACTAAATTTTGATTTAATGCAAACTGGGTAGTCAAAGAAGGTTTTGATAATGAGGTATAGAGGTGGTGGGAAATAGATAAGTCAGATGTGCCTTTTAAATCTAATGAGTTGAGATCAAAGCTAAATAATTAGGCGAAGGAAAATTAGTTGGACAGAAAATGTAAGACGTCCCTATTGAATTCTAGATTGGATGAGCAGAATATCGACATCCATGATAAGAAAAATTTGGCTGAGTTGATTGAGATAAAGCTTGCGCTAAACCTAAAAGCTGATAGAAGCAGTTATTTTTGGAGCAACGTGCAAGAGTGAATTGCTTACATTTTGGAGATTGAAATATGTCTTATTTCCATTGCTTTGTATCTTCTCAGAAGAAAAGAAACATATCAGAGACTACAAAATAAAAATGGTGAATGGGTTAGTGAAGAACAAGGTATGGAAAAAATTACGACAGATTATTTTAAGGAGTTATTCACATCAACACCTATACTAGATTGCAATCATGTATTAATGAGGCTTTAGCCTTGTATTCTTGGAAGCATGAATGATGAGCTGATAGCTGAGTTCAAGGAAGATGAAATTGTGGAAGCGGTTAAAAGCATGGAACTGCTGAAAGCATCAGGTGCGGATGGCTTTCCAGCCTTATTCTACTAAAGGTACTAGCATATAATAGGGAATGAGGTCTCAAATTATTGTGTTCATGTTCTAAATAGCTAGTAGGAAATGGAAACAAAATTTAATCACACAAACATTGTTCTCATCTTGAAAGTTAATTCCCAACAAGTATGACTCAATTCTGACCGAATAACCTGTGTAATGTCCTTTACAAAATAACTTCTAAGGTGGTGGTCAACATGTATAGGCAAGTTTTGGATGGGTGTATTGATAAAGCTCAAGGGCCTTTTGTACCTGGGAGACAAATCACTAACAACATTCTTATAGCATATGAGATATTGCATTCATTTAATAAAAGAAAGGATGGGTCTCATGGCTCCTTCGCTCTGAAATGAGCAAGGCTTATGATAGAGTGTAGTGGGCCTTTCTAGAGAAGATGATGGTTCGTTTAGGGTTAATAAATGAATGAGTTTCTTTAGTGATGAATTGTGTATATGGAATAACGAAAATGTGCAAGTGTACACAATTGTAACAAGTAATAAAGTGATAAGTAAATGTCGAGTTATCGTATCTACAGGGACTGTGAAAAGAATTATTTATTAATGCAATTAAAAACACTTTGGTGAAGAAAAATATTTTGATTTAAGGAGATGATTAAAAACTAAGATTTTGACTAAGTAAAATAAATAAAAATAAAATAAAAGTTTCAATGCACGTGTAAGACCCAATTTATGCCCGGGCCTATAAGACCAAAACAAAACCAAAAAGAGACAAACAGAATAAATAAACTCAAAATTTTAAAAGTCCAATAAATAAATTGAGATTACAATTTTAAACCCAATGTTTAAAATAAAACAAAGGCCCAAATTTCAGCCCAAAAATTACTAGCCCAAATACTAAACCCAATAGCAGACCTAGCCTAAATCTGACACCGGCCCGAATGGCCCAAGAATTTCAGGGTTTCAAAACCCTAGAGACCTTCTGGAAGCTTCATGCACCGCAGCCCTACTAACGGTTGGGCTATCGTGTCCCTCGCACATGCCTTGCATCGCTTTCAAAGACCACGCCCCCCCCCTGCGTGCCCCCACACGACCTCCGTACTCCAAAGGACTCAGTCGTACCACGCCGCCTTCAGACTGCAAATCAGATGACAACAACAGCAAATACAGAACAAAAAAGAACAAAAAAAATTGTAATTTTTGATTTTTTTTGTTTTAGTTTTATTCCTGATTTTCGGCTTTAGAGACACACTATTGTAAAAAGAGGAGACACATCATTCAGCAATAAAAAAGGAATCAGAAACAGATATTAAAAAAGAGGGCTCTTCTTCGATTTTTTTATTGTTCATCTCTTTCTTCTTAGAATTTATTTCAAGCATTTCTTTCTATTTTGACACATTAACAAAAAAGAGGAGAGAAAGGGAGTGCGTACCTTCGTGAATATCATCATTTTCTCCATCGCAATCGGAGTAAGATGAGGGTATTAAGCGGACCATTACACAATTTTGTCCATGTTCCTCCATCATAATCGGGGTTTAGATGAGGACGTTATTCAAATCGAACCCTCGCGAACCATCGTCCGCCGTTTATATTGGTGTCTCATGGGACGAATAGGGATCCTTTGCTGCGGAGGAGAATAGAGGCAAAAGGGTTTTAGGGTTTCTAAATCTATTTTGAAAAGAGCATTTCATCGATCTGAAGGCTTATAATCATTTAGGTTTTTTTAGTTTTAGTATTAAAAGAAATGACGCCGTTTTGGGTTGATTTTAATAGACTTAAAATGACACCGTTCGATGTTTAACCCGCGTGTCGACCCGAATCCGCCTTCAGGATCCGCGCATTTCTAAAAATTGGAATATTTATGTGATTGGTCCTTCCTTGTTTCACGATGATTTGATTGAGTCTTTTTTGTCGTTTCTTTTGTTTATCGCTATTTTTACCTCGGACGGCGCGCTTATCCGATTTGGTCCGTTTCTATACATCGCGTTTTGCGATCGGGATTATTTTCTATTCTAGTCCCCGATTGTTTGAGCGCTTTCTAATTCAATCCTAGATTCTCGCCAAACCAATCTTTTATAAAACAACCCTTAATTTCATTTCTTTTCAATTAAGTTTTGGTCTTTATTTAAATTCTCGTATTCTTTTGTATTAAATTCATTTATTATTCAAACTAGTTAAATAAAATGGTTTTGTATTTGATTCCAAAATATTTTTATTTTTAGTTTATTTCCATTTATATATATCTTATTTATATTTATTGTATAAATATTTAATTAAAATTTATATATTATGTTTGTTGTTGCTTTGCATAATTCATTTTGAAATTTTTAATACCTATTTCATAAGTTCATTTTAAATTATTCTCTTTAAATAATTTCATGAATTATAGATTTTGAACTCCAAGTTCTTTATTTTAAATCCATTTGTTAGCTTTTAAATTTTTATTTTATGTTAATTGCATTTGTCAATTTTGTAGGATTATTAAATTTCATAGTTTATTGTTAAAATAGCATTTAATTTGTGAATAATGCTCGATTAATGTTTGTACATATTGTACCATAGCATGCTTCAAAATTCCAATACATGTATGCCTTATATCAAATATTTTGTATACATTAAGTTCATTTTAAAATTTCACGTACGTAAATTTCTTTTAAAAACAAGGCAATATTTGTGTGTTTAGAAGTACGAAAAATTACATCCTAACGTGCTGGGTGTTGATTTTTCGTTCAACTAAATGACCAAATACCCTTTTCATATGTTTTGAAGACCAAAGATGATCTCGACGTCAGAGTATAAAGGTGTTATATCCTAATGTGCTAGGATGATATTTTTATTCCTTTGAAACGAGTTAATCTTAATATTCAATCCCAATTTAACAAATTTGTTTTTAAAATTTTTTCACCCTAAATATTTTCAAGTTTTCGACATTAGGACAATGTTAATCAATTTGGTACCAACTTCGGGCGTTGCATGGTGCTAACCCTTCCTTGCACGTAACCGACTCCCGAACCCATTTTCTCAAATTTCGCAGACTAAAATGTTTTTATAGGTGACCCGATCACACCTAAACAAAAAGGATTGGTGGCGACTCCATATCTGATTTTTTTTTAAGTCGATTCCCATTCGTTTTTCAAAACTCAAATAAAAATGGTTTCGACAGCTTGGCGACTCCACTGGGGACTGGTTGAGAGTCAGGCCATAGATTGGTTAATTCTTGTCCTTTGATTGAAAACTTGAAAAATTGTTTTAGAAAATCATGTTTCTTTTAAAACATTTATTTGTGCTATAACTACAATAATGTTGAGTCTCGTAGAATCCTCTGGCATTACATTGCATAACCATTGTGGTTACACCTTTAAGTGAGAGTGAGAAACTATGCCTTCATGAGGTTTTCACCTCCGTATGGGCTAGTGGACTGCTTCCGGGATACATCTGTACTTATGTGCTTCGTGAGATTTTTATCTCCGCATGGCCATAGGGAAATGTATTCCCCTAAACCGAACTCGATTCATATGAGGCTATAATGGGTGAGGATTGAGGAATCTGCTGGTTCAAGTACCCATTCTTTAGAACCAAGCCGTATATAGCAGCTCTAGGCACCTACCCTAGATAGAGCCACGCCAAACCCTAGTGTTCACCCGGTCAGGCGTTCTATGTTATTTTCTCTTGCACTAACGCATTTTCTTTTGTTTGGATTGCATTGCATTGCATTCATTTCATACATCTGCATTGCATTTCATGCATGTGCATTACATCATTTGCATTACGCCATTTTCATTACATTACATCATTTGCACGAGTTTTACAAAATGACCCTGATTAGGTGAAATATTTTCAGTTAACCTAAAAGACATGGAACAAAGGTTGAAGAGATTAGAGACCCGATAGGAACATTGGGAAACCTTGACATTAACGACATATTCGAAGAGAGAACCAGAGAATAGACTCTTCCAAGCTTCTGCCTTTACGTACTTGGAAAGACTTTAAATAATGGGACTGTGAAAGGGATCCCTGTATTTTTTGAGTTAATCTAGAGTAATACTCAAAACATGCTTGTTGCTTTAAGCCCAAAAGCAATAAGAATCCTTTTGTGAAAAGGGCTTGTGTCTAGAATTTGTATTTCAATAAAATGCATCTTTTTAAATAAATATTCTTTCATTTTTTTTACATTTTATGCTGTACAATCTTTTATGTTTTAGAATATTCGTTTATTCTTTATTCATGACCATACCATAAAAAATAATCATCCTTAGAATCATTTATTCTTTGGAACTTGCCTTCGTACCTACAATAGGTACCCATATATCAATGACAGGAGCGACGTTGTTACAAACTCCCTTTTTGAATGAGATATGAGTCTAGGGGATCTAAGGACTTTGAAGATGACAGAGATTGTAGCCTATCTTTTGATTTGTTTAGGATGGTAGAGCAAGTGAAAATAGACTCTACTTTGCAAAGGGTCAGTGGACGTTGCGAGCTTAGGAAAAAGCCTAACTCACCACAGAAATAAGACGAGACATCATTTTCAAGAATTCCAAGATGATTTTGCATAATCATGTCGAAGCACGCCAGGCTTGAAATATGGATATGCTGTTAATGGTGCTACGATGGTCAGGTTAATTAAGGGGATCAGGTTACTGGTTTACCAAGAAAAGGGAATTGCATCAGTTACGCCGTAAATGCCAAATTAGGGGAGACAATACTTATGTGCCTTTTCCATTCTTTCTATAGGTAGGGCATAGATGTTATAAGACAGATCTCATCAAGAGCATCTAGCTGGTACCAATTCAACTTCGTGGTTATCAATTACTTCACTAAGAGGGTGAAGGTTTCTTCATATGCCAAAGTTACAAAGTCAGCAGTCATCAATTCAAATCCAAATTCAAATTCAAATTCAAATTCAAATTCAAAGCCAAATTCAAATCCAGAGTCAAATCCAAATCTGAATTCAAATTCAAAGCAAAAGCCAAATCTGAATTCAAATTCAAATCCAAAAAAGGGGTGGCAATAAAGAATGCTAGAAAGAAATATGTTTGATGTAAAAATTTACAGATGTCGGACACCATATCAAGCAAAGAAAGGCGTACCAAAAACCATTCAAAAATATCTGAAAAATAACTGAGACTTGTAAAGGTTGGCATAGAGAAGTTACCATTTACTCTCTTTGCCTCTTGAACGTTGGCCAGGACCTTCACTGGGCCAACATCTTTCTCATTGGTTTATGAAAGAGAAGCGATTGTGGGAGGTTAAGACTCCTTTTCTTCAAGCTTCGATTGAGTTGGAGGAAGCAGAATGTCTCCAGTGAGCTTGATTGAAAGTATTCAAAACGGATGACGCGGGCTTATGACAAAGAGGTTCGCCCAGGAGGATTTCATGATAGGGACCTGGCATTAAAAAAGATCCATCTCATACAAAAGGACCTCAGAGGGAAGTAAATGCCAAAGGCTTATTCTCGAGGATCATTAATGGATGGCAAGGAGGAGAGGCTAAGGTGAAAACCTGTAACCTCCTAAATGTGGGCCTGTGCATTTATATGTTGGTTTAACATGTTAGTTTAAGAATTTAAGGCTCGGGCTGAGGCCTTGATTAAATATATGGATTAGAGGTTAAATTAAAGTTCTGAGAAGTTTAAGTGATATTTTGGGCTTTAAAACTTGGGTTAGAATGATTAAAAATGGTGTTAGTAGTAATTAAATGTAAATAGTTATGTTTGGTAGCAAGTTGGGCTTGTGGCCCAAAAATTTGGAGTGCTTTGAGTGGGCACTAGGGTGGCGCCACTTAGGGAGGTTATTGGGCCACGGGTGGCCACTTGAGGCCCAAGTGTTGGGGCCAAATTTCGGCACTAAGAAGGGAAGGGGTTGGACGGTAATTAGGCTTCTTTTTTAGGAGTTTTTTTTCTTTTATTTAAGTGATAAAAGATGATAATTAAAGAGGGAGGAGTTGGCTTTAGTGTGGGCTCTCCTAAAGGTAAGATAAGGATTGAGTTATCATGAGATTTAAAGATTATCAAAAGAAGAGAGAGAGTTGGCCGAAACTCAACTACAGGAGGGGGGAAAATCAGTTTAGTATAGGCTAGCCGAAATTCTGCTAACCATTCTCTCTATCTTTTCTTTTTCTTTGCCAAAATCTACACTCCATTCTCTCTAAGTTTTCTTTCTTTTCTTTTTCCTGAAAACACATCATAGCCGAAACTCCTTAAGTGTTTCTCCTCTCCTCAAAAATCCTTCTAAAGCCGAATGCTCTTAGTGCATATCTTCTTCCTCCATATCCGAATCATTAGGTGAGATCTCTATTTCCCAAAGGTGCACCGTAAGCCGAATACTCCTTTGTAATCCGGTGAGTTTCGAGATTTTATTCTATTCGATTTCACTATTTCTTTTCCTAAGATCTAACCCGAATCATGTGTACTAATGACTATCGATTTTCCTCTTTGTCCAAAAAAGCCAAATCCTTTCTTGCCGTGATCCATAGTGCCGAATTGTGAAATGCCGAAGGTAGGTGGCCAAAGGTAGGTTCGGCCGAATGGCTACTTTCCTGATCTTTTTTTTTGGCCGAATGGCATAAAGTGTTAGATGGCTTTCGATCATTGGTTTGGTTAATTACTTTTGTTGATGGTCGAATGTAGGAAGGGAGGTGATGAGTTCTCAACGATAATCAGGATTGAATTATTTAGGTAAGAATTTGATTTAAGAGTTATAGTTGTTAAGTAATTAGATCTCATCGTTTAAATGATTTAGTGATTAAGGATGGACTCGAATAACAGTCAGGCAGAAAAGGTTGGATCTGTACAACCAACACCCAAATACAATAAGCGATCTATTTCGGTAGTGCGAGATTGGCCATCGGGGTGTGGGCTGACATCGAAGTCAGATCGAGGACTGATAGTGGTAGTCTCGAATGATAGTAGCGTAGACGTAGAGAAAGTATTTGTACAAAAATCAGGTGTGTAATACTTCCCCACCGACTAGATCTAATTAATTATATATATGTTCATAAGTTGTATATGTTAAAAGCCGAAATCTCAGATTTAAACAGCGGACCCTCAGGTTAGTAATCTGATTATATGTTATAAGTAAATTGTTGTACATGTTTTTAAATTATTGTACATGTTTGCATGGGTTGGGTGATGAAAGGAGGAAGTATATGTATATGTGTAGTGGTTTTTACCGTGATTTACTGTAGCGGCTAATACTGTGATCTGTTATAAGGGCTTCGGCCAATATATGTTGATGAGCAACATGACCGCCATCTTGGCGTAGTGTGATGTGGGTTGATTGTAGAAATCCCCAATGGTGTGTTGGTTGGTATGGGGGCATGTAGCGGATGGAAACCTAGGCAATTGGGTTGGGCTTTGCATATTATTTGTTAATTATGTAAATGAAATTGTTATTATATTGTAAGGGTTAAGGCCCAAAACTAGTGGTGCATGAGGGTTGCACACTGAGTCTCACGACTCACCCAATTAAACTAACCTTTTAGGTGACAATTAGTGCATCGGACCGGGCCAGAATGGAGCGCAAGGTGGCCATGCAAAAGCACATGTGGATCCGGTGAAAAGTTTTCCCTTATTAGTTTTTTTTAAGTATTCTATGTTATGGATTTGAACTACGTTGTAATAAGGCCATGAGCCACTAGTTTACCTTTTTGTTTTGTTATGGGCCTTTATTGTTTATTTTTATTTATTTTAAAACTAAGACATGTAATTCAATTTTAGGCTTTTGATTATTAGGCATATTTTATATAAATTATATTTGGGCTTTCTGTCAACACGATTGGTTTTACAAAAATTTTCTTAGTGACATACCAGATCCGGTAGTAGTGTTTGGGCCGGGTTTGGGGTGTTACAAATTAGTATCAGAGCTTTGTTCAAAACTCGGCTTTGGAATTTTGGGCCCAAAAGATTTTCTAAAAATGGGTTTTTAAAACATGGATTTCCCTTAGCAAAGGCTTATCGATTCAAAGATGGCACCTTGATCTCCTACCAAGTTCGCCAGGTAAGTACTCTAAACCATTGTGTGATATAAATGTGGGCTTAACGGGCTTATGGGACATAGATTATTTAGGTTAGAACTTGATGGACTCTAGGCTTAGACGAACAACTCTTAAAATCCATAAGACTTAACTTCATTAAACAAGACCTATAAACAAGTCACACGACTAAAGTGTGGTAATAAGCATATGCATATCTAGGAATAGATCCGGAAGAGCTTGGTATTTAAGCAGTCTTAGTGACTCACATCCTCTTCGCCGGAATCTTACCTAGTGCATAGTGATTGTTCACTTTAGCCATGATAGGGTGTGGAAATAGGCATATGCATGTCTAGGAGTGGATTCAGGGAAAGCTTGGTACTTAATCAGTCCTAGTGACTCACCTCCTTTCCACTAGAATCCTACCTGGTGCATAGTGACTATTTACCCTAGTTACGAGTACGTGTTGACAGGCCAAAACTTATAATTAAAACCCGAAAGGGACCACCAATTGCTTTTCTCACAAAATTATTAGAATATCCTTATTTTGAAAAAAATTACCTATGATTTACAAATATACCCCGATTTACAAAGTCAACAGAATTTTTCCATAGAAAACAAAAACAACAACAACAACATCAAAATATCCTTGAATTGTAAAATTACCAAATTACCCTTGAGTTGTAAATGACCAAAACACCCCTGATTTGCAAAATGATCAAATTACCCCTGATTGGCGAAATTACTAAAATAACCCCATATTTGTAAAATTACCAAAATACCCTCAAATTTGTGAAATTAACGAAATACCCTCGAGTTGGAAAATTACCAAAATACCCTTATTTGGCCAAATCACCCGGAACCTTATTTTGGAAAATTACAAAAATACCCCTGTAGGATAAAATTACGAAAATACCCCTGGGTAGCGAAATGACGAAAATACCCCTAGGTGATGAATGCTACTTGTATGAACGTTGTGTGTGCATAACTCCTAGAATAGGAAGACTGAAAACTGTAGATAAGTTTGAATTCGAAAGAATCACTTTTAAAACTATGTTTCATAAGATTGTTAGGGGATAATTAGTGGAAACAATTAATGACTTATAAAATTTTTAAATCAGATAAACGCAAACCAGAAGAATGAGTACAAGAGGTCAAGGACATCCGCCACGTGAACGCAGTAGAGGTAGGATGACCGTGTCAGAACCTGTAGGATTGGGTCATGGGTTTAGAAGTGAGATACTGGCCCATCACCGCCGAGGTGGAATTCGTGACCGCATGATGGAGAGGACGTGGTGTCTCAGTCATGATCGAGGTTTTGGAAAGAGTGGTTGAGGCTGGTATTGGCATAGGAGCCCAAAAATCTATGCCTAAGAGGCTGAGAAACAATGGGGCCGAAGTATTTAGAGGAGTCTCTGACGTCTCCCTGAGTTCCGCTGAATATTGGTTGGAGGTAGTGGAACGCATAATGGATGACTTGGATTTCACGGTGGAGGAAAAGCTAAAAGGGGGTCGTGTCTCTTCTTCGAGACGAGGCCTACCAATAGTGGTTCATGGTGAAAGAGGGTACGGTCGTGGACCTGATTGACTGGGATTTCTTTAAGGAGTCATTCCAGTGAAAGTACGTTGGGGCTAGTTACATGGATGCTCAAAGGAAAGCATTCCTGAATTTAGTGCAGGGGAGTAAGTCTGTGGCTAAGTATGAGGCTGAGTTTCTACGCCTGAGTCGTTACGCCCGGGGAATGGTGGCAACGGAGTATGAACGATACATCTGGTTTGAGGATGGGCTAAGGGTTTTGATTGTGCCACAACGAGAGAGAATTTTTGCGGTTCTAGTGGATAAAGTTAAAATAGCTGAGGAAGTGAAATGGGTGGAGAGATAAGAGAAGGATAAGGATCGGGGTAGGAGTAAGAGGAGTTTTGGACCCTCCAGAGCAACTAAAAATTTTCAAAAGAGGCCTAGGACTGATGGGCTAGCTCGTACCCCATCGGGCCAGAGTCAAGCATGTTCTATATGTGGGAGAACCCATTATGGAGTGTAGGGTGAAAATCGGTGGATGTTTTAGGTGTGGATCCACAGAACATTTGATGAGGGACTGTCCTCAGATGGATCGTGGGCAGCCAACGGGCCGAGGTTCTGATCAGGCTAGAAGAGGTGATCAGCTTGGACCAAAGGGTAGAGGTATAGCTAGAGGAAGAAATGGATTCGGTCGGGGTCGTGGAGCATCTGGCAGAGGTACAGGTAATACGGATACAATACAGCAGGGTTTAGTTTATACGGCTCATTGAAGGGAGGACAGTGACGCACCGAATGTTATAATCAGTACGTTTCTTGTTACTGATAATCCTTTATTTGCCTTAATTGATATTGGGTCAACCCACTCCTATGTTGCATGTTCAATATCCGAGACTCTAGGTATAGAATCTGAAACAACCACTAGGAAGATGACCGTGGTTAGTCCTTTAGGACAATCTAAGGTGGTGGGCAAACTGTTTAGGGATGTACCTTTAGAGACTCAAGGGGTAGTATTCCCAGCAAATTTAATGGAATTATCGTTTGGAGAGTTTGACCTTATATTAGGAATGGATTGGTTGACTAAACATCGTGCCAAGTTGGACTGTGGGAATAAATGTATGGTGTTGGGAACCCCGGAAGGCGGGGAGGTGGTTGTGTTAGGAAAAAAGAGGAATTACTTGTCTAATGTGGTATCATCCTTAAAAGCTATTAAGATGATTCGGAAGGGATGTAGTGCATTTCTAGCTTTCGTTAGTGTGTTGGATGCTAAGGAGGTGACTGTTAATGAGGTCCTAACAGTCAAGGATTTTGCGGATGTCTTTTCAGAGGAATTACTAGGATTACCCCCGGATCACGATGTGGAATTTGGAATTGACCTACTTTCGGGTATAGCTCCAGTATCTATTGCTCCTTATAGGATGGCATCGAAGGAGTTGGTGGAGCTCAAGGCTCAGATTCAGGAACTATTGGATCGTGGGTTCATTCGACCGAGTGTGTCTCCATGGGGAGCGCCGGTCCTGTTCGTGAAGAAGAAGGATGGAGCCATACGTATGTGCGTGGACTATCGTCAATTGAACAAGTTGACGATCAAAAATAAGTATCCATTACCAAGAATCGATGACCTGTTCGATCAGCTCAAAGAAGCATCAATCTTTTCTAAGATTGACCTACGGTCTAAATATCATCAATTAAGGGTTAAATAAGATGACATTTCAACTCGGTACGGGCATTATGAGTTCTTGGTGATGCCGTTCGGGTTGACGAATGCGCCAGCAGCCCTTATGGATATGATGAGCTAGGTGTTTCAGCCATATCTTGATCGATTCGTCGTGGTGTTCATCGACGACATCCTGGTTTATTCTAAGTCTGAGGAAGAACAAGATGAACATCTTCGCGTGGTGTTGCAAACTCTGAGAGAGAAGCAGTTGTTTGCAAAGTTCAATAAGTGTGAGTTCTGGCTGAAGGAAGTGACTTTCTTAGGACATGTGGTTTCGACCGAGGGAATCGTGGTAGACCTCGAAGATAGAGGTCAGATTGGATTGGAAACCACCAAAGTCTGTGGCGGAGGTTCAGAGTTTCTTAGGTTTGGCAGGGTATTACCGAAGGTTCGTTGAAGGGTTTTCTCTAATAGCGGCACCTCTAACTAAGTTGTTGAGGAAGGGAGTATCGTTTGTGTGGACCGACAAATAGCAAGAGAGCTTTGAGAAGTTGAAGAGAATCTCGACTAAGCACCAGATTAATTCAATGGAGGTAGAAAAGGAATTTACTGCTCATCGTGATGCGCCACACACGGGTTTAGGTGTGTGCCGATGCAAGAAGGAAAGGTGGTGGCGATACGCCTCGGCAGCTTGAGACCGCATGAGTTGAACTACCCTACACATGACTTGGAGTTGGCGGCAGTAGTGTTTGCCTTAAAGATTTGGAGGCACTACTTTTATGGGGAGAAGTCGGTAATTTATACTGACCATAAAAGTCTGAAGTACCTCCTTACCCAGAAGGAGCTAAATTTAAGACAACGTAGGTGGATTGAGCTCTTGAAGGATTATGATTGTTCGATCGAATACCACCCTGGTAAGGCGAATATGGTGGCAATGCGTTAAGCCGTAAAGTAGTATCGAAATTGAGAACCATATTCGCTCATCTGAGTTTATTCGACGACTGGAGTTTGCTAGCTGAGTTGCAAGTAAAGCAACATGGGTAAGTCAGGTTAAGGACAAACAGTTAGAAGATAAAGACCTGAGTGCTCGACTTTTACAAGTAAGGGACGGTGGAATGGAGGACTATAGTTTGAACAATGATGGAGTTTTGTGTTACCGTGGGAAGATTTGCATGCCTAAAGACGAAAAGTTACTGCAGATGATTCTTCGGGAATCGCATAGTAGCCCTTATGCTATGCATCCTGGAGGAGTCAAGATGTACCGTGATTTGCGAGAGCAATTTTGGTGGCTAGGTCTGAAGAAAGAGGTAATAGAAGTTGTAGGAAAATGTTTGACGTGTCAGCAGGTCAAAGCTGAACACCAAGTGCCATCGAGATTATTGCAGCCGGTGAAGATCCCCCAATGGAAATTAGAGAGAATCACGATGGATTTTGTTAGTGGGTTACCCCTTACACCCACTAAGAAGGATTCGATTTGGGTGATTGTAGACCGATTGACGAAGTTTGCTCACTTCATACCGGTTCGAGTGGACTTTTCTTTACAAAAGCTGGCTAAATTGTATGTGGATGAGGTTGTAAGATTGCATGGTGTGCCGGTGTCAATCATATCAGATAGGGACCCTAGGTTCACGTCACGATTTTGGAAGGCTCTTCATCAATCAATGGGAACAAGATTAGACTTTAGTACTGCCTTTCACCCACAGACTGATGGTCAGTCCGAGAGGGTAATTCAAATCTTAGAAGATATGCTAAGGGGTTGCATCATCGACTTTAGGGGCAATTGGAAAGAGTATTTGCCCTTGGCAGAATTTGCATACAATAATAGTTATCAATCCAGCATTCAGATGGCACCTTATGAAGCATTATATGGAAGGAGATCTTGTACTCCAACTTGTTGGACGGAGTTGGGGGAATGTAAGGTGTTAGGTCCAGAATTAGTTTCGAAAACAGAGGAGAAAGTGAAGTTGATACGGGCTCGGCTAAAGGAAGTTTCTGATCGACAGAAATCTTACGCGAATTTAAAGCGAAAAGAGGTGGAATTTACGGTAGGAGATCAAGTCTTTTTAAAGGTATAGCCGTGGAAGAAGGTAATGAGGTTTGGATGGAAGGGTAAGTTAAGTCGACGATTTATTAGGCCTTATCGGGTGCTAGAACATGTGGGCCCAGTGGCTTATCGGTTGGAGTTGCCTTCGGAGTTGGAGCAAATACATGACGTGTTCCATGTCTCGATGTTGAGACGTTATCGATCTGATCCATCGTACATAGTACCGGTAGAAGAGATAGAAGTAAGACCGAATTTGTATTTTGAAGAGGAACCAGTGCAAATTCTGGATCAAGATGTGAAAGTGTTGAGAAGGAAGTCTGTTCCATTGGACAAAGTCTTGTGGCAAAATCATGGCACAGAAGAAGCGACATGGGAGCCAGAGGATGTTATATGCCAACAATATCCCCATCTTTTCTGATCAGGTAAAATTTCGAGGCCGAAATTTATTTTAAGGGGGTAGAACTATAACATCCTAAATGTGGGCTTGTGCATTTATATGTTGGATTAACATGTTAGTTTGAGAATTTAAGGCTCGGGCTGAGGCCTTGATTAAATATATGGATTAGAGGTTAAATTAAAGTTCTAAGAAGTTTAAGTGATATTTTGGGCTTTAAAACTTGGGTTAGAATGATTAAAAATGGTGTTAGTAGTAATTAAATGTAAATAGTTATGTTTGGTAGCAAGTTGGGCTTGTGGCCCAAAAATTTGGAGTGCTTTGAGTGGGCATTAGGGTGGTGCCACTTAGGGAGGTTATTGGGCCATGGGTGGCCACTTGAGGCCCAAGTGTTGGGGCCAAATTTTGGCACTAAGAAGGGAAGGGGTTGGACGGCAATTAGGCTTCTTTTTTAGGAGTCTTTTTCTTTTATTTAAGTGATAAAAGATGATAATTAAAGAGGGAGGAGTTGGCTTTAGTGTGGGCTCTCCTAAAGGTAAGATAAGGATTGAGTTATCATGAGATTTAAAGATTATCAAAAGAAGAGGAGAGTTGGTCAAACTCAACTACGGAGGGGGAAAATCATTTAGTATAGGCTAGTCAAATTTCGCTAACCATTCTCTCCATCTTTTCTTTCTCTTTGCCGAAATCTATACTCCATTCTCTCTAAGTTTTCTTTCTTTTCTTTTTCCTGAAAACACATCATAGTCGAAACTCCTTAAGTGTTTCTCCTCTCCTCAAAAACCCTTCTGAAAGCCAAATGCTCTTAGTGCACATCTTCTTCCTCCATAGCCGAATCATTAGATGAGATCTCTGTTTCCCGAAGGTGCACCGTAAGTTTAATACTCCTTTGTAATCTGGTGAGTTTTGGGATTTTGTTCTATTCGATTTCACTCTTTCCTTTCCTAAGATCTAACTCAAATCATGTGTACTAATGACTATCGATTTTCCTCTTTGTCCATAAAAGCTGAATCCTTTCTTGCCGAGATCCATAGTGCCGAATTGTGAAAAGCCGAAGGTAGGTGGCCAAGGGTAGGTTCGGCCGAATGGCTACTTTCCTGTTCTTTTGTTTTCGGCCGAATGGCATAAAGTGTTAGATAGCTTTCGATCATTGGTTTGGTTAATTACTTTTGGTAATGGCCGAATGTAGGAAGGGAGGTGACGAGTTCTCAACGACAATCGAGATTCAATTAATTAGGTAAGAATTCGATTTAAGAGTTATCGTTGTTGAGTAATTAGATCTCATCGTTTAAACGATTTAGTGATTAAGGATGGACTAGAATAATAGTCAGGCAGAAAAGGTTGGATCTGTACAACCAACACCTAAATACAAGAAGCGATCTGTTTCGATAGTGCGAGATTGGCCATCGGGGTGTGGGCCGACATCAAAGTCAGATCGAGGACCGATAGTGGTCGTCTCGAGTGATAGTAGCGTAGACGTAGAGAAAGTATTAGTATGAAAATCAGGTGTGTAATACTTCCCCACCGACTAGATTTGGTTAATTATATATATGTTCATAAGTTGTATATGTTAAAAGCCAAAATCTCAGATTTAAACAGTAGACCCTCAGGTTAGTAATCTGATTATATGTTATAAGTAAATTGTTGTACATGTTTTTAAATTATTGTACATGTTTGCATGGGTTGGGTGATGAAAGGAGGAAGTATATGTATATGTATATGTGTAGCGGTTTTTACCGTGATTTCTCAGAGCGGCTAATGCCGTGATCTCGTTATAAGGGCTTCGCCAATATATGTTGATGAGCAAAGATGACCGCCATCTTGGCGTAGTAAGCGGTGTGGGTTGATTGTAGAAATCCCCAATGGTGTGTTGGTTGGTACGGGGGCGTGTAGCGGATGGAAACCTAGGCAATTGGGTTGGGCTTTGCATATTATTTGTTAATTATGCAAATGAAATTGTTATTATATTGTAAGGGTTAAGGCCCAAAACTAGTGGTGCATGAGGGTTGCACACTGAGTCTCGTGACTCACCCAGTTAAACTAACCTTTCAGGTGACAATTAGTGCATCGGATCGAGCCGGAGTGGAGGGCAAGGTGGCCATGCAAAAGCATATGTGGATCCGGTGAAAAGTTTTCCCTTATTGGTTTTTTTTAAGTATTCTATGTTATGGATTTGAACTACGTTGTAATAAGGCCATGGGCCACTAGTTTACCTTTTTGTTTTGTTATTGGCCTTTATTGTTTATTTTTATTTATTTTAAAACTAAGACATGTAATTCAGTTTTAGGCTTTTGATTATTAGGCATATTTTATATAAATTATATTTGGGCTTTCTGTCAACACGATTGGTTTTACAAAAATTTTCTTAGTGACATACCAAATTCGGTAGTAGTGTTTGGGCCGGGTTTGGGGTGTTACAAAACCCGCAAAGGGCGCCTTGAGACCTTTTTCTTAAAAAAAAAAAAAATATAAAATCAAATAAAAAAAATTTCAATCAAAAAAGAAAGAAAAATGAGAGGCCGAGGTGAAAAACCGCCAAGGGTGCTTTAAGACCAAAGGGATTTGAGTTGAAAACCCGGAAAGGGCGGCTCAAATTTTGATCAAAAGTGGGGCATACAGTGGTCTCGCTACATTTGAATTAGCAATGAAGAAGTATGTGATGTCTTGGGGCATCAACAAAGTACTCCGGATCCCCTAGACACATATGAAGCTTAAAATGGTCCTCAAGAAGTTTAAACAAGAGAAGCTTAGGCTACGATATCTGGGGCACCTAGTTTCCACTTTACCCATTTTAAATTTGTTATTTGTGATTATATTATTCTTTTCAAAATATATTCATTCTTGATTGTGATTGCTATCTTTGCTTAGCTTATTTGTCTCGAGCTATGCTCCTAATTAATTTCCTTCTTGTCCATTGTTATGATATTTTTCAAGCATTTTGTATTGAAATAAAGATTAGTGGACTAATAATACTTTCATAAAAGGAGTTTTCATATTACTCTGGAAGCTTCTAACTAATACAAGAACCTAAAATAGGGCTATTGTTTAGAACTTACCAAGCTTAAGGGCTAGAAATCTTTGAGAAGGAAAAGTCTAAATTGAGGCTATCTCCTTGGATTTTCTGTCAAAATAGTTGGTGATACAATTTCAATGAAACATGAGTAATGACAACCCAAGTGTAAAATAGGAATCATTCTCGAAAGAAACTGATATTCTGCATTCATGCGAGCATCATGCATACACATCTAGTTGGGTCACCCGAGGAGTGATCAGTTGATAGAACACGCTACAGGCCCTATACGCCCGAGTTATAGTGGGATAGATAGATGCTGATATCGATCCTATGCCTTTGAATATCAATGGGATGGGTTGAAAAAAAAATCTACATTTTGAAGTTGCAGTGGGATGGATTCAGATCTTACACCCCTAAGTCACAATGAGATGAACCCTGAAGTTATAGTGGGGCAAACCTATTGAGCAAGATAATCATTTTCTCAGGTTTTCTATTGAAAATACCAGTTGAACAAGATGGCAGCATAAGACATCAGTGATATAGCCCTGATAAACAATGAGCGATGACCACCTTAAACTTTTAAAAAGGGATCATTCTCATGAAATTCTGCATTCATGCAAAACACATTTAGTTAGGAGCATTAGATTCATTTCGATCATTGCATCCTAATCATTGTAGGAAATCATTCTCATGACATTCTGCATTCATACAAATGTCATCATAAGACACATTTAGTTAGGAGCATTAGATTCATTCCGATCATTGCATCCTAATCTTTGTAAAAAGGGATCATTCTCATGAAATTCTGCATTCATGCAAAACACATTTAGTTAGGAGCATTAGATTCATTTTGATCATTGCATCCTAATCATTGTAGGAAATCATTCTCATGACATTCTACATTCATACAAATGTCATCCATAAGACACATCTATTTAGGGGAATTTGATTCATTCCGATCATTGCATCCTAATCTTTGTAAAAAGACCTTTCTCATGACATTCTGCATTCATGAAAATGTGGCCTATAATACATTTAGTTAGGAGCATTGGATTCATTCCGATCATTGCATCCTAATCATTGTAAGAAATCATTCTCATAACATTCTGTATTCATACAAATGTCACACATCGATTTAGGGGCATTTGATTCATTCCAATTATTGCACCCTAATCTTTGTAAAAAGACCATTCTCATTACATTCTGCATTCATACAAATTTTGTCCATAATACATTTTGTTAGGAGCATTAGATTCATTCTAATCATTGCATCCTAACCATTTTGCATAAGCATA
Organism: Gossypium rotundifolium; assembly: GCA_025506655.1. Lineage (NCBI taxonomy): Eukaryota > Viridiplantae > Streptophyta > Magnoliopsida > Malvales > Malvaceae > Gossypium > Gossypium rotundifolium. The sequence goes on from CP106734.1 coordinate 38,608,224, forward strand.
AGCATAAAACTGATTTTACAGAATAGGTCCCCTAGAGGACGTTGTCGCAACATCAGTGAATTTGAAGATCTTGCCTTTCTGAGCAAAGCGGATCGAAGATGGCAGATCTGGCAATCCTGAAGTTACAGGAGCAGATCGGAGACACCAGTCCTATCTCCCTAACTAGTAGTGGAATAGGTCGAAGATTGTAGATCTTGTCACCCTAAGCAGTAGGGAACCAAGATCGAACGGCAAATCTTATCTCCCTAAGCAGTAGTGGAGCAGATTTAAGCCACCAGCCCTATCTCTCTGACCAGCAGTGGAATAGGTCAAATATTGTAGATTTTGTCGCCCTAAGCAGTAGTGGACCAAGATCGAACGGAAAATCTTATCTCCCAAAGCAGTAGTGGAGCAAATTTAAGCCACCAGCCCTATCTCCTTGACCAGCAGTGGAATAGGTCGAAGATTGTAGATCTTGTCACCCTAAGCATAGGGAACCAAGATTGAATAGCAAATCTTATCTCCCTAAGCAGTAGTGGAGCAGATTTCAGCCACCAGGCCTATCTCCCTGACCAGTAGTGGAATAGGTCAAAGATTGTTGATTTTGTCACCCTAAGCAGTAGTGGACTAAGATCGAACGACAAATCTTATCTCCCTAAGTAGTAGTGGAGCAGATTTAAGCCACCGGCCCTATCTCCCTGACCAGCAGTGAAATAGGTTGAAGATTGTAGATCTTGTCACCCTAAGCAGTAGGGAACCAAGATCAAATGGCAAATTGGTCTCCCTAAGCAGTAGCGGAACAGATATAAACCATCAATCGGGCAATCCTGAAGTCGTAGGAGCAAATCGAAGCCATACAAGTCTTATTTCCTCGAAGTTCCAGTGGAGTAGGTCAAAGTTACAAATCCCTCCTCCCTGAGTGTATTGAGGATCAACCTATATTTTCGAGAAGTTTAAGAGAGAAGATTGAAACTACAAATCTCTTCTCTTTGGATTCTTATCACCTCGAAGTCCCAGCGGAGCAGGTCGAAGTTACAAATCCCTCCTCCCTGAGTGTATTGAGGATCAACCTATATTTTCAAGAAGTTTTAGTGAGATGATCAAAACTAAAAATCTCTTCTCTCAATTCTTATCACCTCGAAGTTCTAGCAGAATAGGTTGAAGTTACAAATCCCTCCTCCCTGAGTGTATTGAGGATCAACCTTTATTTTCAAGAAGTTTCAGTGAGAAGATCGAAACTAAAAATCTCTTCTCTCTGGATTCTTATCAACTCGAAGTCCTAGTGGAGCAGGTCGAAGTTACAAATCCCTCCTCCCTGAGTGTACTGAGGATCAACCTTTATTTTTGAGAAGTTTCACTGAGAAGATCAAAACTACAAATCTCTTCTCTCTGGATTCCTATCACCTCAAAGTCCCAGTGGAGCAGGTCGAAGTTACAAACCCCTCCTCCCTGAGTGTATTGAGGATCAACCTTTATTTCTGAGAAGTTTCAGTAAGAAGATCAAAGTTACAACTCTCTTCTCTCTGAATTCTTATCTCTTTAAAGTTCCAGTGGAAAAGATTGAAGTTACAAATCTCTTCTCCCTGAAATTACATTAGAGCATATTAAAGCGCCCATTCCTAGGCCCTTGAAGATACAGTGGGATGGAACGAAGCTACTTGAAGAAGAAAAACATTGAAAGATGCATGACCGAACAAATTGGTCCTTTTTGAAATCTTTGCTCTATTCTCATTACACGACAATGTGCACAGAGGGGCAGCTGTAAGACCCAATTTATGCCCGGGCCCATAAGGCCAAAATAAAACCAAAAAGAGACAAACAGAATAAATAAACCCAAAATTTTAAAAGTCCAATAAACAGTCCGATTACAATTTTAAACCCAATGTTTAAAATAAAAAAGTGGCCCAAATTTTAGCCCAAAAATTACTAGCCCAAATACTAAACCCAATAGCAGACCTAGCCCAAATCTGAAGCCGGCCCGAATGGCCCAAGCATTTTAGGGTTTGAAAAAACCCTAGAGACCTTCTGGAAGCTTCATGCGTCGCAGCCCTACTGACAATTGGGCTAACGCGTCCCTCGCACGGGCCTTGCATCGTTTTAGCACCATACATGCCCCCACGCAACCTCCGTACCGCCAGTGCCTCCGTACAGCCACGTCGCCTTCGTACCTACAAATCAGATGACAACAACAACAAATACAGAACAAAAAAGAACAAAAAATAATTGCAATTTTTTATTTTTTTTAGTTTTATTCCCGATTTTTGGCTTTAAAGGGCTGAAACACATATTGTAAAAGGAAGGGACACAGCATTCGGCAATAAAAAAGGAATCAGAAACAGATATTAAAAAAAAGGGCTTTTCTTCGATTTTTTTATTGTTCATCTCTTTCTTCTTAGAATTTATTTCAAGCATTTCTTTCTGTTTCGACACATCAAATGGAGTGCGTACCTTCGTGAATATCATCGTTTTCTCCATCGCAATTGGAGTAAGATGAGGGAATTAAGCGGACCATTACATGATTTTGTCCTTGTTCCTCCGTCATAATTGGGGTTTAGATGAGGACGTTATTCAGATCGAACCCTCGCGAACCATCGTGCGCCATTTATATTGGTGTATCATAGGACGAATGGGGATCCTTTGTGGCGGAGGAGAATAGAGGCAAAAGGGTTTTAGGGTTTCTAAATCTATTTTGAAAAGAGTATTTCATCGATCTGAAGGCTTATAATCATTTACGTTTTTTTAGTTTTAGTATTAAAAGAAACGACGCCGTTTTGGGTTGATTTTAATAGCCTTAAAACGGCACCGTTCGATGTTTAACCCGCGCGTCGACCCGAATTCACCTTCAGGATCCGTGCATTTCTGAAAATTGGAATATTTATGTGATTGGTCCTTGTTTCGCGATGATTTGATTGAGTCTTTTTTGTCGTTTCTTTTGTTTACTGCTATTTTTACCTCAGATTTGCGCACCTATCCAATTTGGTCCGTTCTATGCACTGCGTTTTCGCGACTGGGATTATTTGCTATTCTAGTCCCCGATTGTTGGAGCGCTTTCTAATTCAATCCTAGATTCTATCAAACCGATCTTTTATAAAATAGCCCCTTAATTTCATTTCTTTTCAATTAAGTTTTTAGTCTTTATTTAAATTCTCGTATTCTTTTTGTATTAAATTAATTTATTATTCAAACTAGTTAAATAAAATGGTTTTGTATTTGATTCCACAATATTTTTATTTTTAGTTTATTTCCATTTATATTTATTGTATGAATATTTAATTAAAATTTATATATTATGTTTGTTGGTGCTTTGTATAATTCATTTCAAATTTTTAATACCTATTTCATAAGTTCATTTATAAATTATTCTCTTTAAATAATTTCATGAATTATAGATTTTGAACTCCAAGTTCTTTATTTTAAATCCATTTGTTAGCTTTTAAATTTTTATTTTATGTTAATTGCATTTGTCAATTTTGTAGGATTATTAAATTTCATAGTTTATTGTTAACATAGCATTTAATTTGTGAATAATGCTCGATTAATGTTTGTACATCTTGTACCATAGCATGCATCGTAATTCCAATACATGTATGCCTTATATCAAATATTTTGTATACATTAAGTTCATTTTAAAATTTCATGTACATAAATTTCTTTTAAAAACAAGGCAATATTTGTGTGTTTAAAAGTACGGAAAATTACATCCTAACATGCCGGGTGTTGATTTTTTCGTTTAACTAAATGACCAAATACCCTTTTCATATGTTTTAAAGACCAAAGATGATCTCGACGTCAGAGTATAAAGGTGTTATATCCTAACGTGCTAGGTATGATACTTTTATTCCTTTGAAACGAGTTAATCTTGATATTCAATCCCAATTTAACAAATTTGTTTTTAAATTTCTTTCACCCTAAATATTTTCAAGCTTTCAACATTAGGAAAACATTAATCAATTTGGTACCAACTTTGGGCATTGCAAGGGTGCTAACCCTTCCTTGCACGTAATCGACTCTCGAACCCGTTTTCTCAAATTTCGCAGACCAAAATGTTTTTATAGGTGACCCGATCACACCTAAACAAAAAGGATTGGTGCGACTCCATATCTGATTTTTTTAAGTCAATTCCCATTCATTTTTCAAAACTCAAATAAAAATGGTTTCGACAGCACGATTTCAAAAGATGATTTTAATCAAGATGACATAATTGTGCTAGATAAATTACATTTCTTAACTTAGAATTACTAAACTCATGTTCATGTTGTTACGAATAAATTCACCGCAACTTGGTAATTTGCTAACTTATGAACATACTCACCTATTGAAATCCATTTATCTCCTGACTACATCTCTATGTCAATTCAACCGATTAAACAAATTTTAATAAGCAAATGTGTTAATGCACATACATAATTATGAAATTAAAATAATTTGTTGTACATATCTCTATGCCAATTCAAACAATTAATTCAATCTCATAATGATCGTGTGTCAGAGTCTTAAAAATTTATAATATGAATGATCTAGCCTAAAAACTAACTGTGACAACGACTTGAGGCAAGCGCACCTATCGAACAGTAGTATAGTTTAGTGACAAGACCGGATTGTTGAACCCAAAGGAACCAAAAGTACTAATACTAACTTTCTTTTTATTATTTAACCTAAGAATTAAAGGAATTATTGTTTAACCTAAAATTAACTAACTACTAAGCTAAAGATGCTAAGACAAAAAGAATGAATTGGGGAAATACTAGTGAGAAAACCAATTGATTAAGACAATACCCGAGGAAGAATCCACCTAGACTTCACTTGTTTTCTAACTCGAACTGCATTTATTTATTCACTTGACTTGATTCATAGGATTCCCTAATTTATATTAATACCTCTCTCGAGGCTACTAACATCTAACCCTAGGTTGATTAATTGAAATCTCTTTCTAATTAAAACCCCTAGAATTGCATTAACTCGATCTATGGACTCCCATATTACGTTTGACCCTAATTTGGCAAATTTTTGTCACCCTCTCTCTAGGGTTGCGATCAACTCCGCTTAACTATGCTAGATCTACTCTTAAACAGGGTCTATTCCTCCTCTCCCTAAGAGCATAAATGCTTGAATCAATATCCTGAAATATCAAAGCAAGAATTAAGAACACATAGTTAAGAACAAATCAAGTATTTATCATACAGCTCAGAAAACAATAACAAGATCCATATTAGGTTTCATCCCCCTCAGGTATTTGAGGGGTTTAGTTCATAATAATAAAAAAATACATCTCAGAAGAAAATATAACACAAAACATAAAGAAAACCCTAAAACCTCCTAAAGGAATTGAAGGAGAGATCCTTAGTCTTGAGTATGATTCCGGCTTCTTGATATGAATCAACTGGCTTTCTTCGAGTAAATCCCACAATTCGGCCCCTCTGGCTTGGCTCTTTGGCCTCGCTAAAAGCCCTCCTGAAGGTTAGCCTCTAGGGTGTTTATATAGGCTTTTGGAATGTCTTTCTTTGCCTCTAAGTACCCTAATCTGAATGAAACTCTTTTTTGCTACGGCAGGGACACGCCCATGTAATTCGAGTTATAGGCCGTGGTCGGTCCTGTTAAAGAGGCACGATCGTGTGACTCGGGGTCAGGCCGTGTGGATTTCATACTTTGGCCCATTTTCCCTGTTTTTAGCCCATTTCTCGATCTTTTCATCCTCCGGTGCTCTCCTGAGTATAAAACATGAAAACAAAGGATTAGAAGCACCTATTTCCATAATTAAAGGAATAAATCATCCAAATGTATGCTAAAACGTGGGATTAAAAAATGAGTATATTATGGTTTATCAAATACCCCCACACTTAAGCTTTTGTTTGTCCTCAAGCAAAATTCTTAACTCACAATTAAAATTAACTTCCCTCGATTCATAATATTCTCGATAATGTTTCATCATAATTCATAGATAATTTAACTCAAAGAGTCCTAAAGATTCAAACAATCAAAGTCATAAGTTTGTAGCACAAAAAATAGAGGTGTTTCCCCTTATCTAAATAATTACCTTTAATTCTAAATTGATAAGAGTTGATATCCTCACTAAAGATTCACTCAAATCACTCAAAGTGTTTAAGGTTCAAAATTAAGCTTAAGGTTCAAAATTGAGCTCTAAAAGGTCGAACATGAAAAGTTAATCCCATAGGCTTGCCTAAAAATCAAATTTCCACCACTATAAAATGAAACGATACACAAATCAAAAGGTCTTTAAAGGGTTGTAATGGGGTTTAGGTTAAAGGTGTGGATAAAGGCTGAATTAGAGGGTTAGAATCGAGATTGAATTGACAATTTACCTAACTAGAAAAAATGAACTAATCTTGAAAAATTACAGCAATTGAAAACTTGAAACTAATAATACGAGCTTTTTCTTCAAGATGTCGAATTTAAACGTATAAGCTCACTTAATCACGAAACTAATAATGAATATACTTCAAATTTTTTTAAGAACAAATCAATAAATGCATAATATAAGAAGAATTCAACTACTGAAATAAAATAATTAGGCAACTAATCAAATCAAGTCTCGATAGAAGGGTAGTCAAGAGGAATGGTGATAACAAAATACAAGAGGGGTTTTGGGTTATTATTAGTGAGTGAATCAATTAAAAGGGTTGTTAGGATCAAAGCGGTTCACTAGAGGTTAATTGGGAAGGTAGGCTTTTAGTGGAGTAAGTGGGTTAAATCTTAGGTGCCTTTGTTATCTCTGTATATCTAATCAAAGATGTGGTCTCGACATGTATAATTGAAGCAAGTTCTATAATAACAGATCAATGTTGACACACTCATAATCAATAAAGTGAGCAAGAAAAGAATGTATGCTCTAAAAGGCTCAAAATCTCACAAAAATTATGGGTTTTTTATGACAACCTTGTAAATTTCAAATTTTAGGGTAATAATTAGATTCAGGTAGACAACCTAACAAAATTTTAATTTTTGAAAATAGACTTATCATGCTTGATTCTCTAGTATCTTAAAGTTTAAATCATCACTGTACAATTATCAATGACTTATTCTAAAACATATCAATAAAAATCATAAATCAACAGGAATTTCATTCTAATTAGTGATATGAGAAAATTACTTAAGACAAGATATCATTCAAGGATTTGAGAATAATGCAAAAAGTTAGGAACTTTTCTAAATAAATTTTTACCCCCACACTTAAGATGTACATTGCCCTCAATGTACAAAGATAGATAGTAATCACATATTAAGAAAATCAAAAGAGAGGGAGAGAAGTGAAACTTCCTAAATTTTTGGATGGATTCCTTGAGTTGAAAGTGTGGAAACTTAATTCGGAAGTGAAAGATAAGTTGGAGGGGGCGCCTCTAATTCCTACGCTAGATGAAGAAATTGGGAATCTCGTGAAGAGTTAGCCAGAAAATAATAAGAATAATTCTAAATATACTAATTATATAATTAAAGAAAATAAAAATAAAAATAAAGAGTGTAAAAAGTGAAATAAAACTAAAAGAAACAATTAATAGACTAAAAGGTCCTTATTGTTAGATGGTTCGCGAGGTGGGTGGGATTTCTAAGGCCGTGGTGTGTGATTCCCAAGCAACCTAAAAAACCTAAAACCAAGAAACTAGAATAAAATAAAACAAACTTAGTATAAGAAAAATAAAGATAAGGAAAATAAAGGAGAAGAGAAAGGAAAAAGAAAGATTAAATAGACTCAAAGGTCATTTTCCTTTCGAGTTAATGAAACGACCAGCATGAACTTATGTAGATCGGTCTCGCACAGGGAGACTAGGATAGGATCTTTCTATTTCTTCGACATGGATGAAGTGTAGATCAAGAGTTTGGAAAATGAAGAAGGAGGAAATGAAAAGGGAGGAGAGTGTAAAGTTGTGGAAGAAGGGAATGGAGAGTGGGTGAGAAGGGGAGTAGGTGGTTTAAATAAAATTTTCAGCTCTGGTACATCCCCACGCTCGTGTTTCATGGGCATGTCGTGTCACACGACCGTATCGAACAGTTGTACAGTGGTTCAATCATTTCTCCCATGCCTGTTATTCAGGTCGCCATGCTCGTGTTGATAAAATAGTGTCGGCCACGGCTGTGTCGCACAGTCGTGGTGTTGTCGGAGCCCGTGCCTTGAAGATATTTTTTGTCCTGTTTCGTACCATTTCTATCATGCCAATATGAAAATTCGTAGTATCCACACAACCACAGTTACGGCCGTGTGCAAGGCCGTGTGGTGCGAAAATCTGCACTTCATTAACTTGGTTAGTTTGTAGTTAGGTGCTGAAAGAAGGAGAATAAAAATAAATGGTGTTAATACTCGGGTTGCCTCTCGAGAAGTACTCGTTTAAAGTCTTAAGCTAGACTTACCTCTCATTCGCAAATTCATGGTGGTTTGAAGAGTGAAAAATCCTTTCTCATGCTATCTTTATATAATTTGAGTCGAGTAGCATTTACCTTAAAAGTGCTGAATGTAGAATTGCTTACCTCGACTATGCCGTATGGGAAGACAATAAGTACCTTAAAAGGAATCTCTTCGTTTGTCTTGAGGTCTGAAGTGGCGATTCGAGGGTCTGTTTTATCTAACAATACCTGATCTCCTATTTTGAAGTGATTTGATGTTCCTATAAGCTCGTCTGGGGGTTCCTTCGATTTCACTTCGTGTGGTTTTGATTCCTCCTTGAAATGTGCCTTCCACTTGTCTAGTTCATCAATTTGAAGCCTTCGTTCCTCATGAGTTATTTCCTTGTTGGTATAAGGTCTAGGATCTGGCTCAGATGTGTTGTTCTGTGGTGCTTCCTAAAAGAAAGGTTTAACGAAATGGTTATCAATAGAATTTATGTTCTCACCTTTGTTGTTCGATGTCCTAGCTGAGTCGAGAGCTTGAAGACTGATTAATTCATCACCTACACGAAGTGTAAGTTTGCCTGTACTAACATCAATTTTAGATCTGGCAGTTGCTAAAAATGGCCTTCATCAAATTAAAGGAACTGTATTATCCTCATCCATGTCTAAAACAACAAAGTCTACTGGGAATATGAATTTATCAATTTTCACTAGTACATATTCAATTATACCCCTAGGGATTCTAATAGTTTTATCAGCTAATTGAATAATCATCCTAGTTTGTTTGGGTTTCCCTAGACCTAGTTGTTTAAACATTTTATAAGGCATACCATTTATGCTTTCCCCTAAATCAGCTAACGTGTTATTAATAGTTAAACTACCAATTAAACATGAAATTGTAAAACTGCCTGGATCTTTTAATTTTTGTGGTAGTTTGTTTTGCAACATTGCTGAGCACACTACGTTTAATTCCACATATGACTCCTCGTCTAACTTCCACTCATTTGTCAAAAGCTCTTTTAAAAATTTCCTTGAATCTGGCATCTGCGAAAGAGCTTCAAGAAATGGTAAGTTAATATGTAATTTCTTTAAAATTTTAAGAAACTTACCAAATTGTTCGTCTGTGTTATCTTTCTTCATTCCATTGGGGTATGGTATTCGAGGTTGGTATTCTTTAATTACCAATTTTGGATTTTCTTGGTTTACCTCAACCTTACCTTCATTTACCACAGGTTCTTGCCTTGGCTCAGGTTCAGAATCTACTAACCCTTCACTATTATGAGTAGTTATGGCTTGAAGTTGCTCTTTTGGGTTAGTCTCAGTGTTACTTGGCAAGCTACCTTGTGGTCATTCGGAGATCAACTTAGCGAGTTACCCTAACTAGTTCTCGATTCCTTTAATCAATGCTTGTTGATTTTTAAGTGTTGTTTTGGTGTTTTGGAAACGAGTTTCTGACACCGCTATGAATTTTGTCAGCATCTCCTCAAGGTTCAGCTTCCTTTCCTGTGGGTAGGGCTATTGTTAGAAGTTTGGCGGAAACTATTTTTTTCTGATTTCCTTGACCACCCCATGAGAAATTGGGGTGGTTCCCCCAACCTGGATTATAAGTATTACTATAAGGGTTATTTTGAGATCTAAAATTGTTACCTGTATAGTTTATCTGTTTACTTTCCATGCTAGAATTGTAGGTTGGGTACTCAGGATTCGCCACACCTCCTAGGTTTGAGTCACATTGCATTACTGGGTGTACCTATGAGGAACCACACAAACCATCAATCTTTTTATTTAACATCTTTACCTAATTTGATAGCATGGTGACTGTGTCGAGGTTGGAAACTCTGGCTGTTTTTGTTGGCCTTGTCCTTGTAACTTGCCACTGATAGTTGTTCAGTGACACCTCCTCTATAAACTCATAGGCTGTCTCAGGAGTTTTGTTATTCAGGGTTCCACCGATTGCTGAATCAATCAATTGTCTCGTTGAAGGGTTCACACCGTTGTAAAAGGTTTGGACCTGTAGCCACAAGGGTAATCCATGGTGTAGGCACCTTCTCAATAGATTTTTGTATCTCTCCCATGCATCGTATAGTGTTTCTAAATCTATCTGCACAAAAGAAGAGATATCATTCATTAATTTGGCCGTTTTGGCAGGCGAAAAATATTTTAATAAAAATTTTTTGGTCATTTGTTCCCATGTAGTGGTTGATCCTCATGGAAGAGAATTCAGCCACTATTTAGCTTTATTCCTCAAAGAAAAGGGAAATAACCGAAGATGGATGGGATAATCAGAAATGCCATTAATTTTGAAAGTATCGTAAAATTCTATGAAATTTGCCAAGTGAATATTTGGATCTTCATCCTGCAAACCATCAAACTGAACAAATTGCTGTATCATTTGAATTGTGTTAGGTTTTAGTTCAAAATTATTAGCAGCTATAGCAGGTCTAACAATACTTGACTCAGTTCCTATTAAATTAGGTTTAGCATAATCATACATAATTCGAGGAGCATGATTTTTGGCCACCTCTAGAGGTAGCAAATTATTCTCAGCCATCTCTTCGGTAGTATTAATTTTGTTCTCTTTCTCTTCTTGTATGTAGTTTAAGCTTTGCCTTATTTCTCTACGATTTTGCAAACCGTACCTTCGATATCACTGTCATAAATCAAGGGTCCTGTCGGGTTCCTTCTAGTCATAAACTAGGGGTACCTACCAGGAAAAGATAAAAGAAAAAGAAAATTAGAAAGGTAAAAATAAAATTTAATTGTAAAAATAAAATATGGCTAAAGTAATAAAATTTGAGCTTTCTTAATATTTCAGTTCCCCAACAACAGCGCCAAAAACTTGATCGTGTGTCAGAGTCTTAAAAATTTATAATATGAATGATCTAGCCTAAAAACTAAATGTGACAATGACTTGAGGCAAGCGCACCTATCGAACAGTAGTATAGTTTAGTGGCAAGACCGGATTGTCGAACCCAAAGGAACCAAAAGTACTACTACTAACTTTCTTTTTATTATTTAACCTAAGAATTAAAGGAACTATTGTTTAACCTAAAATTAACTAACTACTAAGCTAAAGATGCTAAGACAAAAAGAATGAATTGGGGAAATACTTGTGGGAAAACCAATTGATTAAGACAATACCCGAGGAAGAATCCACCTAAACTTCAATTGTTATCTAACTCTGAACCAAACGATTTATTCACTTAACTTGATCCGTAGGATTCCTTAATTTATATTAATACCTCTCTCGAGGCTACTAACATCTAACCCTAGGTTGATTAATTGAAATCTCTTTCTAATTAAAACCCATAGAATTGCATTAACTCGATCTATGGACTCCCATATTAGGTTTGACCCTAATCTGATAGATTTTCGTCATCCTATCTCTAGGGTTGCGATCAATTCTGCTTAACTATACTAGATCTACTCTTAAACAGGGTCTATTCCTCCTCTGCCTAAGAGCATAAATGCTTGAATCAATATCCTAAAATATCAAAACAAGAATTAAGAACACATAGTTAAGAACAAATCAAGTATTTATCATACAGCTCAGAAAACAATAACTAGATTCGTCTTAGGTTTCATCCCCCTTAGGTATTTGAGGGGTTTAGTTCATAATCATGAAATAATACATCTCAGAAGAAAATATAAAACAAAACATAAAGAAAACCCTAAAACCCCCTGAAGGAATTGAAAGAGAGATCCTCAGTCTTGAGTATGATTCCGGCTTCTTGAGATGAATCAACTGGCTTTGTTCGAGTAAATCCCACAATTCGGCCCCTTTGGCTTGGCTCTTTGGCCTCGCTGAACATCCTCATGAAGGTTGGACTCTAGGATGTTTATATAGGCTTTTGGAATGTCTTTCTTTGCCTCTAAGTACCTTAATCTGAATGAAACTCTTCTTTTCTGCGGCAGGGACACGCCCGTGTAATTCAAGTTATAGGCCGTGGTCGGTCCTGCTAAAGAGGCACGGCCGTGTGACTCGGGGTCAGGCCGTGTGGATTTTGTACTTTGGCCCATTTTCCCCGGTTTCAGCCTGTTTCTCAATCTTTTCATCCTCTGGTGCTCTCTTGAGTATAAAACATGAAAACAAAGGATTAGGAGCACCTATTTCCATTATTAAAGGGATAAATCATCCAAAAGAATGCTAAAATGTGGGATTAAAATATGTGTATATTATTGTAACATCCTAGATTAGGGGTTATGCGTTCGTGCATAATTCATGAGATAGTGGGATCAGTGGGTGTGTTGGATGTGTTCTGAAGAGTTTCAAGAACCCTAAGATGAAAGAAAATGAAAGGAAATGTAAGGAAATGTAAGGAAATGTAGGGAAATGTAAGGAAAAGTAAGGAAAATGTAAGGAAATGAAAGGAAATGAAAGGAAATGAAAGGAAATGAAAGGAAATATATGGAAATGAAAGGAAATGTATGGAAATGTATGGAAATGTGTGGAAATGTAAGGAGATGTATGGAAATGTAAGGAAATGCTTTAGAAATTTTAAGTTTTGGAAACTAAACTAAAATAGGAAAGTGACCATTTTGGAAACCGAAGTAAATTAGGAAAGTGAACATTTTGGAAACCAAGCCAAAAGAGGAAACTAAACATTTTGGAAACCAAGCCAAAATAGGAAACTAAACATTTTGGAAACTTGGAAAATACAGAGTCACTGAAATTTTAGGAAACTTAAAATGACCCCTTAATGTCGAATTTAAGAGCCCAAAGGGAACTTAGGCCAAGTGACCCTAAAATATAAAGTACATGAAATTTGACCCAATAATGACTTGGAAAAGTGACCAAGATGCCACCTAAGGCCTTAGAAAATGGCCCACATGCAAAAGGTTTTGGGCTTGAGTTCGAGTCACATAAGAAGCAAATAAAATAAGTTTTATTTTGCTTCTAGAAGCCCAAGAGGTGGACGGCACAAGCTTGCAAAAGAGGAGTTTCATTCTCTTTAAAACTCGGCTAATTAGAAGATCATAAGGACTCTTAAGGGAAGAGTTTAATTCTCTTTAAAATTCGCTAAATAGGTGGATAAATGAAGAATTATTCTTTAATTAGGAAAATAAGGAAGAGTGGTGGCCAAGTAAAGGATTCTTGGCCTAGTAAATTCGGCTATAAAAGGAGGGACTAGGGCCATTCATTATTCATTCTCCTCTCTTTCCTCCGCCAAATATTCTTCTTGAGCATCCATTCTTTTCTTCTTTTCTTTTAGCCTCCTAGCCGATTTCCTTCTAAGCCTATTATTCCTCTCTTCTTTCATCTTTGAAACCAAATACATAAGGGAATCATAGCCGATTGTTCATCAAGTCTCTAAGCCAATCTCGAAGGTTGAAGTGAAGGTGCAATCGATTCCTTCAAATAAGGGTAAGATCCAAGTTTAGTTTTCCATTCTCTTATATTCTAGACTTATTAAAATTTAGAGACTAATTTTGATTATTAATCTTGGCCGAATCATGGAAGTAGAAATTCTTTTCCAAGGTACACCATAGGCCACGTGTTCCCTAGTTATTCGGTGAATTTGGGATTTAAGATCCACAAGGTAAGTACCTAAAAGTATTCGCCAAAGCTTGTATGATTATCTAGATCAGTTCTTTAATTATTAAAAGCCAAAACTAACCCATATTGAGATTCAAGGTTGGTAGAATATCAAGTGAAGGAAAACCAAGTTTTGGGATTTGAATAAACACCAAATCGGCATCAAAGGTAAGTCTTTTACAAATCCTACTAGGATTTGGATATCATAGCCAAATAGAATTTATGCTAAGTAATAAAGGATGAATCAAATGTAGGGACTAAGGATCTAAACTTTAGATCTAGCTTTTCGGAATCTCAAGGAATCGCTAAACAAATCAGGTGTGTACCCTTACTAACCTTCAATATTTCATATGGCTATTATTTAATATATGAATATGTATGAGAATGTGAATGTGGCTAAGTACCTCAAATGTGGCAAAAGTACCTGTGCACGCTTCCTACTTGGATAGGATTGTGAAATATGTTATTTTATAACATGCGAATATATGTATATAAACATGAAATTAAGTAAGTTATGCATTATATATATTTTTGGGGCATTCGGGATTTATGTGAAAGGGGAAGAGTAGGTGTTGACTTCGGTCTCACCAACGAAGGTGTTGACTTCGGTCTCACCAACGAAATATAGGTGTTGACTTCGGTCTCACCAACGAAGGTGTTGACTTCGGTCTCACCAACGAAGGTTTTGACTTCGGTCTCACCAACGAAATACAGGTGTTGACTTCGGTCTCACCAACGAAGGTGTTGACTTCGGTCTCACCAACGAAATATGTTGACTACGGTCACATTGCGAAATTTTGGTAACTTCGGTTACAATAGTGTCTAATGACACAACGTATATGGGCGAATGCCTTTGATGGAGAGTAGCGGATGGAGGGTTGACTTAGTAGTCCCCACGATGTGCAAGATGGTACGGGGGAGTGTAGTGGATGGCTAATTAGGATTGGGTTTGGGTTGCATCATAATTTCATTATTGTATGGACTTAATGATTTGAACATGAATGCCTGATTTATTGAATGATAGTATTGTGTGCACATTGAGTCTGTTGACTCACCCCATTGTGGGAACTATTTTCGGTGATGAATAAAGGACGGACCGGCGGTAGAGCGTTGAGGTGGCCATGCTACATTTGGAGATTTTATTTTATTTGGACTTTATTTCGCTTGGTACCCTTAATTACATTTCTTTTGGGTTTTATTTGATGTAGTAAGGCCATAAGGCCCAAGTGGATTATTCTTTATTTCCGCTTATTCATGTTTGATTGTGTTACAATTTATTTTTAATTAAAGTTAAGAAAAACAAAATTTATTTATTTCAAAATAATAAACCCTAAAATTGTTTTGTCACCTCACTTAAGTTGGATTTTCAAAATTTAATAAATGGGTTTCCAATCTAAGCCCAACCCACAACAACATTCTTTAAATATTTTTTTCAAATTTCTCTAAGTACTGAAAATTTTCAAAACCGGTTACTTTAGGAACATACCAGATCCGGTCCATTCTAGTGGGCCGGGTGTGGGGTGTTTCAATTATGGTTTATCACATAAGCACATAAAAGATTACGTGAGGTAACAATGTATTCCTACCTTGAAACAGTTTAATCACAATAATCTTGCAAGTTATGCAAGGCTAATGTATCATTAAATACCGTTATTAATTTAATCATCAGCTACCTTAGATGATTAAACATGCACTGATTAAGTATTGTGTCAAGTTACAATTTCAATCCGTTTAAATAATTAATTCATTAGTTACCTTACAATTGTAATGCAAGAATAATTTAGTCATGGTTTTACTTAATCAAACATCATACCAGGGCTTAAAACAATACAAACACAATTTTAATAAATTAAGTGGAAAAAATGCAATCAACCTAACACGAATTAAATTTAAGCCATATTAATTAAATTAAACATATCAACATCATAATTATTCATAGACATGTTCATAACAATAATAATAAAAGTAAAAAGATAAGGAACAAGAATCAAATCTGGTGTTTCTCTGAGGCTTGACTAGTTTGCTCCTCTTTCTCCGCTTGTTCTTGTTGAACCGAGACTTCCACAAACACTTCAATGCTACTCTGCAACAGCCCATTTTTGGTCAAATCAAAATAGTGGTTTTGAGACCACAAATATGATGTCAAAATATTTATTTTATTATTATTTAAAGTTTTACAATATGATTAAATGATTGTGTGAAAGTTTCGTTTAGAAAATTTATCGTTTAGTTGGTCAATTTGATAAAAAAGGACTAAATCACGTAAAGTGTAAAATGCATGTTCTATTACTTAAATATGTTTATTAGCTATGGATTATTAAATTGGAGGTGCTTATGTTGTAATTATACCATTAAATGGTGGGTGTAAAATTATGGGCTTATATTCAGTAAATTTTAATGTTTTAAACCAATGTTAATATGGTAAATTATTAAATAACCTAACTAAAATAATGAAAACAAATGGTTGTCTTCCTAATTATCATCATCCACCAAAAATAAACTAAAGAAACACCATTTTTAAAGCTTGAATATTCGGCTAGGGTTCATCCTTACATGTAAGCTCGTTTTTTATCCGTTTTTAATTATTTCTATGTTTTTGTAATTGTTGCAGCTAGTACTAGCTAGCCCAGGGACTAATTTGCAAAATTGTTAAAGATTTTGAAAGTTTCCATGGTTGAATATATGCGTTCTTTGATGTTTTATGATGAAATATGAAATCTTGTTGTTAGATACACAAGTTTTATAAAGTGATTTTTAGTGAAAATGGAAAATAGGGATTAAATTGAGAAATGTGTAAAGTTAGTGGTTAAAATGTCAAATAAATAAAAATTATGGGTTTCTAAGGCATTATGGTAATTCGGTTAGCATGGGTATATTTGGAATTTCACTAATTTGTGATTTTATGCAATAAGGACTAAATTATAAAAATATGAAAGTTTAGGGGTAAAAATGTAAATGTGCCTTAAAGAGTGTTTTGGACAAAATTGAATGAATAGATGATTAAATAAGTTAATTTTGAATATATTTAGATCAAGAAAAGTGAAATACAGACTTGGATCGGGGCAAAGATAAAGTTATCGACTAATCAACTTGATTCACCGTTTTAACATCCTAGGTAAGTTCGTATGTTATAATTTCATTTCAAATGTATTTTATCTACTTTGATATAGCATGAATTGTGATTATGTGATTACGGCCACGTTCGAAAATGATTCGTTGAAGATTTGACAGTTGGAATCCCGGTTGAACTTTAGGAATAGTTTAGGATGCTAGTGACATGTCATTAGGTATACTTAAGTTGGCTTCAGGCCATGATTTAGCACTATATGTGTGAGATAAACTGATTTGGCTTCGGGCCATGATATCAAAATTTTGGATAAGTTACCTCAATTTGGCTTCGGGCCATGGTATAGGTACTTATCGCGTGAGACCTTGAGTAACCGACTTCTATTTCGAATGGTTCAACGGGTAAAAGGAGAATGTGGTTGATTATGAGATTGGTACGATATGGTACATGTACGTACGAAAATGAATTGAGTATTGAAAACTATGAAATTGATGAGTTCCTTGGTAAGTTATATGAATGATCATATGATAGCTTGAGATTTAATAAAATTGTTGCACATTATTTTCTATTATATAAATGATTTATGAATTATGATAGTTACTCAATGTTAACATACGAGCTTACTAAGCTATATAGTTTATTTTGTTGTTTTTCTATGTTTTATAGTGATTTCAAAGCTAGCTCGGATTCGGGATCGTCTGAGACTTCACCACACTATCCACTGACTCTTTGGTACTTTTGAAACTATGTTTTGAGTATATGCCATGTATAGGTATTATGAGTCATTTTGATTATGGATTGATAAAGATTTTGGTTATTTATAATGGCTTGTAAATGTATATGTTTTGGTTTGTAAATATATCCATGAGATTTGGCTTAATTTGGTGGATATAGATATGTGTTTATGTGTGCATATATGGTTGATATTGAGTCTTGGATAGATATGGAAATGGCTTATATTATGAGAATTATGGTCATTGTTGCTAATAGGTATTATAAATGTTAAATTGATGATTTGTGGAAGTTGGCATGCTTGTGAAATTAGGCCTAATAATGCATAATTGTTAATAGTCATTTTGTTGATTTTGGAAGATAAGGTTTGGTATAACTTTGAATGGTATGATGTGATAGTTATGTTTTGTATTGATTGGTGTTTGATATAGTATAAGTCATGCTTGATTTTGTATTGAATTACATGCCTATTGATGCTATGTTATGTACCATATGAGTTGTATAGGTGTGCTTAAATGTAGGTGGCAAATTGGCTTGGTAAATAGCCTATTTTTTTCCACACGGGCAAAGACACGGGCGTGTGTCTCAGCCATGTGTGACACATCGTCATGATGCACAGCCATCTGTCCTTTGGTGTTGAATTTGAAGTGAAGTCAGTATGCTCCACACGGTCTCACACACGAACATGTGATCGACCATGTGGCACAAGTCAGTATACCCCCTAAATGGCACACGGCTTAGCACACGGGCGTGTGACTTGGCCGTGTTGCATAAGTCAGTATGCCTTATAGGTTTGGCACAACCTATTACAAGGCATAGCACACGCGCGTGTGTGTCCACTTTGAAGCGCACACGGGTTAGACACATAGGCGTGTGGTTGGCCGTGTGACCCAAGTCAGTAACCTCACTTGTTTGGACACGGGTTGGGACACGACCATGTGCTCCCATTTCGAATGTTCACACGGCCTGTGACACGGGCATGTCTAGTGGCCGTGTGAGACACACGGGCGTATGTCCCCTGTTTTGGAGAAAAAAATACTAAGTTTTGAAAATTTTCTTGAGTTTCAGGTTTAGTCCCGAATCACTCCCAATGCATGTTTAAGGCCTCGTAGGCTCGTTTAAGGGACATTATGATTGATTATGATTGGTTATATATGAAATGTATGTTTAAAAGTGTTGAAAGTTTGGTAATGCTCCATAACCCTATTTCGGTGTTGAATATGGGTGAGGGGTGTTACATTTATTAGTATCAGAGCTACGGTTTAGTCGATTCTAGGACTAATGTTGCGCGTGTAAAAGTCTAGCTAATCATGTCATATATAAACTATGATAGTGTGATGACTCCTGACAGTTGAAAATGTGTTTTTATATAGCAAATGGATCCCAATCGAGTGATAGCTGATGAGGTTGAAAGTAATTTTCCTACTCCCGTGCAAGGGACAGCACTATTTGATTCTAGACCCGTAACGGGCAGTCAGGGAGGAGAGGCTAAAGAAGCCTTTTTCCAAATGATGAACGAATGGTTCATTCAATATATTTGAATGAACTGGGCTGCTCAACAACTTCTACCCCCTCCTAATCCCTAATCTGTACCTATAACTCCTCAAGGAGTTGAGCTTTTAAGATTGAACAAGCCTCCAATTGATAAGATCTGTAAACACGGGGCTAAAGAATTCAAAGCCAATGTTGATGATGATCCTGAAAGAGTCGAGTTTTGGCGAATACAATTTGAGTGTTTGATGAGCTTTCTTGCACACCGGCTGAATGTTTAAAGTGTGCTATATCGCTACTGAGAGACACCATATATCAGTGGTGCTGAAGGAGAGAGTCATTTGGGAGTTCTTACAAACCGAGTTCTGAAGGAAATACATCATTCAATTGTTCCTGGATAAAAAACATAAAGATTTTTTAGACCTAAAACAAGGTCGCATTACTGTAATCGAATATGAAAGAGAATTTGTGCAGTTAAGTAAATATGCTCAAGAGTATGTTTCTACTGAAGAGATAATGTGCAAGTGGTTTGTTGATGGGCTGAACGAAGACATTAAAATTCTGGTTGGGATTTTAGATTTAAAAGAATTTGTTGTGTTAGTTAACCGGGCTTGCAAAGTCGAAGACTTTACTGAGAAAAGAAGAATGTTGATTCAGAGGCTAGAGATTCTAGGAAAAGATAATTGAATAAACCTTCTCATTCTTCATCAAAGAAATTTTGAAATTAGTACTGTAGATCTAATGCATTAGTGGGATACCAGAACAGAGATCGTGGAAATCAACATGTGAATCTTAAAGCACAAGCTACTTCTATCTCGAGTGTTGGCAGTGTGAGAAATAACAAACCCGAGTGTCAACAGTGCGGGAGAAGACATTTTGGTGAATGCTGGAATAAGAGTACTAAAGCTTATTTCAAATGTGTTTCACTAGATCACTTTATTCGAGACTGTCCAGAGTTATCAGAGAAAGAAAAAGTTCAGAATGTAAGATCGAGCAATACAACGTGAGAGGGAGACCACCAAGAAATACAGGGAATGTATCCAGTGGTAGAGGTATGACTAGGGACTCAGCTGTGAGATCCGAGGCCAGTGCACCTGCTAGAGCCTACGCTCGCTCTCACAAAGAAGCATCGTCCCCAGATGTTATTACTGGTACATTTCTCTTTATGATACTAATGTGATTGCTTTAATTGACCCTGGATCGACACACTCGTATATATGTATGAATTTGGTGTTTAATAAGAGTTTTCCTGTCGAGTCTACTGAGTTTTTGATTAAAGTATCGAACCCCTTAGGCAAGTATGTTTTAGTTGATAAAGTTTGCAAGAATTGTCCTTTAATGACTTGGGGTTACTGTTTTCTGGCTGATTTGATGCTTTTACCATTTGATGAGTTTGATGTGATTCTGGGTATGGATTGGTTGACTCTACATGATGCTGTTATGAATTGTAGATGAAAGACTATGGAATTGAAGTGTCAGAATAATGAAATTCTTCAGATTGAATCTGATGAGTCGAGGGGATTTCTTATAGTGATTTCATTGATGTCGGCTCAAAGATATTTGAGAAAAGGTTGTGAAACACCCCACACCCAGCCCACGAGCCTGAACTGGATCTGATATGTTCCTAAAGTAAACCGGTTTCAAAAAATTTTGTTACTTAGAGAAAATTTGTAAAATTTTAGAAAACTATTATTTTGAGTTGGGCTTAGATTGGAAACCCATTTAATTAATCTTGTAAATCCAATTTAAGTAAAGTGACAAAATAATCTTAGGGTTCATTTTTAAAGAAATAAATTTTGTACTTACTTACATCCAAAATAGTTCTTAGCACAGTATTTAAAAGTAAAGCAAAAATAAAGAAATCCACTTGGGCCTTATGGCCTTATTACATCAAGTAAACCCAAAAAAAAAAAATTAAATGTCTTGAAAAGAAATAAAGTCCAAATCAAATCAAATCTTCTAATGAAACATGGCCACCTCAAGGTCTACCGTCCCATCAAATCCTTGTTCATCACCGAAAATAGTTCCCACGAAAGGGGTGAGTCAACAGACTCAATGTGCACACAAGACTAACATTCAACAAATTAGGCATATATCAAATTCATATTCATATAAAAATAAATGATGATGCAACCCAAACCCAAGCCTATTTGTCCATCCGCTACACACCACCGTGCACATCGGTCCACACCGTGGGACTACTAAGTCAACCCTCCATCCGCTACACACCATCGAAGGCGATCATTGCAATGACGTGCTCATCGCCCATATCATTTGTGTCATTAGACACCATATTCAAGTAATGTAACCGGTTACCAAATTCGAGAGAATGTAACCGGGTTACCATATTCAAATTTTGTGACCGTAGTCACCATATTCCGATTAGTGAGACCAAGTCAACACCTTCTTCCCTTTCACATAGATCCCAATGCCCTATAAATTATATAACATACATATTTCTCATTCATGCTCCTATTCACATGTTCATAATATATCATATTCAGTAATCCTATCGTAAGTAGGAAATGTACACAGTACTTCTTACCACATTTGTGGTACTTAACCACATTCACATTCTTATGCATATTCATATAGTTAATAATTGCCATATAATTTATTGAAGATTAGTATGAGTACACACCGATTAAGCTTATTAGATTCCTTGAGATCCGAAGAACGATCTACCGATCTAGATTTTTAACTCCTATATTCGCCAATCATTAAAGCATATTAACAAACCTATTTGGCTTAAAGAAAATCGAATCCTAGTAGGATTTGTATTACTTACCTTGTTTGCGAATTTGGATGTCTCAAATCAAGTCCCAAAATTACTAGTATTCCTTTTCCTTGAAATCGGCTAACACTAGCCATGTAACCATGTCGGCTTCACTTTTGAAATAATGGGAAATAATCCTAAATATAAAAAAAACAAGCCTTGGCGAATATCACCTACCTTACAAATTCCAAATCAAAAGGATTCCTTGCCTTATAAAGACTTGTCGACATCCCTAGCATCATATGTTAAATTTAATTATATAAATCATAACCTTTAACCAAATATATTTATCTTACCTTAGATCCTCGAATTTCCGAAAGATTCCTCCTTGTATTCAAGCTGTTGTAAAAAGAACACGAGAGATCCTTATAGATTCGGCCATAAGACAAAAATAGGGATTAGACCCTTCTCTTTCGGCAAATAGAAAAAGAAAGAACTTGATTAATGCTTAGCCTTACCTTTAATGCTTTGATCGATTGCTTCCTTACCTAGAGTCACAGAGTTTCAGCTATGGAGTTTTAATCAGGGATCAAAGAGTGTTTTGGCTCGACAATAGCAAAGGAGAGGAGAAGAAAATAGAAGAAGAGATGGATTTTGCTTAAAGAAAAATTCGGCAGAGAGGGGGAGAGAGCTAGGAAATTTTCGGCAACTTGGAAAAGATGAGAGAAAAGACTTTGGTTCTCCTTCTTTAGCAATTTGCTAGGCCAAGAGTCCTTGACTTGGCCACCACTCTCCTTAAGATAATATTATCTCCTTTATCTAAAAATAAAAGCATTTAATCCATCAATTATCTCCTCAAATAATCCAAATTTAAAATCCCTTATTTATCACTTATTAATCACATATTTATGGAATTAAAACACCTCCTTTCTAGAAGGCTTGTGTCGTCCACCCTTAGCCTTGGAAGCAAAAATAAAACTCCCTTTTATTTGCTTCCCAAGTGACTTCGAACTCGTGCCCAACACCTGCATGTGGCGCCATTTCCATAGGCCCTAAGTGACATCTTCAGCCACTTTTCCAAGCTTTGTTTGTGTGTCAAACTTTACCAACTTTTTCTTTTAAGGCCATCTTGCCCTTATTTCCTATTTTAAACTTTAAAATTTGACATTTCTGCATCGTTTCTAAGTTTCCTAAAATTTTCGATCGGCTCTGTAACTTGCCATTTTTCTTACATTTTCAAGTTTCCAAAATGTTCAGGTTTCCAAAAATATCAAAAATTTATTCTTAGTGCTTAAACTTGTCATTTCATACAATTAAACTGAAAATGCATAGGCCCTTTTCAGGATGTTACAGTTCTACCCTTAAACAAAATTTCGTCCCCGAAATTTCCTAACTAAAATAATTGAGGGTATTGCTGTCGCATGGTCTCCTCTGACTCCCACGAAGCTTCTTCCGTTCCATGATTACGCCATAACACTTTGACTAGAGGTACGGACTTCCTTCGTAATACTTTCACATCACGTTCCAAGATTCGAATCGGCTCTTCCTCGTAGGATAAGTCTGGCCTTAGTTCCACCTCTTCAACAGGTACCACATGAGATGGGTCCGATCCAGTGCGACGTAGCATGGATACATGGAATACGTCGTGCATCTACTACAACTCGTGGCAACTCCAATTGGTATGCCACCTACCAACTCGCTTCAAGATTCGATAAGGCCCTATAAACCTTGGGCTTAACTTCCTTTTCGATCAACCTCATTACCTTCTTCCAAGGCAAGATTTTCAGGAATACTTGATCTCCCACTTCAAACTCTATTTCCTTCCGCTTAAGGTCTGCGTACGACTTCTGCCTATCAGAGGCTTCCTTCAACCATCCTGAATCAACTCAACCTTTTCCTCAGTTTCTGCCACTAATTTCGATCCCAAAACTCGACGTTCTCCTAACTCAGTCCAACAAGTAGGTGTTCTGCACTTTCGGCCATACAACGCTTCATATGGTGCCATCCAAATGCTAGCTTGATAGCTGTTGTTGTAGGCAAACTCAGCTAAAGGCAAGTAATCTTCCCACTTCCTCGAAAATCCATTACACAGCCTCTCAACATATCCTCCAACACTTGTATAACTTGTTCAGACTGCCCGTCGGATTGTGGATGAAACGTCGTGGTGAAGTCCAACCTAGTGCCTAAGGCTTGATGAAGTGCCTTCCAAAATCGAGACGTAAACCTTGGGTCTCTATCAGAGATGATCGACATTGGTACTCCATGTAACCTCACAATCTCTGCCACATATAACTTAGCCAACTTCTGAAGAGAATAATCCATTCTTACTGGGATAAAGTGTGCGGACTTGGTCAAACGATCCACTATCACCCATACCGAGTCCTTCTTAGTAGGCGTGAGGGAAGCCCACTAACGAAGTCCATGGTAATTTTTCCCACTTCCATTGGGGAACTTCGATTGGTTGAAGCAATCCTGATGGGACTTGGTGTTCAGCCTTAACTTGCTGACACGTCAAACATTTCCCCACAAATTCAATCACCTCTCATTTGGATCGCACCACCAAAATTGTTCCCTTAGATCTCTATACAACTTGATGCCTCCGGATGCATAGCATAAGGGCTACCATGCGCTTCCAAGAATCCTTTGTCTCAACTCCTTATCCCCAAGATCGGACCTTTCCCTTATAGCATAATGCTTCTTCATCGGTGGCGTCATAGTCCCTTAATCCTCCTTCTTGCATTTCTTGTCAGAACTTAGTACTTAAGTCCTTATCACCAACTGTCCCTCTTTCACCTCCTTCACCAGGTGGGCTTGACTTGTAACTCCGCCAACAAAGCTTCCATCATCATCTGAGACTTAAATGAGCGAACAAAGCCCTTAGATCGACACAACCTTCCTACTCGTGGCATCACCGCCACATTCGCCTTGCGGATGATATTCTATCGAGCAGTCGTAGTCCTTCAATAATTCCACCCACCTTCGTTGCCTTAAGTTCAACTCCTTCGAGTCAACAAGTACTTAAGACTTTTGTGGTCTGTAGATAATCGACCTTTCTCCATAAAGGTAGTGCCTCCAAACCTTAAGGGCAAAAACCACTTCTTGCCAGTTCAAGTCATGAGTTGGGTAGTTAACCTCATGAGGCCTTAGGCTGCCGTGACACATAGCGACTACTTTGCCATCTTGCATTAGCACACACCCTAACCCAGTATGTCTGAGTGTCACAAGACACCACAAAATCTTTTCCCGCCTCCTTTGAATTAACACTGAGCTTCACAAGACCTTCTTAAGCTTTTCAAAGCTCTCCGCTGCTTATTAGTCCATTCAAAGGGTACTTCCTTCCTTAGAAACTTTGTTAAAGGCGTGGCTATTGACGAGAATCCTTCCACAAACCTTCTGTAATAGCCTGCCAAGCCTAGGAAACTTGGATTTCAGCCATGGACCTAGGTGGTTTCCAATCCAACACTGCTTCGATCTTCCTAGGATCTACTCTTATTCCTTCTGCGGATACCACATGTCCTAAGAATGCCACCTCCTTAAGCCAAAACTCACACTTGCTGAATTTGGCATAGAGCTTCTTCTCCTTAACACTTCCAACACAACTCAGAGATGCTTATCATGCTCCTCCTCCGACTTCGAGTACACCAAAATATCGTCGATGAACACAACGACGAACCTATCCAAGTAGGGTTGGAAAACCCGATTCATCATATCCATGAACGCGGCTGGAGCGTTCGTCAACCCAAATGGCATCACCACAAACTCAAAATGGCCGTATCTTGTCCTAAAAGCAGTCTTATGGATATCAGCCTCCTTCACCTTCAACCGATGATATCCCGACCTTAAGTCAATCTTTGAAAACACTGCGGCTTCCTTCAGCTGATCGAACAAGTCATCGATCCTTGGCAAAGGATACTTGTTCTTAATAGTCAGATTATTCAACTGACGATAATCTATGCACATACGCATAGTTCCGTCCTTCTTCTTCACAAATAGGACTGGTGCTCCCCACGGAGACACACTGGGTCGGATGAACCCACGATCCAACAGTTCTTGGATTTGAGCCTTGAGCTCCACTAACTCCTTTGGAGCCATTCGGTATGGAGTGATTGGCACAAGAGCTATTCCGGGTAGCAAATCAATTCCAAATTCTACCTCCCTATCTGGGGGTATTCCCGGTAATTCCTCTGAAAACACATCCACGAAGTCCCTTACCGTCCTAACTCCATTAATACCTTCTTTCTTTCCACCTATCGCACTTACGAAGGCTAGGAATGCCTTGCAACCTTTCTTAACCATCTTCTCAACCTTCAGTGCCGAAACTACGTTAGACAAGTAGTTCCTTCTTTCTCCGATCATTACTACCACTCCATCCTCCGGGGTTCATAGTTCCATACATTTAGTCGCATAATCTAATATGGCTCGGTGTTCTACTAGCCAATCCATTTCGAGTATCAGTTCAAACTCTCCGAAGGGTAACTCCATTAAGTCTGCCCGAAAGTTCACTCCCTGAATCTCTAGGGGTACATTCCAAAAGATCTTGTCTACAACTACAGTTTGGCCTAATGGGCTTACTACCGTCATCTGCCTATCAGAGAGTTCAGAGTCTAGGCCTAATGTTTCCACTACACTACATGCAACATAGGAATGGGTCGAGCCCACATCAATAAGAGCAAAATAGGGCTTGTAATGAATAAAGAACGTACCAGTTATAACATCCGACGCGTCTCCATCTTCCCTTCGGTGAACCGCATAAACCAAACCCGGTTGTCTTGCTTCTGCATTAACATTAGTAGCACCTCGACCCTGTGGTCCACGACCTCTGCCAGTACCATTACCTCTGTTAGTCGAACTACGACCCGTTGAGGTCACCGCCTGCCTCTACCAACTGCTAGCCCTCTCAGATCTATCGGTCGGCTCTCATCTGGTTGCTTGGGATAATCCTTAAGCATATGGTCCTTGGACCCACACTTGAAACATCCTACCGTCTTTCTTCAGCACTCCCCCAAGTGCCTCTTTTCACAATGCTCACAAAGGCGACATCACAAATTGCGTTTAGTGGCCCGTCAACCCTAGGCCTCTTATGAACCCTTCCAGATGGTCCAAAACCTCTCTTAGGCTTATTCTTATCCACAACCTGCTTGGTAGAATCTTTGATTCCCTCGGCCACTTTGGCCTTTTCCACCAAAGCCGAGAATTCCGCTCGATGCGGTGCTATCAACATTCTCAGGTCGTCTCTCAGTCCGTCCTCAAAACGGACACAGCGTTCATGTTCAGTCGCCACTACACCTCGAGCATAACGATTCAACCTCGAAATTCGCCTCATATTCCGCTACGGACTTGTTCCTTGAACCAGCCCTAAAAGCTTTCCTTTGCTCGTCAGATACCGGTTCCCATATTTCTTCCGAATGCCTCCTTAACATATTCCTGTGTCGATCCTCCGCCATAGCACCATCTCGCATGATTAACCACCATCGATACGCTTCATCGCGTAACAATGCCATCGTCCCTTTCAACTTTTCCTCTGAGTCGATCGAGCTCATCCATGATGCGCTCCGTTGCTTCCAACCAAGATTTCACCAGATCTTGGTGCCATCCGAATACTCCTCGAAACATTTCACTCCATTAGCTCGGGCCGTTCGAGCCTGACTTATGATTTCTGAATTTCCTCCCGCACCTACCACCAATTCCAAAACTTCATGACCTGACACAAGATCTTCCACATCGAGCTGCTGCTCAACATTAACAGCTGGGGGTGGTGGTGGCGGTGGTATTTCATTGTCGGACCCTTGACCCGATCTAACGGGTTCCAACACAGTTATCCTTCCTCTACCTCGTCCATGACAACCACGTCCTCTAGAGCTCATTTTCTAGCGTCAAGATCTGATTAAGAAATTTTATGGATTAGTCATTGTTCCACTTATTTACCCGCGAAGGAGTTTTATGAAAAAAAATTTAAGACTGGTTCTTTCGTATTCATACAAACACACAATCTTTTCCATTCATTCATTCATCCATCAAACAAGTATGAACTTTCGTTCATTCAGAGAAACGTTGTAGTTTTCGTTGTTGTTGTTTTCCATTACCTAGGGGTATTTTCATAATTTTGTCCTACAGGGGCATTTTCGTAATTTTTCAGAAGAAAAATGTTCCTTGGTGTTTTTGTCAAAAAGTATTTTGAAAATTTTGAAGTCTCGGGGTAATTTGGAAAAATTTTAAAATCTAGGGGTATTTTGGTAATTTTTGACCTTAGGGGTATCTTGGTAATTTTTCACAAATCAGGGTAAATTTGTAAAATTTTATAAGTGAAGGATATTTCGAAAGTTGTAAAACTTTGAGGGTTCTTTTTGAAAATTGTTCCTTCCAAAATGGGGATGTTGCAAAAATTTTGGAAATCAGGGTCATTTTGGTAATTTTGTAAGTTAGGGACAATTTTGTAATTTTCTAAAATCAAGGTATTTTGATATTTTACAAATTAGGGTTTTGAATGTTTATAAAATAATGACATTTTGGTAAAGTTTGTTGAGTAGTTGGACATTTTATAACCGAGGGCATGTTGGTAATTTTACCACTAGGGGTATTTTTGTAATTTTCACAAATCGTAAATTTTTCAAATTTTTTTTGTAAAGATGGTTTCCTCAACTTCAAAGAAAGTTTTGAGAATTTTAAACCGGGGTTTGTTGTTTTGTTCTCTTTTTTTAAAACATGGCTAGTTCTCTTTCGGGTTTTAGTCATTATGTTTAGCCTATGACCGAGCCCTCTTGGTCGGGGTGAACCAAAGCTACGCACTGTGCGATTCGAGTGGAGAGGAGGTGAGTCACGGATTGCTTAAATACCAAGCTCCCACCAAACCATTCCTAGACATGCATGAGAGGTTGCCACACCACCGAGCCCTCCGAGTTAGGGTGAGCAAAGCTACGCACTGTAGGATTCTGCAAGAGGAGGTGAGTCACTAGGGCGCTTAAATACCAAGCTCTTCCTGGATCCAATCCTAGACATGCATGAGGGTTACCACACCACTAGCTCGGTGACTTAGCCATAGGTTTGTTCAAGGCATTAAGTCTTATGTGGTTTTATGTTTGAGTAGTCTAATCCTAGGGTTCAAGTTCCTATCATTCTATTCTCGTTCCATTTCTTTTCTACCCTTAAGCAGTTCACGTAATCACACATATAGTTAGGGTACTTACCGGTGGATCATGGGTTGGAGACTTAGGTGCCATGCCAGAAAACCTACTTATTTTTCAAAGATAATCATTTGGCTCGCTTTGAAAACGTTTTGGGCCTTAGCCCACAAAGTAGAGAGTTTAAAACTAGGCTCGATACCAAATCGAAACACCCCACACCCGCCCACGAGCCCGAACCTGATCTGGTATGTTCCTAAAGTAAACCGGTTTCAAAAATTTTCGTTACTTAGAGAAAATTTGTCAAATTTTAGAAAACTATTATTTTGAGTTGGGCTTAGATTGAAAACCCATTTAATTAATCTTGTAAATCCAATTTAAGCAAAGTGACAAAATAATCTTAGGGTTCATTTTTAAAGAAATAAATTTTGTACTTACTTACATCCAAAATAGTTCTTAGCACAATATTTAAAAGTAAAGCAAAAATAAAGAAATCCACTTGGGCCTTATGGCCTTATTACATCAAGTAAACCCAAAAAAAAAAAAAATTAAATGTCTTGAAAAGAAATAAAGTCCAAATCAAATCAAATCTTCTAATGAAACATGGCCACCTCAAGGTCTACTAGTCCCGTTCAAATCCTTGTTCATCACCGAAAATAGTTCCCACAATGGGTGAGTCAATGACTCAATGTGCACACAAGACTAACATTCAACAAATCGTGCATACATGTTCATATCAAATTCATATTCATATAAAAATAAATGATGATGCAACCCAAACCCAAGCCTATTTGTCCATCCGCTACACACCACCGTGCACTGCCAGGTCACACCGTGGGACTACTAAGTCAACCCTCCATCCGCTACACACCATCGAAGGCGATCCTTTGCGATCGACATGCTCATCTCCCATATCATTTGTGTCATTAGACACCATATTCAAGTAATGTAACCGGTTACCAAATTCGGAGAATGTAACCGGTTACCATATTCAAATTTTGTGACCGTAGTCACCATATTCCGCTAATGAGACCAAGTCAACACCTTCTTCCCTTTCACATGGATCCCGAATGCCCCATAAATTATATAACATACATATTTATCATTCATGTTCCTATTCACATGTTCATAATATATCATATTCGTAATCCTATCAGAAGTAGGAAATGTACCTGAGTACTTCTTACCACATTTGTGGTACTTAACCACATTCACATTCTTATGCATATTCATATAGTTAATAATTGCCATATAATTTATTGAAGATTAGTATGAGTACACACCTGATTTGCTTATTGGATTCCTTGAGATCCCGAAGAACGATCTACCGATCTAGATTTTTAACTCCTATATTCGACCAATCATTAAAGCATATTAACAAACCTATTTGGCTTAAAGAAAACCAAATCCTTGTAGGATTTGTATTACTTACCTTGTTTGCCGAATTTGGATGTCTGTAAATCAAGTCCCAAAAATTGCTAGTATTCCTTTTCCTTGAAATCGGCTAACACTAGCCATGTAACCATGTCAGTTTATGACTTTTGAAATAATGGGAAATAATCCTAAATATAAAAAAAAACAAGCCTTGGCGAATATCACCTACCTTACAAATTCCAAATCAAAAGGATTCCTTGCCTTATAAAGACATCGACATCCCTAGCATCATATGTTAAATTTAATTATATAAATCATAACCTTTAACCAAATATATTTATCTTACCTTAGATCCTCGAATTTCCGAAAGATTCCTCCTTGTATTCAAGCTGTTGTAAAAGAACACGAGAATCCTTATAGATTCGACCATAAGACAAAATAGGGATTAGACCCTTCTCTTTCAAAAATAGAAAAAGAAAGAACTTGATTAATGCTTAGCCTTACCTTTAATGCTTTGATCGATTGCTTCCTTGCCTAGAGTCACGAGTTTGACTATGGAGTTTTAATCGGGGATCAAAGAGTGTTTTGGCTCGACAATAGCAAAGGAGAGGAGAAGAAAATAGAAGAAGAAGAGATGGATTTTGCTTAAAGAAAAATTCGAGAGAGGGAGAGAGCTAGGAAATTTTCGGCAACTTGGAAAAGATGAGAGAAAAGACTTTGGTTCTCCTTCTTTAGCCGAATTTGCTAGGCCAAGAGTCCTTGACTTGGCCACCACTCTCCCTTAAGATAATATTATCTCCTTTATCTAAAAATAAAAGCATTTAATCCATTAATTATCTCCTCAAATAATCCAAATTTAAAATCCCTTATTTATCACTTATTAATCACATATTTATGGAATTAAAACACCTCCTTTCTAGAAGGCTTGTGCCATCCAACCCTTAGCCTTGGAAGCAAAAATAAAACTCCCTTTTATTTGCTTCCCAAGTGACTCGAACTCAGGCCCAACACCCTGCATGTGGCGCCATTTCCATAGGCCCTAAGTGACATCTTCAGGCCACTTTTCCAAGCCCGTTTGTGTGTCAAACTTTACCAACTTTTTCTTTTAAGGCCATCTTGCCCTTATTTCCTATTTTAAACTTTAAAATTTGACATTTCTACATCGTTTCTAAGTTTTCTAAAATTTTCGATCGGCTCTATAACTTGCCATTTTTCTTACATTTTCAAGTTTCCAAAATGTTCAGGTTTCCATTTTGGATCATTTCCAAAATGTTCGTGTTTCAAAATGTTCAAGTTTCCAAAATGTTCGTGTTTCCAAAAATATCAAAAATTTATTCTTAGTGCTTAAACTTGTCATTTCATACAATTAAACTGAAAATGCATATGCCCTTTTCAGGATGTTACAGGTTGTGACACATACCTAGCATATGTTTTGGATGCCAAAGTGTCTGAATCAAAGATTGAATCAGTGCTAGTTGACTGTGAATATCCGGATGTGTTTCCTG
This sequence comes from Gossypium rotundifolium, assembly GCA_025506655.1. Classification (NCBI taxonomy): domain Eukaryota; kingdom Viridiplantae; phylum Streptophyta; class Magnoliopsida; order Malvales; family Malvaceae; genus Gossypium; species Gossypium rotundifolium. Next base: position 38,640,079 of record CP106734.1, read on the forward strand.
GAGAATTACTAGGGTTGCCACCTATTAGAGAGGTTGAATTTGCTATTAAATTAGTACTGGGAACTTTACCGATATCTATAGCTCCGTACAGAATGGCTTTGACCTAGTTGAAAGAGTTGAAAGCTCAATTGCAAGAGTTAACAAATAGAGGTTTTGCACGACCTATTTTTTTTTGCCTTGGGGTGCACCTGTATTGCTCGCAAAGAAGAAAGACGGATCAATGAGAATGTGTATTGATTATTGTCAGCTCAATAAGGTTATGATATAAGTATCCGTTGCCGAGAATAGATGATTTGTTTGATCAGTTGAAAGGTGCAACAGTATTTTCAAAAATTGACTTGAGATCTGGTTATTATCAGTTGTGAGTTAAAGACTCGGATGTGCCGAAAACTGCGTTTAGAATGAGGTACGGACATTTTGAATTACTTGTTATGCCTTTTGGACTAACTAATGCTCCTGCCATTTTAATGGATTTTATGAATTAGATATTTAGATCGTATTTAGATATATTTGTTGTTGTGTTCATTGACGACATTCTGATCTATTCGCGAGATGAATCTGAGCATGCCGAGCATTTGAGGATTGTGTTGTAGACCTTGAGAGATAAGCAACTGTATGCTAAATTCAGCAAATGTGAGTTCTGGCTCTAAGAAGTTGGATTTTTGGGGCATATTATTTCTGCGGAAGGTATAAGAGTTGATCCGAGCAAGATATCTGCAGTTATTGACTAGAGACCACCTAGAAATGTATCCGAGGTCAGAAATTTTCTGAGATTGGCTAGTTATTATCGACGATTCAGTAAAGGGTTCTCGATGATTACGACACCGATGACTAGATTGTTACAGAAAGATGTAAAGTTTGAATGGTCCGAGAAATGTCAACAAAGCTTCGATCAATTAAAAGCATTGTTAACTGAAGCACCAGTGTTAGTTCAACCTGAATCAAGTAAAGAATTTGTGATTTACAGCGATGCGTCATTGAACGATTTTGGTTGTGTGTTGATTGAAGAAGGAAAAGTGATAGCTTATGCTTCCAAACAGTTGAAATAACATGAGACGAACTATCCGGCGCACGATTTGGAGTTGGCTACTATAGTTTTTGCATTGAAAATGTAACATCCGGGAATTAGGGGCTTTGCATTTATGATGTTTCTGTGTGTTTGGTATGCCTTGCCTGTTGTTTGAGTGTGTTTGGGGGCCCCGGGAAGGCTCGGGGGTTAAGCCGAAGCCTTGGCAAAATTTTCAATTTTGGGCACTTTAGGGGAGAGCTGGCTGGGTCAGGTTTAAAGGAGCATTGCATGTGATTGTTGACACAAGAATTGAAGTGGTAAAGTGGCAAGGAGACGCCACTTATGATGCTGGTAAGTGACCCCACAGGGGAGCAGTGAGGGAGCAGGTTCGAGTCGCATAGTTTACTTTTTGGGAATTCTTTTTGGGCGTGTCGAAGAGAGGTGATGGATTCGACTAGGGACCTTGAAGATAGGAGTGGACTAAGTCAAATATTTCAAATGGGAGGCCAAGACTGAAAGGTGGAAGTTGAACCTTTCAAACCGATTCGAATATGGGGAGGGGAGTGAATGTAGGAGGTGATCAAGGAGTTGGTGGCTTGTTGGGATTGTTGACCGAATGTGCTTGGGGTTGAAAGGAGGGGAGTTTTCAGTTTTGGGGGCTAAGCAAGGTGCTTGTGTCGAATGTGGTCTTAGGCATTTCTTGCATCTTTGGTTCATTTTTAGTTTTGAGGTGTGTGTGTAGGTGGGTGCCGTTTCTTCCATAGGTTACTTTGAACTAAGAATTAGTAAATCAAACATTATTCTCTTTTAGGCAATCGGTGAACACTTTTTTCTCTTCTCTCATTCACAAACCTCAAACCTCAAACCTCTCTCTCTCTTTTTTTTTTTATTCACACTCACTTTGCATTTCATAACTCCTTAGCCAAACCCTCCTACCCTCTTCTCATCTTCATTGTTTTCTTCTTCTATTTCTACTACTCAAACCGATATCTATTTCCTTTTTTTCCTCTTTGAATTTTGCTTTCATCCTTCTTGCCGAATTCTCTTAGTTTCCATTCCTCTTTTGTTTCTCATCTACTCAAAGCCGTCGCATCTCTTTTGTTTTCTTCATTGCCAAAACTTGGTGCTTCATCTTTTTGTCACCATTTGTCACAAGTTTTATTCCTTCAAAACTGAAACATCTATTTGCTTTAATTTCTTCTTTATTTCTTGTAAAGCCGAATTTCCATTGCATGATCACTCCACTTCATTTGTTCTTGTCTCAAAAAATTGCCGTCACTTACTCTCCTAACTCTTCCAATCGGTTTCTTCTCATTTGAGGGTAAGGGTTCCTCTTCCCTTTTGATTATTTTCTTCTCCCTTGCTGGTTGATAAACTGAAGGCGTTAATCTTGTACTGTGGTGCTTGGCCGAATGTAGGGGGGATCATTTTAGTACTCTTTCAACATCTGGCCAGCGGTTGAAGGGTCTTTGAGGAACAATCGAATTTGGTCGATCAAGGTAAAGGGTTTCATACCATTTGTCTGGCCGAAAGGCCACTACTTCTAATCTATGTCTTGGAGAACCGAATCTAATTTGGTGAGTGTGTAGGGACTTCGACGATTTTGTAATCCAAGCCTGGAGCTCTCGGTTTCTGTCGATCTAGGTAAGAAACCTCTTTTGTTGAACGTGTTGTCTCACTTTTATCTGAATCAATGCCTTAACCCGATCTTCTGACCAAGATCTCTTTCATGCAATCAAATTCAAGCCAAGCAAAGGAAGGGGTTGGACTCGTAGTCCCTACCCCTAAGTTTAAAAAATGTGCGGTGTCTGCCATTCGAGACTTTCCATCGGGTTGTAGGCCGGCTTCAGAGAGGGATAAGTAGATTGCTATGATCCCTGCGAGTGAAGGTGTTAACGAGATCGATAGTATAGTACTTTGTGTTTACAAGTGTGTAATTACCTCACTTTTCTTTAATTGTGTAAAATGTTTATGTGACATGTTCTTTGATTAACCCTTATAACTATTGTTGATAGCATGATTGTGCATGTGCTCTAAATAATGATTGTATGCTACTATATGATATGGTTATTATATTATGTTTGCATTGGCATGGAATTTGAGGAATGATAAAGATATGAAGGGGAAGTGTATATCGGTGACACTGTCACACAAATTTGATGGCTTAGTGCCTTATTGTATATCGATGACTTGGTCAAGTAATTATCGGTGGCTAGACCATAATTTATCGACTTTGAGCAGCATGACTGTCAGCATAGCTTCCAAAGAGGAGTGTAGCAGACGGAGGGTTGATTATAGAAATCCCTAGGCATGCAGAGGATGGAAATTATAGGATGGGTTGGGTTTATCATATTGACTATCTGTTATGCTATCGTGATTTGGGCTTCGGCCGATTGAGATATGGGGGCTTAGGCCCAACCGTGGTTTTTGTGAGATAATTGCACACTGAGTCCTTGCGACTCACCCTTTCTGCTTAACTTTTGCAGGTGACACTTAGTGCAGTGGATTTGGGTTGGAGTGGACTCTGAGGTGGCCATGTACGGGTTTTATTTTAACTGAACTTTGCTTTATTTACGATTTTATGTTTTCAGAGATTTTTGCTTGTAATAAGGTACTAATAAGGCCATAAATTGTGCGGTAACATGTTTTCTTTATAAGGAATAAAGGAAAATTTTCTTAACACCGAACCGTCGACTTTATAATCAGAACTAGTAAATGAACCTTAAGCTAACACACCACGACATCAAACGTTTTCAAATGTCACCTAAATGTAGGAAATAGGTTAACTACCATTTCTTGTTTCTTATATATAAATAAACCCCGAGTTTCAGGCAAACTGCTAAATTTTATAACTTCAAAAGAGTTTCAAAATTTTTCTCAAACGATTTCATAGTTCTATTAAAATATTCCTATTTGACATACCAGATCCGGTCGTGATATTTGGGCCAGGTATACGGTGCTACAGAAAATTTGACGTCATTATTTGTATGGTGAAAAGTGCCACATCTTTATTGATCATAAAAGCTTAAAATATATTATGACTTAGAAAGATTGGAATTTGTGACAACTGAGATGGCTCAACCCACTAAAATATTATGAATTGGTAATTGGTTATCACCGGGGGAAAGTGAATGTGGTCGCGGATACTTTGAGTAGAAAGTCGTTGTTTGCCCTGAGAGTAATGAGTACACAGTTGGCATTATCCGATAACAATTTGATTTTAGCTGAGTTAAAACCTAAAACAGTTTTCCTTCAGCAAATTTGCGAAGCTTAGAAATGTGATAGTGAACTGCAAGCTAAAAGAGTTCAATGCGAGTCGACTAGTGATTCAGAGTATCAAATCGGGTTTGATGATTGTTTAATGTTCCGAGATAGAATCTGTTTACCAAAAAATGCAGAGTTGATTTAGAAAATTTTATGTGAGGCACATAGTGGTTGTTTATTCATTCATCCTGGGAGTACTAAAATGTATAATGATTTGAAGAAATCGTATTGGTGGTCTGGTATGAAACGAGATATTTCTAAGTTTGTATCAGAGCGTTTAATTTGTTAGCAAGTGAAAGTCGAGCATCAAGTACCTTCAGGTTTGCTTCAGCCTGTGATGATACCAGAGTGGAAATGGGATAGAGTGACTGTAACATCCTAGATTAGGGGCTATGCATTTAATGCATAATTCAAGTGATAGTAGGCTTGGAGTATGTTTGGTTATGTTCTAAGGGTTTCGGGAACTTTAAAATATAAGGGAATGCTTTGGGAAAATTTTTGGATTTAAGTGTAAAAAGGGGAAACTAGGTGAAAGAGGTCTTAAAAAAAGTTTTGGGGAGTTTAGGGCACAAGGAACCATGTGGTAAAGTGGCATGAAGGCGCAAGGGTGCAAGGGGGGAAAGTAGCGTCAAAGGGAGTGCCAAGGGGGAGGAGGTTCGAGCAATGTGGGAAGCATTGGAGACTTTTTATTTTTGGCGTTGGGCTAAGGAGGCCTTAAGGAAAATTGTGGGAGTGTTCGGACATGAAAAGGGGCTTGGTAAAGTGGCTTAATGGCGCCACTTAAGGGCCTGGAAATAACGCCAACAAGGGTCTGGAGTTCGAGTCTTGAGGGCAGCATGGGAGTGTTTTATTTTTGTATTTTTCGTCAAGAAGGGAGGTTAGACTGAAGACGGCTTTAAGGAAATATGCAGTGGTCTTTGGACATAAAACAGGCCTAGGTAAAGTGGCTGCAAGGCACCACTTAAGGGCCTGGAGGTGACGCCTGGCGCAGATCTTGGGTTCGAGTAGCGTGGAAAGCAAATGGGTGTTTTATTTTTTTGGCGTTAAGAGGGGAGCAAGATAAAGAGGTTTTAAAATTAGTTGTGGCAAGTTTATGTCATAAAAAATGCCTTGGCAGAGTGGCTTGGGGCATTAAAGCTTGCGTTAAAGGGGCTTGGTGCAGGTCATGAGTTCAAGACGCAAGGGAAGCAAAATTTTGAGGTTTTTTATGCATGTTGGCATTAAGGGAGAGAGAGCTAGTGGACGGCAATTAGACTTGCAATTGGATAAGAATTTGGCTTAATTCTCCTAGTAAAACTTCATTTCTGATGAGTAGGATAATTGTTGTTTTTATTTATTTATTTAATTTATTTAGTTTAAATGGGTGATAAGAAGATAATGGTGGCCTTATTTTATTTATTTTAGTTTAATAGGTAGATAAGAGATGATTTAGGAGTTTGATAAGGGATTAATGATGGATAATTTTTATTTTATTAAGTTGATAAAGGTGGATTTATTTTAAGTTGATAGATAGAAGATAATTATAGATTTATTTTTATATATTTTGAATATGTGTTCAAGAGTTATTATAGGAGAAGGAAGTGGAATTTGAGAGGAGGTAGGAGTGCTTAATTTGAGTAGTATAAATAGGGTGACCATCCTTTAGCTATTCTTTTCTTAATTTTATTTTCCTTGGCCGAAAGTTGTTCCTCTAATTCTCTCTTTGAGCCGAATTGCTTCTCACTTCTTCTCCCTATTCTTTCTCTTTTCTTCAACTTTAATTCTACATATTATCTTGGATAGCCGAATATTGCATCTCCATTTGATGAGCCATAGCCGAATCTTTATTTGAAACCCCTTATCACTTCTTTTCTTCTTTTGTTCTCTTCAAAGCTGAAAGTTGGAGATCTAACTCTATTTCTTGGATGTGGCCAAACCTAGGGAGGTGATTTGGGAAGATTGACCATTAAGGGTAAGCAACGATAGTGGTAAGTATTCCTTTAGAAATCGGTTTTGGATATTTTCCTTAAGTGTGCCGAATGCAAGTGTCCAAGCCTTGGTTGTAGGCATGGCCGAATGGGCTTAAGGCCTTATTAATGCGTTTCGTTTGTGTCGACGTAGGGACCATTAAAGAAGCTTATAAGGAGTCAACTACAGCAAGGTAAGCCATTGTAGTTTCGGCCTAAGGCCATAAGTGGGATATAAGTGTGACCGATTTCTGACTTTGGTTTTAAGGGGCAAATCGACAGAAATAGGACAAGTTCCGGGATTCGATTTGTTGGTAAGAATATTTAGTAAGTATAGCTAAATTTGGTATATTTAGATTGTGATGTTATCAGTTAACCGTTTAGTTCTGATTAAGATATCATTAATGGACATGGATGCCGATCAAGAAGGAAAAGGAAAGTTCCTATCCCGAAGTTTAAGAAAAGATCTGCCTCAGCGGTTCGGGATTGGCCTCCGGGGTGTGGACCAAATACGAGAAAGACAAAATAGGCAGATAGCCGTAGTATCACTTAGTGATAGCATTGATCTTGAAAGCGTAGTTCTACAAGTAATCAGGTGTGTGATTAACTCACCGTTTTCTGGGTTTTTGCTATATCTGGATGTGTTGATTGTGTACTAACAAATGCAGTAAAAGTTATGAGATGGATACCCTAAAATGGGGTGTATCGATAAGCAGTTAGTATTACACGCTGATAAGAATGTGAAAGTACCGATGTGAATGTGACTATGCTTGTGGAATTGTGATTGTCTGCCTTAATAACATGTGCATGCATTTATTATTATGACACTATTACATGTTGCATGTGCATGGGTTGGGATATGAAAGAAGGTACGGGTGTACTTCGAGTACGTGGTTTGATGTTAGCCTTGAGCTACATCGTGGATTGACATTGACTGAGGTCACATTGTGGATTAATTGCGATTTAGTTCGCGTGGCTTAATGAGTGGCTATGTGCCTCATCGTGTTTGATGAGTGACTATGTGTCCCATCGTGGTTTTGGTGTTAGCTACGGCTACATCGTGGATTGGTGCTAACTGAGGTCGCGTTGTGGATTATTGTGCTTAATTGCACGTGGACGGCATTGATTGCCTTTGGAGTGAAAAGGAGAGGGTGATTTGTTAATCCCCTGGTGTGTGGTAGGCTGGATAAGGGGGTGTGTAGAGGATGGACTCTAGGTTTGGGTTGGGTGCACTTTGCATAATTTTATTTGATATGTGGATTAATGTGGAAATGGGCCAAGCCCAGTATGTGAATGTGGATTTGAATAAGAAATTGGCTAAGCCCAGTATGTGGAAATTATGTGGTTAATTACCTTGTTACTTGATAAGTGATTTGAATATGGGCCAAGGCCAGAATGTGATAATATGGGAATATGATAATTATTATCTGATATATGTGTTAATATGTGGTTAACATGTGGGTGGAATCCAGTGGATTAGTTACACACTGAGTCCGTGTGACTCACCCAAATATTTTATCAAACATCGCAGGTGATATGATGATCGGACCGGGTTGGAGTGGATACAAGGTGGCCCATGCAGAAGATATTTTAATTAATTAAGTAATTATAGTTTCAGTATTTTGATTAAGTGTTTATTGTAATAAGGCCCATTAAAGTATTTAAGTATTTTTATTAAGTATCTTTATTATTATGTTTTATTATGAATTGACAATTGAGATATCTTTCGCCAATGGTTTTATTTTCTTAAATCTGTATATAATAAAGTTTTTATTTCTGATATTTTTATCAAGCTTATATTATTTAAAATTTTTAAATGGACATGGTTTTTGAATAAGAACAAAATTTTCAAGTTCCACCACAAGTCAGGATATTTTCAAACGTTTTCTGCAGAGGCATTTCAAATTCAGTCATAATGAATGGGCCGAGTTTGGGGTATTTCAGTTTGGTATCAGAGCCCGGTTCAAAACTCGTCTTTGAGGGTTTTGGGTCCAAAAATGTTTTCAAAAATGGGCTTTTCAAAATATGGACTTTTAAAGAAATTTTTTAGGTTATTCTGGCATGGCACCTGTATCTCCGGCCCGAAGTCCACCAGGTAAGTACCTCTGATTATTGAAGTGATTTATATGTGAATGTTTTGGGCTTAGTTGGGCTCATAGATTAGAATGTTAAGGCTATTGAACCCTAGGGCTAGTACACTCAAACACATGCATAAGACTTAAGGACTATTAAACAAACCTGTGAAGTAAGTCGCCGAGTTAAGGTGTGGCAACCATTGTGCGCATGTCTAGGAGTGGATTCAGTAAGAGCTTGGCACTTAAGCAGTCCTAGCGACTCACCTCCTCTTTACTCGAATCCTACCTAGTGCGTAGCTATGGTTCACCCAACCAAGAGGACTTATTCACAGGCTAAACCGATAATTAAAACCCGAAAGGGACTAGCCATACTGTTTTATAAAATTCCTAATTTTAAAATTTCTAAATTACCCTTTTAATTGTAGTAAAAGATTATTGTGAAATTTTTTTTTCAAAATCTCGATTTACAAAATTACAAAATGCCCTGTGTTGTAAATTACAAAATACCCTTAGTTTTAAGATTTTCAAAAATACCCTCGACTTTTATTAAAATATTCTCACTTTATAAAATACGTAAAATTCTATTTTGCAAAATGTTAAGATACCCGATTTGAAATTTACTAAAATACCATTGACTTGCAAAATTACCAAATTACCCTTATTTTGCAAAATGACCAAAATGACCCCGGTTTGAAGAATTACCAAAGTACCCCCGAATTTCAAAATTTTTAAAATACCTTCGAATTTCAAAACTACCGAAATGCCTCTGAATTTCAAAAAAAATTACCGAAATAACCCCGATTCCTGAAATTTTGTAATACCTCTGATTTGGAAAACAAATTTTCAAAATTACCCCGAGTTTTTGAAATACCTTTGGTTTATAAATATTTTTAAATTGATCATGATTTATTACCAAAATACCCCTATAAGATAAATGATGAAAATACCCACAGGATAGAAGCAAGTAAATGTCTGAATAGTGAATGTGTGTGGTAGATACCACTGAATGAATGTGTTCTTGTTGATGAATGAATGTGCCTCCATTGAGGAATAGATGTGACTCTGTGAATTAGAGTAGTAAACTTGAACTGAAACTTTGTTCGATCGAAAGAACCACTTCTAGAATTTCTTTTCATAAAATTGTTCGCGGTTAAACAGTGGAACAAATACTAATGTATAAAACTTATTAATCAGATTAAATCGTGATGCTAGAGATGAGTTCTAGGGGACGTGGTCGTCGTGGACGCGGTAGAGGTAGAATGGCTGTGTCGGAACCAGTAGGGTCTAGCCATGGGTCAAAAAATGAAGTACCGCCGCCAGTAGTGGGCACGAAGGAGCAAGATCAGATAGGAGAAGACGACGCAGTATTGCGGGCTATGCTTCGAGTGCTCGAACGAGTGGCAGGACCTAGTGTGGTAAATAGAGCCCGAAAATTAGTGTCGAAAAGACTTAGGTCGAACGGAGCTGAGGTTTTTAGAGGAGTATCAAGAGCTCCGAGTGTAGCGGAGTATTGGTTGGAGGCAGTCGAAAGAATCATGGACGATTTGGGCTGTACTCCTGAGGAAAAGTTGAAAGGTGCTGTCTCGTTGCTCCGAGATGAAGCTTATCAATGGTGGCTCACTGCCAGGCAAGGTGTTCCGGCAGATCGAGTGGATTGGGAATATTTTAAGCTTAAGTTCGAAGGGAAGTATGTTGGATCTAGCTACTTAGGCTCGCAGAGGAAGGCGTTTCTAAACTTGGTTCACGGAAGCAAGTCGGTAGCAGAGTATGAAGCTGAATTTGTGCGGTTGAGTCAGTACGCCAAACGGATCGTGGCTATTGATTACGAAAGGTGTGTCCGGTTCAAAGATGGGCTACGAGATGAGTTGCGAGAGTTGATTGCTCCGTACAGAGAAAGAGACTTTGCCATTCTAGTGGAGAAAGCTCGGATAGCTGAAGAAGTTAAGAGGACTGTAAGAGAAAATCGAGAAAAGAATAGGAACAGGAATAAGAGAAGTTTTGGACCGTCAGCATTGTTTGGAGATGTTCAGAAAAGACTAAGGATCGAGAATTACATGACGTGCACTGTGCGGTTTACGAGAATCGGAGTCGTCTATGTGCTCAGTGTGGGAGAACTCACATAGGAGAGTGTTGGGGTAATAGTAAGGTATGTTTCCGATGTGGATCTAAGGCTCATTTGGTTAAGAATTATCCTCAGGCAATGAAGGTTCGTGGTCCAAACCATGGAGGAAATGGTTTCGGCCAAGGTTGTGGAACACCCGGCAGAGAAGCTGAAGGTTCGCATGTGAGACAACCAAGGATGTGATAGCGGGTAAGTTCCTTGTTTTTGGAATATTATTTATTGCTTTAGAGATGGTTCATTGTTGTATTGCTAGTGAAGTGTATGAAACCTTGGATGTGAACTTTAAGACTGTGCCTAGAAGGTAAGATAGTTTTATTAAGATCAGAGTGCGCAGCATAAGCATAGTGTGATGAGTAGGATTGTTCAGCCGTTAGTTAGTAAGTAATTTCGAGGACGAAATTATTTTTAAGGAGGGTAGAATTGTAACATCCTAGATTAGGGGCTATGCATTTAATGCATAATTCAAGTGATAGTAGGCTTGGAGTATGTTTGGTTATGTTCTAAGGGTTTCGGGAACTTTAAAATATAAGGGAATGCTTTGGGAAAATTTTTGGATTTAAGTGTAAAAAGGGGAAACTAGGTGAAAGAGGTCTTAAGAAAAGTTTTGGGGAGTTTAGGACACAAGGAACCATGTGGTAAAGTGGCATAAAGGCACAAGGGTGCAAGGGGGGAAAGTAGCGTCAAAGGGAGTGCCAAGGGGGAGGAGGTTCGAGCAATGTGGGAAGCATTGGAGACTTTTTATTTTTGGCGTTGGGCTAAGGAGGCCTTAAGGAAAATTGTGGGAGTGTTTGGACATGAAAAGGGTCTGGAGTTTGAGTCTTGAGGGCAGCATGGGAGTGTTTTATTTTTGTATTTTGCATCAAGAAGGGAGGTTAGACTGAAGACATCTTTAAGGAAATATGCAGTGGTCTTTGGACATAAAGCAGGCCTTGGTAAAGTGGCTACAAGGCACCACTTAAGGGCCTGGAGGTGACGCCTGGCACAGATCTTGGGTTCGAGTAGCGTGGAAAGCAAATGGGTGTTTTATTTTTTTGGCGTTAAGAGGGGAGCAAGATAAAGAGGCTTTAAAATTAGTTGTGGCGAGTTTATGTCATAAAAAACACCTTGGCAGAGTGGCTTGGGGCGTTAAAGCTTGCGTTAAAGGGGCTTGGTGCAGGTCATGAGTTCAAGACGCAAGGGAAGCAAAATTTTGAGGTTTTTTATGCATGTTGGCATTAAGGGAGAGAGAGCTTGTGGACGGCAATTAGACTTGCAATTGGATAAGAATTTGGCTTAATTCTCCTATTAAAACTCGACTGCAGTAAGGTAGGATAATTGTTGTTATTTTTTATTTATTTAATTTATTTAGTTTAAATGGGTGATAAGAAGATAATGGTGGCCTTATTTTATTTATTTTAGTTTAATACGTAGATAAGAGATGATTTAGGAGTTTGATAAGGGATTAATGATGGATAATTTTTATTTTATTAAGTTGATAAATGTGGATTTATTTTAAGTTGATAGATAGAAGATAATTATAGATTTATTTTTATATATTTTGAATATGTGTTCAAGAGTTATTATAGGAGAAGGAAGTGGAATTTGAGAGGAGGTAGGAGTGCCGAATTTGAGTAGTATAAATAGGGGTGACCATCCTTTAGCTATTCTTTTCTTAATTTTATTTTCCTTGGCCGAAAGTTGTTCCTCTAATTCTCTCTTTGAGCCGAATTGCTTCTCACTTCTTCTCCCTATTCTTTCTCTTTTCTTCAACTTTAATTCTACATATTATCTTGGATAGCCTAATATTGCATCTCCATTTGATGAGCCATAGCCGAATCTTTATTTGAAACCCCTTATCACTTCTTTTCTTCTTTTGTTCTCTTCAAAGCCGAAAGTTGGAGATCTAACTCTATTTCTTGGATGTGGCCAAACCTAGGGAGGTGATTTGGGAAGATTGACCATTAAGGGTAAGCAACGATAGTGGTAAGTATTCCTTTAGAAATCGATTTTGGATATTTTTCTTAAGTGTGCCTAATGCAAGTGTCCAAGCCTTGGTTGTAGGCATGGCCGAATGGGCTTAAGGCCTTATTAATGCATTTTGTTTGTGTCGACGTAGGGACCATTAAAGAAGCTTATAAGGAGTCAACTACAACAAGGTAAGCCATTGTAGTTTCGGCCTAAGGCCATAAGTGGGATATAAGTGTGACCGATTTCTGACTTTGGTTTTAAGGGGCAAATCGACAGAAATAGGACAAGTTCCGGGATTCGATTCGTTGGTAAGAATATTTAGTAAGTATAGCTAAATTTGGTATATTTAGATTGTGATGTTATTAGTTAACCGTTTAGTTCTAATTAAGATATCATTAATGGACATGGATGCCGATCAAGAAGGAAAAGGGAAAGTTCCTATCCCGAAGTTTAAGAAAAGACCTATCTCAGCGGTTTGGGATTGGCCACCGGTGTGGACCAAATACGAAAGCGATAAAATAGGCAGATAGCCGTAGTATCACTTAGTGATAGCATCGATCTTGAAAGCGTAGTTCTACAAGTAATCAGGTGTGTGATTAACCCATCGTTTTTCGGGTTTTTGCTATATCTGTATGTGTTGATTGTGTACTAGCAAATGCAGTAAAAGTTATGAGATGGATACCCTAAAATGGGGTATATCGATAAACAGGTTAGTATTACCTATTGATAAGAATGTGAAAGTACCGATGTGAATGTGACTATGCTTGTGGAATTGTGATTGTCTGCCTTAATAACATGTGCATGCATTTATTATTATGACACTATTACATGTTGCATGTGCATGGGTTGGGATATGAAAGAAGATGCGGTGTACTTGAGTGCGTGGTTTGATGTTAGCCTTGAGCTACATCGTGGATTGACGTTGATCGAGGTCACGTTGTGGATTAATTACGATTTAGTTCGCGTGGCTTGATGAGTGGCTATGTGCCTCATCGTGGTTGATATCGGCTATGTGCCATATCGTGGTTGATGAGTGACTATATGTCCCATCGTGGTTTTGGTGTTAGCTACGGCTACATCGTGGATTGGCGCCGGTGAGGTCGCGTTGTGGATTATTGTGCTTAATTGCACGTGGGCGGCATTGATTGCCTTTGGAGTGAAAAGGAGAGGTGATTTGTTAATCCCCGGTGTGTGGTAAATTTGGATAAGGGGTGTGTAGAGGATGGACCCTAGGTTTGGGTTGGGTGCACTTTGCATAATTTTATTTGATATGTGGATTAATGTGGAAATGGGCCAAGCCCAAAGATGTGAATGTGGATTTGAATAAGAAATGCGCTAAGCCCGGATGTGGAAATTATGTGGTTAATTACCTTGTTACTTGATAAGTGATTTGAATATGGGCCAAGGCCAGAATGTGATAATATGGGAATATGATAATTATCATCTGATATATGTGTTAATATGTGGTTAACATGTGGGTGGAATTCAGTGGATTAGTTACACACTGAGTCCGTGTGACTCACCCAAATATTTTGTCAAACATCGCAGGTGATATGATGATCGGGCCGGGTTGGAGTGGATACGAGGTGGCCCATGCAGAAGATATTTTAATTAATTAAGTAATTATAGTTTCAGTATTTTGATTAAGTGTTTATTGTAATATGGCCCATTAAAGTATTTAAGTATTTTTATTAAGTATCTTTATTATTATGTTTTATTATGGATTGACAATTGAGATATCTTTCGCCAATGGTTTTATTTTCTTAAATCTGTATATAATAAAGTTTTTATTTCGGATATTTTTATCAAGCTTATATTATTTAAAATTTTTAAATGGTCATGGTTTTTGAATAAGAACAAAATTTTCAAGTTCCACCACAAGTCAGGATATTTTCAAACATTTTTCGCAGAGGCATTTCAAATTCAGTCGTAACGAATGGGCCGGGTTTGGGGTGTTTCAGTGACTATGGATTTCGTATCAAGATTACCCCATTCTTTGAAAAAGAAAGATACAATTTGGGTTGTCGTTGATTGTCTGAAGAAATCAGCACATTTTATTCCGGTACGTACTAATTATTCACTCGATAGATTAGCTGAATTGTACGTTGCTGAGATCATTAGATTGCACAGGGGTGCCAGTTTTGATTATTTCGGATAGAGATCCGAGGTTTACGTCGTGGTTTTGGAAGAAATTTCAAGAAGCTCTGGGTACGAAATTGAATTTTAGTACATCTTTTCATCCGTAAACTGACGGACAGTCTGAATGAGTAATTCAGATCCTTGAAGATATGCTTAGATGTTGTGTATTAGAATTTGAAGGCAATTGGGAGAAATATTTGCTGCTAGTTGAATTTGTGTATAATAACAGCTTTCAATCGAGTATAAATATGTCACCCTATTAAGCTTTGTATGGTCGTAAATGCAGAACTCCATTGTATTGGACTGAGCTTAGTGAGAAACAGATTCACGGGGTTGATTTGGTTAGAGAAACCAAAGAGAAAGTAAAAGTAATTCGCGATTGTTTGAAAGCAGCTTCAGATCATCAAAAATCATACTCAGATTTGAAACAAAAAGATATTGAGTATCAGATTGGTGATAAAGTGTTTTTGAAAGTATCTTCGTGGAAGAAAATCCTTAGATTTGGTCGGAAAGGCAAGTTGAGTCTGCATTTCATCGGGCCGTACGAGATCATCAAAAGAATAGGACCAGTGGCATATCGAGTAGCTTTACCACTAGTTAGAAAAGATCCATAATTTGTTTCATGTGTTGATGTTGCAACGTTATCCATCGGATCCCTCACATGTGATTTCTCCGTCAGAGATTGAGATTCAGCCTAATATAACGTACAACAAAGAACCGATCAGAACTCTATCTTGAGAGATTAAAGAATCGAGAAATAAAAGCATAGCTCTGGTGAAAGTATTTTGAAATACCCCAAACCCGACCCACGAGCCTTGACCGGATCTGGTATGTTCCCCAGTGTAAACCATTTCAAATTCTTTTGTTACTTAGGAAAAACTTGTGTGTTTTGAAAGAAAGATTGTTTTGGGTTGGGCTTGAGTTGAAAACAAGTTTATTTCATTATTAAAGTCCTTTACTTTAAGTGACAAAATGTTTGGGCTTTATTTTAAAATAAATTTACTTAATCATTTAATAAATAAAAGCAAAGTAAAGTAGTTCTACTATGGCCTTATTACATCAAATAATTCCCAAAATTTAACTTCAAAATACTTAAAATAAAATAGCCCAAATAAAAATGAAATTCTAGCTGAGCATGGCCTTCCCTAAGCATCTACCGGCCCGGTCCATCACTGATCGTCACATGAAAAAGGTTCCCACAACGGGGTGAGTCAACAGACTCAATGTGTACACAAACACTATGTCCAAATAGATTCAGGCATAATATCACATCACATACATAATCATATAGCAGATATAAAATAATGTTGCAACCCGAATCCAAACCTATATGCCATCCGCTACACATCACCCGTACCATCCTACACACCGTGGGGACTACTAAGTCAACCCTCCATCCGCTACACACCATCGAAGGCGTCATTGCGGTCGGCGTGCTCATCGCCTATAAAATTTGTGGTCTTAGGTCACCACATTCGAGATATCGTGGTCTTAGGTCACCACATTCGATTATCGTGGTCTTAGGTCACCACATTCGAGATATCGTGGTCTTAGGTCACCACATTCACTTCCCTTTTCATATAACCCATATGCCCCATATCATACATATCATGCATTAACATGCCAAATTCTTATTTCACATTCTTATAATGTCATATGTGGCCGTAATGTGAGATATTTAACATAATCCTAGTAGGAGTAGGAAGCGTGCACGAGTACTTTGTACCATAGCATGGTCCTTTAGCCATATTCACATTCTTATACACATACTTATATTAAACATTGCCATAAAACTTATTAAGAAATAGTGTGGGGTACACACCTGATTCGCTTTAGCAAGTTCACTCGAAATCCTGAAAAGCTTTATCTAATGCCTTAGATCTTAAATCTCTACATTTGATCAATCACTTAATACTTAGTAAAGAGCCATTCGGCCATAAAACCAAATCCCAGTAGGAGTAGTACACTTAAATCCTTACCTTGCTGCTGATTGATGTCTAATCAAATGCAGGAAACTTTGTATCCTTCTTTCTTGAAATCAGCAATCACTAGATTACTTGAATAAATTAGTTTCGGCTTTTAAATATTAATGAAACACATCTATTTACTCAACATGGCCTTGGCAAGAATGCTATAGATACTTACCTTGTGGATTTTAAATCCCAAACTCACCGAATAACTAGGGAACACGCTGACCTATGGTGTACCTTCTGAAAAGAATTTCTCCTTCCTTGTTGTCGACACTTAGTAAATCCCAAAAGATCTCTTCAAAGTTTGGCAATAAGATATTAATAAGGGTTAGTCCTAGTTTTGGTGAATCTTAAAAGAAAAAGGATGAAACTGAATGAGATCTTACCCTTACTTTAGAGATCGACAATCCTTGCTTGAACCTTCAGCAATATTCGGCTATGTAGGCTAGAAGGATCTTGATTTCGGCTTTTGATTGGTATAAAGAAATCGGCTAATGATGGTATCTGTGTTGTCAGTTTATCAAAAGAAAAGAGAGGGAAAAGAGTCACTAGGGGATTCGGCAATGGTGGACTTATGGAGAAAAAGATTTCGGCTATGGCGAAAATAAGAGAGAAAGGAGAGAGTTTGCTAGGAAATTTTTCGGCAGAGACTTCAATGGAAAAGAGAAGATTGATGAATAGCCTTATTTTTCTCCTTTTGCTGAAATTACTAGGCTAAGACTCCCTTACTTGGCCATCACTTCTCTTATCTTTATTAATGGAAATAATCCCTTAATTATCTCTTATCTCTTAAACAATAATTATCCACCATTGATCCACCTATTTAGTCGAATTTTAAAGAGAATTAAACTCTTCCCCAAGTGCCTTGGTTCCATCCAACTCCCTTGCTCCTTGCAGCAAAATAAAACTCTTTTATTTGCTTCCCACATGACTCGAACCTAGGCTCCTTCCCCCTTGATTGTGGTGTCACTTACTGGGCTTTAAGTGGTGCCTCCTAGCCACTTCTCCAAGCCCGTTCTTGTGTCAAATTTCTTCTATTAATTTTCTTAAGACCACCTTGCCTTAGTTTCCTCTTTTAAACTTAACATTTCTAAAACATTTCCTTATATTTCCAAGTTTCCAAAAATGTTCTGAAACATCCAAAACCCGGCCCACGAGCCTTGACTGAATCTGGTATGTTCCCCTGTGTAAACCATTTCAAATTCTTTTGTTACTTTAGAAAATCTGGGTTTTTGAAAGAACGATTGTTTTTGGGTTGGGCTCGAGTTAAAAACAAGTTTATTTCATTAATAAAATCCTTTACTTTAGGTGACAAAACGTTTGGGCTTTGTTTTAAAATAAATTTACTTAATCTTTTAATAAATAAAAGTTTGTAAACTTAATAAATGAAAGCAAAGTAAAGTAGTTCTACTATGGCCTTATTACATCAAATAATTCCCAAAATAAAAATTCAAAATACTTAATAAAATAAAAATCCAATTTAAATAAATTCCTTGCTGTGCATGGCCACCTTTAAGCTCCTGCCGACCCGGTCCATTACTGATTGTCACCTGAAAAGTAATCCCACAAGGGGTGAGTCAAACAGACTCAATGTGTAACCAACACTAAAATTTAACAATTCAGGCATACATTATCATACATGTTCATAAACAAATAAAAAAATAATGATGCTGTAATATCCTGGAATAGGGGCTATTTTGTATTGCATTGTTTGCATGTGTTTGATCTGCGGTGTGGTTGTTTTTGATGTTTTGGGGCTTAGTCGTAAGCCTGGTGTAAGCCTGAGTGGTAGGGAAAATTTTAGCTTTTAAGCTTTTAGTGAATGGAGCTGAAGGAGCTAGGGGTTATAGGTATTTTTAGGTGGATTTTAGCACAAGAATTTAGCTAGTAAAGTGGCAAGGAAGGCACCATTTAGAGCTTGTGTGGGACGCCACTTGCAGGGGAAAAGGTCATGTGTTCGAGCTGCAGAAGCCTCACATTTTGCTTCCATTTTGACGGCTTGGAGGAGGGGAAGTAGTGTGCAGTTCAAACTCTGCCATGGACCAAGTCAAATATTTCAAATGGTGGGTTGAGAGGAAATTAAGGGATTTGGTTAATTCAAATCAGTTTGAATTAGTGGCCATGAGTGAGCTTGGGAGGTGGCCGAATCTTGGAGTCTTCATGGGGGAGTGGCCAGTTTTGGTGGATAGGTGGGAAGTGTCGATTCTCTTAGGCATTTTGGTATTTTTTTTCGGTCAGCTTGTGTCAAAGCCAAGTATTTTCTTTTGTCAATAGCTAGCCGAATTTGAAAGTAAGTCTCTCATTTGTTTTTTCATTGAAAACCAAAAACCCCAAGTAACTTTCATTTTGCCGAAATTTGCACTCATTCTTTTGATGTTGTTGTGGCCGAATGCTCTCTTGAGTGCAAAGAAAACTTTGTTTGTCATTTCGCTTTTTGCCTTCTTTTGATTCTTGGCCGAAACACTTACCCTCTCTTCTCTCCCATTTCTTTTTCCATTTTGTGCTTAAAGCCGAAAGTACTCTTTTTCTTCTTCTTCTACTTTCATTTTTTTGGTTCTTCTTGAAACCCTTTTGCTGATACCTTAGCTTCATCTCACTTCTTCTTTTCCTCTCTTACCACTCAAGCCGTACCATAAGTGGTGTTAAGCACCCATAGCCAAAACTTCCCCTCTCCTAGTAGTTTTCTTATTGGCCGAATATTAGTGTGGGGTGGATTTCTTCTAGTTTGGTTCCAATCGGTTTTTAGAGGAAGGTTAGTGCTAGGCGAATGCCTATTTCTTCCCTCCACATTCTCTGTCGACTTTTGTAAGGTAAGAGTTGATTGGCATTTGATTGGAAGTGTGTTAATAGATTGTTTTGGAACCATTTTGTTATAGGGTCTCTGGGATTCGAAGCAGTCAGGCGAAGCCTCCACTTGTGAGTGAACGGTTGGTAAGTGTTGGTAAGGGTTGGTTTTATTAGTCTATTCTCTTAGTTTCGTTAAGCCAAAGTCTTCAAAGGATTAACTGTTCTTCTTAACGGGTGTGGCCGATTGTCCGAGGAACCATCGGTTGGTTCGGGTTTGGTAGGAAACCAAATCATTCATAAAATGAGGTTTGGCGTTAACCCTTTGGGTTTATTTAGGTTGGCGAATGGCCTTGGTCACGATGTTCGTGTTTGGCCGATTATAGGAGCAAGGTAATCGAGGGTCTTAGATCGGTTCGTTGGGATTAAGGCTTGCGTGTTAATAGGTGTGTAAACTAACACACTCTTTACTTAGTAATATGCTTAATAACCTGATTGTTTAATAAAGCCGAAACAGTATGGTTGCTTGATATGATACCCTATGGGGTATGCGCACAGATTCGGGTAAGTCCGTTTCGTTGCGAGTTCTGTTATTGATATATGATATCATGATCTATGATGTATGTGTTGTTAGATGCAATATTAACATGCTAGCATGATTTGCATGTTTGGCATACTTTACGTGAGTCGGTATGACATGTCTATGGGTGATATGAGAGGAGGGAATATGATATCCGTGTCTTTGGGACACGGAGGTTTAGCACCTCCAAAGGTTTGGTACCACGGATCGATTTATTGTGTCTTTGGGACACGGAGGTTTAGCACCTCATAGCGACTTGTCCACGTGGTTTAATGCCACCGTGGGTTGGCCCCACAGTTGATATTACGGGATCATCGCCGGTGATTTGGTATCACCGTGGGTTGGCCCCACAACTTGACTATTCGTGACTTGGTCACGGTGATTTAGTATCACATTTGTGTCTTTGGAACACGGAGGTTTGGCACCTCATAGCGACTTGTCCACGTGGTTTAACGCCACCGTGGGTTGGCCCCACTTTTGAGATCGAGATCGTCGCCGATGATTTGGTATCACCGTGGGTTAGCCCAGATGGATTATTCGTGACTTTGGGTCACCAGTGGTTTGGCACCACATTGATGGATATCGTGACTTTGGGTCACCGTGGTTTAGCACCACCGGTGGTTTGGTACCACACGGGTAGAAAAGGTGTTATGGATGGTTAGGATCGGTGCATTACTTGTATTGCTTTGTTATGATGTGTGTTAGTATGTTGCATTCATCGGGAGGGATTTATGCACTGAGTCTTGCGACTCACCTTCTCTCTTATCATTTCGGTGACACTTAGATCGCGGACATGGGCCGGGTGGACTCGAGGTGACCATGCCATGAATCAATTGGGATTTGCAGCGATTTACAAACTTGGTACTTTATTATTTATTTTCATTTGATTTTGTTGGGATTGTAAAGGCCTTTTAAAATTATACTCGGTTATTTTATGCTTAAATTTGATTTCAAATATGCCTTAACAAATTATTGGGTTAATATTAGATAAAACTTGGAAAGATAAGGTATTCAAAACTACAAAGCGTTATGTTTTAAACTTTACCATCGGGTATCACGCTGTAATTTGAAATGAATGCAACTCAAATGTTTTCCAAACTTAAACTAGGTTCAAAATGTTTTTAAGCAACTATAAAGGAATAACTCGAATTTCCAAACGATATAAATTGGTTTTACTATTAGATTCAACTATGTTTTTAAAACTTCCGGGTTAGCAAAATGCACTATCGGTTTTAAAACAATCATGCCCAAGATTTTTTTTCAAAGTACAAATGCAGCAAAGAGTTTTTCAGCAAACCTTTATCCGGAAACCTAACCTCTCAAATACGATTTCCCCGTAACATACCAGATTCGGTCGTGTATTGGCCGAGTTTGGGGTGTTACAATTGTGGTATCAGAGCTAAGTTCAAAGGCTCGGCTGTAGGCCAGAGGCCCAAAATGTTTTAAAGATTGGTTTAAGTGATGTTGTTTTAAGATAAATGGTTTGAAAGGCATGGCACCGAGACTCCGGCACCAATCCGCCCAGGTAAGTACCCCTTGCTATTGCTTGAGATTTTTGATGTAATATGACTGAATGACTAGCTGTAGTAGATTACTTTAGAAACTGAAATCGATAGGACTCTGTTGACTCGTGCAAACAAAACTTCTTTAATAAGAGATATTCATAAGACTCTTGCCTTTAAAAAGAGGTGGAATATTTACTAATGCATAAACTTCTAATCGACGGGACGAGATTTTAGTCATGGCGCTCGGGGTGGCCGTGGTCGTGGGCGTGGTCGGGGTAGGATGGCAGTTTGAACCGGTAGGAGTGCAGTCGGGGTTCGAGAATGAGATCTGGGTACCACCACCGGTGGAGGTGGTGAGTTTCGAGACAGGCAGGGGGACGACGCAGATGTCACGAGGCGATCTTCTGAGTTCGGAAAGGGTAGCTGGAGTAGGTGGAGGCGCAGAGCTCGAGAATCTATGCAGAACGACTCGAGCCAACGAGCCGAGGTATTAGAGGTGTGTGCGGTGTGGCTCCAGACGGCTAAATATTGGCTAGAGGCAACGGAGGCGGATCATGGGCGATTTGGACTGTTGTTGAAGAGAAGCTAAAGGGATAGTATCGCTTCTTCGAGATGAGTCATACCAGTGGTGGCTCACGGTTCGAGAACGTCTTTGCGGCAGAAGATCTTACTTGGGATTATTTTAAGGCTGCATATCAGAAAAAGTACATTGGAGCTAGCTACATTAATGATCAACGGAAGGCATTTACGAGGCTAGTGCGAGGGTAAGTCGATTAATTGAGTCTGGCGAGTTCTTGAGGCTGAGTTGGTATGATAGGGGAATTGTGGCTACTGAACACGAGAGGTGTGTTCGATTCGAGGATGGTCTGAGAGATGAATTAAGGTTGCTGATTGCTCTGCAGCAGGAGCGTGAGTTTGCTGTCCTGGTAGAAAAGGCTAAGGTAGCCGAAGGGGTTAAAGAGTCTGTGAGGCAGAACTTGGATAGGAACAGGCATAAAAGGAGTTTTGGATCTTCTGGGTCGTCAGGTAATCCTCAGAAAAGGGCTAGAAGCAGTGGGCGAATCGATCCGTAGGTTCGTTCTTTGCTAATCGAGGGGCCCCACAGTGTAACCGTTGTGGGAAAGCTCATTGGGGAGGATGTTGGGTGATGGAAGAGGATGTTTTAAGTGTGGTTCGCTGGACCACCGTGTAAGGGACTGTCCGCGTAAGTTGGCTAGGATTCAGTCTGAGGGTCAGGGCCGTACTTAGTTTCGAAATAATGGACCGCCACCGCAGAGGGGTCGTGGTAATGGTAGAGGAGGCAATGGTTACGATCGGGTAGCGAACCTTAGACGAGGTGCGAGTAATTCGAGGCAAGATAGCACAGGTTAGTGTATCTGTTGGGCCGAGAGGAGAGGCGACACACCGGACGTCATAACCAGTATGTTCTTGATCTTTGGTTCTCCATTTACTACTTTGATTGATGTGGGTTCAACGCATTCATACGTTGCGAGTAGCATAGTGAAGACCATGGATTTAGACTCTGAGATATCTTCTAGGCAGATGACTATAATTAGCCCTCTAGGTCACTCTGTAGTTGTAGATAAGCTGTATAGAGATGTACCCCTAGAACTCTAAGGGGTAGTGTTTGAGGCTGATCTGATGGAACTGCCATTTGGAGAGTTCGATCTGATTCTTGGGATGGATTGGCTGGTTAAGTACCAGGCAAGGTTGGATTGCGCGGCTAAGTGCATGGTTCTAAAGATGATTAAGGGTGATGAGGTGGTCATGATAGGTAATAGAAGAGATTACTTATCCAACGTAGTGTCTGCTTTGAAAGCTGAGAAGATGGTCAGAAAGGGCTGTGAAGCATATGTGGTTCATGTGTATGCCTTGGAGGCTAAGGAGTCTGCTGTAGGGAAGGTCCGAACAGTTAAGGAATTTGTTGATGTGTTTCTAGAGGAGCTTCCGGGATTGCCACCGGATCGTGAGGTGGAGTTTGGAATAGATCATATGCGGGGCGCACGGTGTCTATTGCTCCATATAGGATGGTGCCAAAAGAGTTAGTAGAGCTTAAGGCTCGAGATCCGAGTTGTTGGACCGAGGCTTTATCGGGCCAAGTGTTTCACCTTGGGGAAGCGCCGCAGACTCTTTGTCAAGAAGAAAGCGATTACTATCGGATGTGTATAGACTACACTTGATTGAATAAGTGACGATCAAAACAAGTATCCGTTGCCACGGATAGATGACTTGTTTGATCGGTGAAGGTGCATCGGTATTCTCGAAGATTGATTTAAGATGCAGGTATCACCGATTAAAGGTGAGGAGGCAAATATTTGCAAGGCGGCGTTTAGTACTCGGTATGGGCACTATGAGTTTACGGTAATGCCGTTTGGGTTGACTAACGATGCCGTGACATTCGAGGATATGATGAATAGGGTGTTCCAACGATATTTGGATCGGTTTGTCGTGGTATTCATGATGACATCTTGGTGTATTCAAGGACTGAGGAGGAGCATGATGCGCATTCTGAGTTGTGTTCTGATTACGAGGAGAAGCGACTTTATGCTAAGTTTAGTAAGTGCGAGTTCTGTCTGAGAGAGGTAACCTTCTTGGGTCATGTGGTGTCAGCTGAGGGGATTAGAATGGATCCTCGAAAGATTGAGGCAGTTTTGGATTGGACGCTGTATGTGTCAGAGATAGTGAGGCTGCACGGTGTGCCAGTATCGATCATCTCGGATAGGGATCCCAGATTTACGTCAAGGTTCTAGAAAGCGTTGCATCAGGCTCTGGGTACGTGTTTGGATTTCAGCACGGCATTTCACCCGTAGTCTGATGGGCAGTCGGAAAGGGTCATACAGATCTTAGAGGATATGCTATAAGATTGTGTTCTGGACTTCAGAGGTAGTTGGGAAGAGTTTCTACCACTAGCTGAGTTCGCCTACAACAATAGTTACCAAACAAGCATCAAGATGGCACCATATGAGGCATTGTATGGTAGGAAGTGTCACTCACCTACATGTTGGGCGGAGTTGGGTGAGCGTCGGATGTTGGGACGAGAGTTGGTCGCAGGCGAAGACAAGGTTAAGTTGATTCAGCTCGATTGAAGGAAGCTTTGACGAGACGAAGTCTTCTGGCGATCTCAAGCGTAGAGATATAGAGTTTGCCGTGGGTGATAAGGTCTTTCTGAAGGTCTCGCCATGGAAGAAAGTGTTGAGGCTCGGAGAAAAGGCAAGTTAAGTCTGAGGTTTATTGGGCCATTTAAAGTCTTGAGGCGAGTGGGACGGTAGCTTATCGACTTGAGTTGCCAGTGAGCTAAGTCGATTCACGACGTATTCCACGTTTCGATGCTTAGGCGATATCGTTTAGATCCATCGCATGTGGTAGCAGTGGAAGATATCGAGATGAATCTGGATTTGACCATGGAGGAGGAACCGGTCTGATTCTAGATCGAGATGTGAAAGTCCTGCGTGGGAAGTCGGTTCCTTTGGTAAAAGTGCTATGGCGGAATCATGGTGTGGAAGAAGCTACGTGGGAACGAGAGGATGCGATGAGGCGACAATACCCTCAACTCTTTTGATCGGGTAATTTCGAGGTGAAATTATTTTAAGGGGTAGAACGTAATATCCTAGAATAGGGGCTATTTTGTATTGCATTGTTTGCATGTGTTTGATCTGCGGTGTGGTTGTTTTTGATGTTTTGGGGCTTAGTCGTAAGCCTGGTGTAAGTCTGAGTGGTAGGGAAAATTTTAGTTTTAAGCTTTTAGTGAATGGAGCTGAAGGAGCTAGGGGTTATAGGTATTTTTAGGTGGATTTTAGCACAAGAATTTAGCTAGTAAAGTAGCAAGGAAGGCGCCACTTAGAGCTTGTGTGGGACGCCACTTGCAGGGGGAAAAGGTCATGTGTTCGAGCTGCAGAAGCCTCACATTTTGCTTCCATTTTGACGGCTTGGAGGAGGAGAAGTAGTGTGCAGTTCAAACTCTGCCATGGACCAAGTCAAATATTTCAAATGGTGGGTTGAGAGGAAATTAAGGGATTTGGCTAATTCAAATCAGTTTGAATTAGTGGCCATGAGTGAGCTTGGGAGGTGGCCGAATCTTGGAGTCTTCATGGGGGAGTGGCCGATTTTGGTGGATAGGTGGGAAGTGCCGATTCTCTTAGGCATTTTGGTATTTTTTTTTTGATCAGTTGTGTCAAAGCCAAGTATTTTCTTTTGTCAATAGCTAGCCGAATTTGAAAGTAAGTCTCTCATTTTTTTTTCATTGAAAATCGAAAACCCCAAGTAACTTTCATTTTGCCGAAATTTGCACTTATTCTTTTGATGTTGTTGTGGCCGAATGCTCTCTTGAGTGCAAAGAAAACTTTGTTTGTCATTTTGCTTTTCGCCTTCTTTTGATTCTTGGCCGAAACACTTACCCTCTCTTCTCTCCCATTTCTTTTTCCATTTTGTGCTTAAAGCCGAAAGTACTCTTTTTCTTCTTCTTCTACTTTCATTTTTTTGGTTCTTCTTGAAACCCTTTTGCCGAAACCTTAGCTTCATCTCACTTCTTCTTTTCCTCTCTTACCACTCAATTCGTACCATAAGTGGTGTTAAGCACCCATAGCCGAAACTTCCCCTCTCCTAGTAGTTTTCTTATTGGCCGAATATTGGTGTGGGGTGGATTTCTTCTAGTTTGGTTCCAATCGGGTTTTTAGAGGAAGGTTAGTGCTAGGCCGAATGCCTATTTTTTCCCCTCCCTGTTCTCTGTCGACTTTTGCAAGGTAAGAGTTGACTCGGTATTTGATTGGAAGTGTGTTAATAGATTGTTTTGGAACCATTTTGTTATAGGGTCTCCGAGATTCGAAGCAGTCAGGCGAAGCCTCCACTTGTGAGTGAACAGTTGGTAAGTGGTGGTAAGGGTTGGTTTTATTAGTCTATTCTCTTAGTTTCGTTAAGCCAAAGTCTTCAAAGGATTAACTGTTCTTCTTAACAGGGTGTGGCCGATTATCCGAGGAACCATCGGTTGGTTGAGGATTTGGTAGGAAACCAAATCATTCATAAGGTAAGGTTTGGCGTTAACCCTTTGGGTTTATTTGGGTTGGCCGAATGGCCTTGGTCCTGATGTTCGTGTTTGGCCGATTATAGGAGCAAGGTAATCGAGGGTCTTAGATCGGTTCGTTGGGATTAAGGCTTGCGTGTTAACGGTGTGTAAACTAACACAC
Source organism: Gossypium rotundifolium (assembly GCA_025506655.1). Lineage (NCBI taxonomy): Eukaryota > Viridiplantae > Streptophyta > Magnoliopsida > Malvales > Malvaceae > Gossypium > Gossypium rotundifolium. The sequence continues at coordinate 38,666,600 of CP106734.1, forward strand.
TCTTTACTTAGTAATATGCTTAATAACTTTGATTGTTTAATAAAGCGAAAGCAAGATGGTTGCTTGATATGATACCCTATGGGCGTATGCGCATGGATTCGGTAAGTCCGTTTCATTGCGAGTTCATTATTGATATATGATATCATAATCTATGATGTATGTGTTGTTAGATGCAATATTAACATGTTAGCATGATTTGCATGTTTGGCATACTTTACGTGAAGTCGGTATGACATGTCTATGGGTGATATGAGAGGAGGTTTGGCATATGATATCCGTGTCTTTGGGACACGAGAGGTTTGGCACCTCATAGCGACTTGTCCCTGTGGTTTAATGCCACCGTGGGTTGGCCCCATAGTTGATATTATGGGATCGTCGCTAGTGATTTAGTATCACACGTGGGTTGGCCCCATAACTTGACTATTCGTGACTTGGTCACCGGTGATTTGGTATCACATTTGTCTTTTTGGACACGGAGGTTTGGCACCTCATAGCGACTTGTCCTCGTGGTTTAACGCCACCGTGGGTTGGCCCCACTTTTGAGATACGGGATCGTCGCCAGAGATTTGGTATCACACGTGGGTTGGCCCCACAGATGGATTGTTCGTGACTTTGGGTCACCAAGGTTTGGCACCACCGGTGGTTTGGTACCACACCACCAAAGGGGTACCACACGGGTAGAAAAGGTGTTATGGATGGTTAGGATCGGGTGCATTATTTGTATTGCTTTGTTATGATGTGTGTTAGTATGTTGCATTCATCGGAAGGGATTTATGCACTTGAGTCTTGCGACTCACCTTCTCCCTTATCATTTCAGTGACACTTAGATCGCGGACATGGGCCCGGTGGACTCGAGGTGACCATGCCATGAATCAATTGGGATTTGCAATTGATTTACAAACTTGGTACTTTATGTTATTTATTTTCATTTGATTTTGTTGGGATTGTAAAAGGCCTTTTAAAATTATACTTTGGTTATCTTTATGCTTAAATTTGATTTCAAATATGCCTTAACAAATTATTGGGTTAATATTAGATAAAACTTGGAAAGATAAGGTATTCAAAACTACAAAGCGTTATGTTTTAAACTTTACCATCGGGAATCACGCTGTAATTTAAAATGAATGCAACCCAAATGTTTTCCAAACATAAACTAGGTTCAAAATTTTTTTAAGCAACCATAAAGGAATAACTCGAATTTCCAAACGATATAAATTGATTTTACTATTAGATTCAACTAAGTTTTTAAAACTTCCGGGTTAGCAAAATGCACTATCGGTTTTAAAACAATCATGCCCAAGATTTTTTTTTTCAAAGTACAAATGCAGCAAAGAGTTTTTCAGCAAACCTTTATCCGGAAACCTAACCTCTCAAATGTGATTTCCCCGTAACATACCAGATTCGATCGTGGTGTATTGGCTGGGTTTGGGGTGTTACAGATGCAACCCGAACCCAAACCTAGATAGCCATCAGCTACACGTCCCCCCTACCAACCTGCACACCGTGGGGACTACTAAGTCAACCCTCCATCCGCTACACAACATCGAAGGCAGTCCCTGCAGTCGACGTACTCATCGCCCTTATAAAATTCGTGGTCTTAGGTCACCACATTCAGATTTCATGGTCTTAGGTCACCACATTCAGATATCGTGGTCTTAGGTCACCACATTCAGTTATCGTGGTCTTAGGTCACCACATTCACTTCCCCTTTTCATATAACCCATATGCCCCATATCATACATATCATGCATTAACATGCCAAATTCTTATTTCACATTCTTATAATGTCATATGTGTGTCGTAACATATATTTAACATAATCCTAGTAGGAGTAGGAAACGTACCTGAGTACTTTGTACCATAGCATGGTACCTTAGCCATATTCACATTCTTATACACATACTTATATTAAACATTGCCATAAAACTTATTAGGAAATATTGTGGGGTACACACCTAATATACTTATCGAATTTACTGAAATCCCGAAAACTCATTCTATTGCTTTAGATCCTTAATTCCTTGCTATCGATTGATGTCTAATCAAATGCCAGAAACTTTGTATCCTTCTTTCTTGAAATCGACAATCACTAGATTACTTGAATAGATTAGTTTCGGCTTTTGAATATTAATGAAACACATCTATTTACCCAACATGGCCTTGGCCGAATGCTATAGATACTTACCTTGTGGATTTTAAATCCCGAAACTCACCGAATAACTAGGGAACACGCGACCTATGGTGTACCTTCGGGAAAATAATTTCTCCTTCCTTGTAGTCGACACTTAGTAAATCCCGAAAGGTCTCTTCAAAGTTTCGGCAACAAGATATTAATGGGGTTAGTCTTAGATTTCGGCAAATCTTAAAAAAAAGGATGAAACTGAATGAGATCTTACCCTTACTTGAAGAAATCGACAACCCCCTTCGCTTTAAGTCCTTCAAAGATTCGGCTATAAATGATAGAGGGGTTTTGGCTTTTGTGACTTGCGGCAAGGAGGAGGGATTATAGCCTCTTGATATTCGGCTAAGGCTTCAAAGGGATTAGAATTGGATTTGGTGTTGAAAGAGTGAAGAGAAGATTAGGGGAAAGTGAAAGAAATTTCGGTAACTCACCTAACACCTATTGACCGAATCTTGCAGAGAAAATCAAAAGAGTGAAAGCTAGTTCATTAATTAAGAATTTCGGCTAGGCAAGAATTGAGAGAATAAAAGAGAAGATGGACACTTGCTTCACAATTTCGGCTAGCCTCTGCTTGTTGCTTTTCCTCTTATCCCCTTGTTTTAAGATAATTGATTAAATCTTAACTTTCACCTCCCTTAGCCGAATCTAAAAAAAAGTTTAAAACTAACTAAAATTTCTTCCAAATGAAGTCCCTATACCGTCCACCTCTCCCCTATTTTGCCGAAAATAAATAAAAATAAAAAACCCCAAGTGCTTCCCACGCTACTCGATCCCTGGCCCCTTAATAATGGCGTCACTTGCTAAGGCCCTAAGTGGCGCCTTGTAGCCACTTTACCAAGCCCAACTTCATGTCATAAACCCCTCGTGTATTTCCCTTAAAGCCTCCTTAGCCCAATCCCCCTTTTTGGCGCAAAAATTAAAAGTCTAAATTGCTTCCTACGTTGCTCGAACCTAGGCCCATTTGCATAGCTTGTGGCGTCACTTACCTGGGCCTTAAGTGGTGCCTCCTAGCCACTTCTCCAAGCCCGTTCTTGTGTCAAATTTCCTCTATTAATTTTCTTAAGGCCACCTTGCCTTAGTTTCCTCTTTTAAACTTAGCATTTTCTAAAACATTTCCTTACATTTCCAAGTTTCCAAAAATGTTCACTTTCCTCTTTTAAACTTAACATTTCTAAAACATTTCCTTACATTTCCAAGTTTCCAAAAATGTTCACTTTCCTTTTTTGACATTTCTAAAACATTTCCTTACATTTCCAAGTTTCCAAAAAAATGTTCACCATACATTCATAATACATAAGACATGCCATTTCGTATAATTAAATCAAAAATGCATAGGCCCATTTTCAGGATGTTACAGTTCTACCCTCCTTAAAAATAATTTCGTCCTCGAAATTACTTACTATCGAATAATCGAACATCTTAACTCACGCGCTTACGCTTATGTCACAAGACTCGATCTTAATAGAGCCATCATACTTCTAGGCATAATTTTTTTTAAGTTCACATTCCCGAGAACTCATTTCTAACGTCTCGATTTAATCTGATTAAAGAGTTTTATGCATTAGTACTTTGTTCCACTGTTTAACCGCGAACAGTTTTATGAAAAGGAGTTTAATAGTGGTTCTTTCGATCAAACAAAGTCTCAGTTCAAGTTCACTATTCTAATTCAGAGATTCACATTCACATTCACATTCATCCATCTCGAAAGAGACACATTCATTCACGACATTCACTTCACTACTTTGGGCATTCCTGATCATCCCCCCAGGGGTAATTTTGTCATTTTTCCTATAAGGTATTTTGGTAATAAATCGGGGTCACTTCGAAAATATTCTTTATAAATCAAAAGTGTTTCAAAATTTACAAAAACTTGAGGTTATCTTGAAAATTTGTTTTCCAAATCAATGTGCGTAAATTTCAAAAATCGGGGTTATTTCGGTAATTTTGGAAGTTAGGGGCATTTTCATAAATTTTCCAAATTAGGGTATCTTGATATTTGTAAAACAAAAGTTTTTGGTATTTTTGTAAAGTAGAAACATTTTAGCAAAAGTCGAGGGTATTTTTGAAAATATTAAAAACTAAGGGTATTTTATTAATTTACAACACAGGGGCATTTTAGTTATTTTCCCAAATCAAAGTACCTTGAATTTTTCGTAAAATAGAGTTTCTAGACACTTTTGCAAAATATAGAAATTTGACTAAAATCGAGGGTAATATGGTAATTTTAGAAACCAAGGGCATTTTTTGTAATTTTATAGCCAGGGGTATTTTAGTAATTTTGGCAAACCGAAAATTTTTTTCGAGAAATTTTCAAAATAGATTTTGTTGCAAATCGAAGGGTTAATTTAAGGATTTTAAAAACTAAGGTTTTTATAAAAAATATGGCTAGTCCCTTTCGGGTTTTAATCATTGGTTTAGCCGATGACTAAGTCCTCTTGGTTAGGGTGAACGGTTACTACGCACCAGGTAGGATTCGAGTAAAGAGGAGGTGAGTCGCTAGGACTGCTTAAATACCAAGCTCTTACTGAATCCACTCTTAGACATGCACACAACAGTTACCACACCCTAGCTCGGCGACATAATCACAGGTTTGTTTAATGGTCCTTAAGTCTTATGTACTTGTGTTTGAGTAGACTAGTCCTAGGGTTCAATAGCCCTAATATTCTAATCTACGAGCCCAAATAAGCCCATAACATTTCATATATAAATCACTTCAATAGTCGAGTTACTTACAGTGGACTTGAATTGAGATACAAAGCCATGCCGTAATACTGAAAAATCTATGAAAGCCCATCTTAAAAAAAATATTTTTGGGCCCAAATCCCTCAAAGCTGAGTTTTGAGCCGGGCTCTGATACCAAACTGAAACACCCCAAACCCGGCCCACGAGCCTTGACCGAATCTGGTATGTTCCCCGGTGTAAACCGTTTCAAATTCTTTTGTTACTTTGGAAAATCTAGGTTTTTGAAAGAACGATTGTTTTTGGGTTGGGCTTGAGTTAAAAATAAGTTTATTTCATCAATAAAATCCTTTACTTTAGGTGACAAAACGTTTGGGCTTTGTTTTAAAATAAATTTACTTAATTTTTTGATAAATAAAAGTTTGTAAACGTAATAAATGAAAGCAAAGTAAAGTAGTTCTACTATGGCCTTATTACATCAAATAATTCCTAAAATAAAAATTCAAAATACTTAATAAAATAAAAATCCAATTTAAATAAATTCCTTGCTGTGCATGGCCACCTTTAAGCTCCTACCGACCCGGTCCATTACTGATCGTCATCTGAAAAGTAATCCCACAATGGGTGAGTCAAGCAGACTCAATGTGTAACCAACACTAAAATTTAACAATTCAGCATACATTATCATACATGCTCATAAACAAATAAAAAATAATGATGCAACCCAACCCAAACCTAGATAGCCATCTGCTACACGTCCCCTACCAACTCGCACACCGTAGGGACTACTAAGTCAACCCTCCATCCGCTACACACCATCGAAGGCGTCATTTGCAATGACGTGCTCATCGCCTTATAAAATTCGTGGTCTTAGGTCACCACATTCAGATTTCGTGGTCTTAGGTCACCACATTCGGATATCGTGGTCTTAGGTCACCACATTCGATTATCGTGGTCTTAGGTCACCACATTCACTTCCCTTTTCATATAACCCATATGCCCCATATCATACATATCATGCATTAACATGCCAAATTCTTATTTCACATTCTTATAATGTCATATGTGTGTCGTAACAGATATTTAACATAATCTTAGTAGGAGTAGGAAACGTACCTGAGTACGTTGTACCATAGCATGGCACCTTAGCCATATTCACATTCTTATACACGTACTTATATTAAACATTGCCATAAAACTTATTAGGAAATAGTGTGGGGTACACATCTGATATACTTATCGAATTTACTGAAATCTCGAAAACTCATTCTATTGCTTTAGATCTTTAATTCCTTGCTGCCGATTGATGTCGAATCAAATGCTGGAAACTTTGTATCCTTCTTTCTTGAAATCGGCAATCACTAGATTACTTGAATAGATTAGTTTCGGCTTTTGAATATTAATGAAACACATCTATTTACTCAACATGGCCTTGGCCGAATGCTATAGATACTTACCTTGTGGATTTTAAATCCCGAAACTCACCGAATAACTAGGGAACACGCGGCCTATGGTGTACTTTCGGGAAAAGAATTTCTCCTTCCTTGTAGTCGACACTTAGTAAATCCTGAAAGGTCTCTTCAAAGTTTCGACAATAAGATATTAATGGGGTTAGTCCTAGATTTCGGCAAATCTTAAAAGAAAAAGGATGAAACTGAATGAGATCTTACCCTTACTTGAAGAAATCGACAACCCCCTTCACTTTAAGTCCTTCAAAAATTCAGCTATAAGGAAACAATGATAGAGGGGTTTTAGCTTTTGTGACTTGTAGCAAGGAGGAGGGATTATAGCCTCTTGATATTCGGCTAAGGCTTCAAAGGGATTAGAATTGGATTTGGTGTTGAAAGAGTGAAGAGAAGAGTAGGGGAAAGTGAAAGAAATTTTGGCAACTCACCTAACACCTATTGATCGAATCTTGCAGAGAAAATCAAAAGAGTTAAAGCTAGTTCATTAATTAAGAATTTCGGCTAGGCAAGAATTGAGAGCATAAAAGAGAAGATGGACACTTGCTTCACAATTTCAGCTAGCCTCTGCTTGTTGCTTTTCCTCTTATCCCCTTGTTTTAAGATAATTGATTAAATCTTAACTTTCACCTTCCTTAGCTGAAATCTAAAAAAGAGTTTAAAACTAACTAAAATTTCTTCCAAATGAAGTCCCTATACCATCCACCTCTCCCCTATTTTGCCGAAAATAAAAAAAAAACCCCCAAGTGCTTCCCACGCTACTCGATCCATGGCCCCTTGATAATGGCGTCACTTGCTAAGGCCCTAAGTGGAGCCTTGTAGCCACTTTACCAAGCCCAACTTCATGTCATAAACCCCTCGTGTATTTCCCTTAAAGCCTCCTTAGCCCAATCCCACTTTTTGGCACAAAAATTAAAAGTCTAAATTACTTCCTACGTTGCTCGAACCTAGGCCCATTTGCATAGCTTGTGGCGTCACTTACCTGGGCCTTAAGTGGTGCCTCCTAGCCACTTCCCCAAGCCCGTTCTTGTGTCAAATTTCCTCTATTAATTTTCTTAAGGCCACCTTGCCTTAGTTTCCTCTTTTAAACTTAACATTTTCTAAAACATTTCCTTACATTTCCAAGTTTCCAAAAATGTTCACTTTCCTCTTTTAAACTTAACATTTCTAAAACATTTCTTTACATTTCCAAGTTTCCAAAAATGTTCACTTTCCTCTTTTAACATTTCTAAAACATTTCCTTACATTTCCAAGTTTCCAAAAAAATGTTCACCATACATTCATAATACATAAGACATGCCATTTCGTCTAATTAAATCAAAAATGCATAGCCCCATTTTCAGGATGTTACATGTTCACTTTCCTCTTTTAAACTTAACATTTCCAAGTTTCCAAAAATGTTCACTTTCCTCTTTTAAACTTAACATTTCCAAGTTTCCAAAAATGTTCACTTTCCTCTTTTAAACTTAACATTTCCAAGTTTCCAAAAATGTTCACTTTCTTCTTTTAAACTTAACATTTCCAAGTTTCCAAAAATGTTCACCATACATTCATAACACATATAAGACATGCCATTTCGTATAATTAAATCATAAAATGCATAGGCCCATTTTCAGGATGTTACATATTTTGGCAAGGACAAGGTGTTGAAGAGGCTACGTGGGAGCCCGAGGAAGCTATGAGAAAATAGTACCCTAACCTATTCACTGGTAAGATTTTCGGGGACGAAAATCCCTAAGGGGGAGAGTTGTAATAGACCTTTTTTGGTCAAATTGGAAAAGTGGTTTAGGGACCACAAATCCAATGTCAAAATATTTATTTTATTATTACTTTAAGTTTTACAGCATGATTAAATGATTGTGTGAAAGTTTCGTTTAGAAATTTTATCGTTTAGTTAGTCAATTTGATAAAAAGAACTATCGCATAAAGTGTAAAATGCATGTTCTATTAGTTAAATGTGTTTATTAGCTATGAATTATTAAAGTGGAGGTCATTATGTTGTAATTATACCATTAAATGGTGGGTGGACAATTATGGGCTTATATTAGGTAAATTTTAATGTTTTAAACCAAGGTTAATATCGTAAATTATTAAATAACCTAACTAAAATAATGAAAACAAATGGTTGTCTTCCTAATTATCATCATCCACAGAAAATAAACTAAACACACACCATTTTTGAAGCTTTAATATTTATTTTATTATTATTTTAAGTTTTACAACATGATTAAATGATTGTGTGAAAGTTTCGTTCAGAAATTTTATCGTTTAGTTAGTCAATTTGATAAAAAGGACTATAGCGTAAAGTGTAAAATGCATGTTCTATTACTTAAATGTGTTTATTAGCTATGAATTATTAAAGTGGAGTCCTTATGTTGTAATTAGACCATTAAATGGTGGGTGGACAATTATGGGCTTATATTAAGTAAATTTTAATGTTTTAAACCAAGGTTAATATAGTAAATTATTGAATAACCTAACTAAAATAATGAAAACAAATGGTTGTCTTCCTAATTATCATCATCCACCGAAAATAAACTAAACAAACACCATTTTTGAAGCTTTAATATTTGGCTAGGGTTCATCCTTACATGTAAGCTCATTTTTGATCCGTTTTTAATGATTTCTATGTTTTTGTAATCGTTGCAGCTAGTACTAGCTAGCCTAGGGACTAATTTGCAAAACTGTTAAATATTTTGAAAGTTTCCATTGATGAATATATGTGTTCTTTGATGTTTGATGATGAAATATGAAATCTTGTTGTTAGATACATAAGTTTTGTGAAGTGATTTTTAGTGAAAATGCAAAATATGCATTAAATTGAGAAACATGTAAAGTTACGGGTAAAAATGTCAAATAAATGAAAATTATGGGCTTCTAGGGGCATTATGGTAATTCAGCTAGCATGGGTATATTTTGAATTTCACTAATTTGTGATTTTATGCAATAAGGACTAAATTGTAAAAAATGTAAAAGTTTAAGGGTAAAAGTGTAAATGTACATTAAAGAGTGTTTTTGGATTAAATTGAATGAATAAATGATTAAATAGGTTAATTTTGAATATATTTAGATTAAGAAAAGTGAAATACGGGATTAGATCAGGGAAAAAGATAAAATTATCGACTAATCGACTCGATTCATAATTTTAACATCCGAGGTAAGTTCGTATGTTATAATTTCATTTCAAATGTATTTTATATGCTTTGATATAGCATGAATTGTGATTATGTGATTACGACCGCATTCGAAAATGATTCGATGAAGATTTGACAGTTGGAATCTGATTGAACCTTAGGAATAGTTTAGGATGCTAGTGGAATGTCATTAGGTATACTTGAGTTGGCTTCGGGCCATGATTTAGCACTATGTGTGCGAGATAAACCGATTTGGCTTCGGGCCATAATATTATAATTTCGGATAAGTTACCTTGATTTGGCTTCGGACCATGGTATAGTTACTTATCGCATGAGAACTTAAGTATTCGACTTCTATTCTGAATGGTTGAACTGGTAAAAGAAGGATGTGGTTGATTATGAGAATGGTACGAGATGGTACAGGTACATACGGAAATGAATTGAGTATTGAAAAGTATGAAATTGATGAGTTCTTTGGTAAGTTATATGAATCATCATATGATAGCTTGAGATTTAATAGAATTGTTGCACATTGTTTTCTATTATATAAATGATTTATGAATGATGATAGTTACTCAATGCTAACATACGATCTTACTAAGCTATATAGCTTATTTTGTTGTTTTTCTATATTTTATAGTGATTTCAAAACTAGCTCAGATTCGGGGATCGTCGGAGACGTCACCACACTATCCACTGACTCTTTGGTACTTTTGAAACTATGTTTTGAGTATATGGCATGTATAGGTATTATGAGTCATTTTGACTATGGATTGATAAAGATTTCGGTCATTTATAATGGCTTGTAAATGTAAATTTTTTGGTTTGTAAATATAGCCATGAGATTTGGCTTAATTTGGTTGATATTGAGTTCTTGGATGGATATGGAAATGGCTTATATTATGAGAATTATAGTTATTGTTGCTAATAGGTATTATAAATGTTAATTTGATGATTTGTGGAAGTTGGCATGCTTGTGAAATTAGGCCTAATAATGCATAATTGTTAATGGTCATTTTGTTGATTTTGGAAGATAAGGTTTGGTATAACTTTGAATGGTATTGTAACACCCCGTACCCAGGTCCAATGCTAAGACTGGATGCGAGACATTACTGTGCTTGAACTCACTTAATCAAGTACTTACTGGCTAAAAAAAATATCGTTTCGGCTAAAACCTCTTTTTCTTGATCTAGACATACGTATCATGGTCATACGAGGCCTTAAACACTTGTTCGGACTTTCGAAACTTATCAAAATCCTCTCTCCAAATCAAAGGCTACATGCCCGTGGGGTTTGGGGCACGCCCGTGCACCCCTAACACGCCTATGTTTCCCGTCCGTGGGGAGCTACTGACTTATCTGACATGGCCTTGTGCCCTCCAACCATGTGGAGCTACTGACTTAACTGACATGGCCTGAGCACACGTCCATGCCCAAGGCGTGGGTCCTACACGGCTCATGCACACGATATGGGATCTACCCGTGGCCTATTCTAACATTTAATAATAAGGTGCAGGGTAAGCATGGCCTAGACACATGCCCGTGTGTCTAACCGTATAGACATTTAGAGGCTATATACCAAGCCCTTTTCCATCCTACATTTCATACATTAATATACTAATTCAATAAAGTCTCAAATCAACGACTAAAACACATGAATTTATACATTTGATTCATGAAATAAAGTGTTACTACCATACAATTACAACAACTTAGTCATCATCAACAGCTATACACAATTAAATTACAAGCCATTTTTGGCCAACATAGTTTGGCTCATAAAAAAACAACTTAATCAACCTTAAATTCTAGTCCTATACATGCCATGACTCATAAGGACTTGATTCCTCAAATCGAATGTCTGCTCGATAGTGTGAAAACATCTCCAGCAGCCTCCAAACCGTATTAGTCAACTTAGTCTATAAGATATGAGAAAAGAAAAGGAGTAAGCACTAATGCTTAGTAAGTTCACCTGCATAATCTGGCAAATATTAATATTCATTTAATATAGATAACCACAAGATATTATGCTAGGTCATTCCCATTAACTCATGGTTGCTTACTCAACCACTCTAGAAGCTTACTCTTTTTATCTCTTACCGTACCATGAGCAAATTGCTCGTTTACAAAAGAATCCATTCCTACACTGATTATCATGTAATCATATAAGACAACACATCAAGTCTTATTAATAAGCTACTCATCTTTCGGTGGTTTCGCACTTAGCCCACCATTATCATCCATTCATAAATAGTCAACCACATGTAATACTTTAATTCAATTGTTCATTCGAGAACACCCTCACATTACTATTCTTACTTAACTTTTCCACGATATTTATTCGCATTCACATAATATAACAATAAATCTAACTCATGAAACAAGGTGCATTAGTTTCCCATGTCCCAATATGGGTTCATCATATATATATATAAGTTGAAATTGTCTCAATTCAATTCTAATACATACTTGTGCCTTTCGTAGCTCAACCGCATTCTTTCTTTACTTCAACATATACTCTGAAATACTCAAGTTATAAAATAACCCTCTTGAGTCTCATACTCATAAAATACATAGAAATCCTACCCCAATAGGGTCTTACTTGAATTAACATATCGATGCCATGTCCTTGACACGGTCTTATACGAATCCTTACATCGAGGCCATAATCCAATATGGTCTTATACGAGACTTTAACTATCGTCTCAACATTCTTCATGCATTTCATCCAAATATATTTCATACATCCATAGAGTGAATATACATTCCATACAACATCAAAATACTTACATGAACTCATACATAATTTCAATAACTGCATGTGAACTTACCTCGTTGTCGAAATAGCCGAAAATAACTATTAGCCCACATTTCTCTTTTCATCTGTTCTAGGTCCGAAACTTGCGTTCCTTGATCTAGAACAATGAAATTTACTGATTTATTCATTTAATAACCATAAAATACCTTAATCTACAATTTAGGCAAAATGACTATTTTGCCCCTTCACTTTGGCAAAATTATGATTTTGCCCCTAGGCTCGTAAATAAATTTTCATCACATTTTCTTGTTAATCAAACCTAGCTGAACATTTAATTCTCTTACATCTATCCACAATTCCAACTATTTCATGCCTTAATGAACAATTTACAACTTTTGCATTGGCAACACCTTTCACAAAAGTTGTTTTTCATCTTTCTAACATTCATTTTCTTCCATAAAAACTCATCAAACAACATAGACTCTCTAATGGAAAGTCCTTAGACTCTCAACCATATTGTAAAATAGTCCCCTCAATAGCTAGCTTAAGCTTTGGGGATCATAAAAGTACAATTTTCTTCAAGAAAAATGATCAAAATCACTTACTAGGGAGGAGGATTGCTTGCTGAAATTTTAAGTTTCAAAACCCCCTTGTTGCTGCTCATTTTTGGTGGAGAAGAAGAGAGAAAAAGATGATATCTTTTTCCTTTCTTTATTTTATTATAAAATATCAATTTCAACCCACCAGCTTTGACCAAAAATTAAAACTCTTGTCCCCTCTTGTCTACATGGCCGAACATCATATTCAAGATGGTCTAATTGCCCTTTAAATCTACCAATTAATATTTCATGGCTATTTGGTACCTTTAGCCTATAGAGTGGAACTTTCGCACTTTATGCGATTTAGTCCTTTTTTCTCAATTTAGCATGAAATCGCTAAAATTAAAACACCAAAACTTTCATACATCTGTATAAACATGTTATAACACATAATATAACATAAAAATAATTTTCTCTTTTCTCAGTTTAGTGATTTTGAGATCACTATTCTGACTAGAACCTAAATCGGGATGTTACAATTCTCCCCCCTTAGGGATTTTAGTCCTCGAAAATCTTATCAGGAGGAGTTGTTACCAACATTCTTAAAACATTTCCATAAATTCCTGAAAATCACAAAATCACATATCCACAAGTTTCCCCGGACAACAATATTTAAGCTATCATACATAAGGTCGAAGCACCACTTGCGACCTAGGTACTTATTCCTCCCGAGCATATACTCAATGATCCACTAATTTGGAACTCTTCACAAATCCGAATAATCATTCGGATCCTTATCGGTCGATTTACTACAACTCAAATGTCATTTCCCATTCTTGGGAATTTTGTCAATTCACACTAGAAATCTATAAGCCTTTACTTTACCTTCTCATTAAAGCATTCACCAGTTATAACAATCCTGACTTGAATGCTCTGAAAACTCAGCTTTTTGTGGTCAACTACTTCTGACTATAGCTCATTCATCTCATGAAAGGTACTCTGTTGTCAAACATTTATGCACATAACTACTTTTCCTTATTCTTGCATTAGTAGATATGCTACTACTAAATCTCATGCCAAAACCTTTGTATAAGTTCTGATTTCATCATCATTCCAGTTCTATTTAGAGAAATCTCAACAATAGAAAACTTATGCAACTCGTATTTTACCATCTTGAAATAAACTAACTTTGGAGCTTATTCAAAATACCATTTGCTATCTCACTCTCGAACTCTTACATTACAAAAAAAAAACTTGCTCTTGACATTAATCTCATTTGAAATTATGATATCACCGACTAGCTAACTCACATTACTTAACATGAAGCTTTCCTTTAAACACATGTACAATGACTATACCCACCATTGTAATAGCTCAAGCAGTTTCCACTAATTCGTCTTCAAAATCTTCTGTAGTACAAGATACTTTCAATCATTAAAATTTAGAAATACACATCGATTTTCCCATGGATCATTACATAACATCTAATTCACAACACAGACACAAAAGTGATCACCTCTGGATCACCAACTTGTTAACTTTTTTTCTCGATTCAGACTGAACTCAATACTAGAACTTTCAATTGATAGTTCCCTCTATGGCTTTCAACTCAACCATCATGGGTTGAACATTTCGATGAGCATATCTTTATAATATATTCTCTACTCACGTACACACATAATTTTATTCTCCTTATTGAATCAGGTATGAATATACACAAAACTCAAATCATATCTCAATACGTTAATCTACTCTTTTCTCCATACTGAGAACATACCTTAAGCACACTCTCATCTGAGTTTCTCTTGCTATGCTAATCTAAAACTTTTTCCATCGTCATTTCTCACGTTAACAGGGACATCTCTATCGAATTCATTAACTCTATTCAATTTACTCAAAATCCCATCACACAGCGCGAAACTTGAAATTTCACTTCTTGTACGAGAATCATCACCAACTTCCTTCTCAAGGCACCCGGATAAGGCTACGAGGAGACAAAGGAATGTAAATTCCAATTACTAACTCGACAATCGTTAGATCTATATTAACAATCGGCTAACGTTCTCACATAATCTCAATTCATGAGATAAACAACTACATCGCCTGTGAGAGGCAAAAGACATTAACACTTAGTACTTAAGAAGATCATTATGACCCATACAACTATGGTTATCATAATTGAACACTCTCATCGTTCAAACATGGTTTCTTTAACCATTTTGTCCTCAAGCTCCTTAATCGTTCCTTTCATTAATAAACATCAATTTAAGTAGATCTCGATAAACATACACCTCAGGCTTTCTACTCACTTGAGTCAAATAGCCTAGGCTAACTTTCTCTTGTTCATAACATCGTATAATCAATACAATTGTTAAAACATTCGGACATACTTTCTTACAATTGCCGTGCTGCACATCGTAGTCTTTTCTTCATGACTCATTCACAAATGCCTATTTTTACCCATTCACATGGCTTTAGTAAAATTTTCATTTCTACCCCTAGACTCATCTATGTGTCCCATTAATCACTAGGGATAATCAAAGACGCATATTCATCGTTATTCATATAGGTACGAAACCAATGCCACATCCCCGAGGTGGTCTTATATAGAGTCAACTCTAAATGCCAATGCCATATCCCGGATATGGTCTTATGTGGGCTTTATGTCGTGTATCGATCCCATATTCTAAATATGGTCTTTTATGATTCTCATATCCATTTTCGAAGCCATTTGTTATATATGGTCTTATATGGAATCACAACTTGGTGCCGAGGCCATGCCTCGAATATAGTCTCATACAGGACTTTATCCATTTCTTATCTAAATAGTTGCCCTTTTTAGCATAGTCCCCTAGGACTCCAACTTCATGTTCAACAGCAATTACTCTACCTAGTAAAATATCATGTATCAATGTGATACAAAGCATTTTCAAAATGCTAACACGAATACTACATTAATCACATACAAATTTACTCAATTTGACTCTCATAACATCTCATCATAATTCAGCGGTGGTAAGGAGGGTGAGGTCACAGAGCCTCTTAACTTAACTCTCGTGACTACATGCATATGATTTACGATTCATCATGAATAAAATATCATCATAGTCATACAATTCATCTCAAGTGAGTTTTCACATTTATCACGCTGCAATTGTTTCTATCACAAATACATTAGAATAATGTCTTCACTTACTCAAGTTCTACATTACTATCTACTTGAGTACTCAACGTTTAACTCTACTTTCTCTTACAATCAATTATCGATCAATGAATGCCTTACGGGTCTGAGTATGTCGTTTACCTGATTGCCATAGTCCAACTATGGTCTTACTCATATCACGACAGCATAGTCCAACTATTTCTTTATATGTCATCACAATGCCATAGCCTCGCTATGGTCTTACATGCTATGGTCTTATACAGGCACTCATAATATGGCCGATGCCATGTCCCAAACATGGTCTTACACTGACCCTCATAATATGGCCAATGCCATGTCCCAGACATGGTCTTACACTGGCTCTCATAATGTGGCCGATGCCATGTCCCAAACATGGTCTTACACTGGCTTTCATAATGTGGCTGATGCCATATCCTAGATATGGTCTTACACTAGCACACATATTAACGCCGATGCCATGTCCCAGACATGGTCTTACACTGGCTCTCTGATTGCCATGGTCCAACCATGGTCTTATTCATCTTTTCATCATTGAACATCTGTACTCATCTCCTGCATTCTGCTTAGTCAAACTTCCAAATTTTAGCTTTCATACCACAATATGGGTGGTTTCTTGCTCTTACTATTTCTCACATACATCATGGTGCTTACTACTATCATGTCTGTAAGGTAAACAAGGTACCTGTAACACTTGATCACAAAAATTAGTATGCTTTACTATAATAAACATAATCTCAGATAGTTAGTCTTAACTAGCATGGCATAATATCAATTTACTACTACCTTTCTTGCTATCTCATTTTAATTTTACTCATTTGCCCGATGAATTTCTGTGAATTACCGAGGATACTAAATCTCTTGTCATGAACTTGATGCCAAAGCCATACTCTAGGCATGGACTTACATGAAAGGTCTCTTCTTGGATCAATGCCAAGCTTGCCTTGGTCTTACATGAAATATCTGTTCAATGCCAAGCTTGCCTTGGACTTACATGAAATATCTATTCAATGCTAAGCTTGCCTTGGACTTACATGAAAGATCTCTTCTTGAATCAATGCCAAGCTTGCCTTGATGTTACATGAAATATTTGTTCAATGCTAAGCTTGCCTTGGACTTACATGAAATATCTGTTCAATGCCAGGCTTGCCTTGGACTTACATGAAAGATCTCTTCTTGAATCAATGCCAAGCTTGCCTTGGTATTACACGGGCTTTCTTGTCTCATGTGATGGATCGAATATCCTGGGAAATTCTTATTCAATCGGGACTTGCTCATAATTAATCTCATTGATTTCTTTATTCAGCAAAGCATTAAACATTTCATGATGACAATGTACATTATACTAAGCAATTCAATGATAGAAATCATAAAGCTTAGAAATCATAGAACTTACTGAATTTAACTCGAGTGGGATTCTGACTTTCTTACTAAAACAAATTCGTTACGGCCGGAAGACATCACACTATCACGATCCACATATGGCATGTCTAGCTAGACTCTTACTCTCGCTAGGTTAGTCCTAAAATCGACTAAACCATAGCTCTGATACCACTAAATGTAACACCCCGTACCCAGGTTCGATGCTAAGACTGGACGCGAGACATTACCATGCTTGAACTCACTTAATCGAGTACTTACTGGCTAAAAAAAAATTTCATTTCGACTAAAACCTCTTTTTCTTGATCTAGACATACGTATCATGGTCATACGAGGCCTTAAACACTTGTTTAGACTTTAGGAACTTATCGAAAATCCTTTCTCAAAATCAAAGGTTACACACCTGTGGGGTTTGGGGCACGCCTGCACCCCTAAACACACCCATGTTTCCCATCCGTGGGGAGCTACTGACTTATCTGACACAGCCTTGACACGCCTTTGTCCTCCAACAGTGTGGAGGTACTGACTTAATCGACACGGCTTGAGCACATACCCATGCCCAAGGCGTGGGTCTTACACGGCTCATGCACACGGCCGTGGGATCTACACATGGCCTATTCTAACATTTAATAATAAGGTGGAGGGTTCGCACAGCCTAGACACTCACCCGTGTGTCTAACCGTGTGGACACTTAGAGGCTATATACCAAGCCCTTTTCCATCCTACATTTCATACATTAATATACTAATTCAATAAAGTCTTAAATCAACGGCTAAAACACATGAATTTATACATTTGATTCATGAAATAAAGTGTTACTACCATACAATTACAACAACTTAGCCATCATCAAGGGCTATACACAATTAAATTACAAGCCATTTTTGGCCAACACAGTTTGGCTCATTAACAATAACTTAATCAACCTTAAATTCTAGTCCTATACATGCCATGAATCATAAGGACTTGATACCTCAAATCAAATGTCTGCTCGATAGCGTGAAAACATCTCCAGCTGACCTCCAACCCGTATTAGTCAACTTAATCTATAAGAGATGAGAAAAGAAAATGAGTAAGCACTAATGCTTAGTAAGTTCATCTGCATAATCTGGCAAATATTAATAATCATTTAATATAGATAACCACAAGATATTATGCTGGGTCATTCCCATTAACTCATGGTTGCATACTCAACCACTCTAGAAGCTTACTCATTTTATCTCTTACCGTACCACGAGCAAATTACTCATTTTCAAAAGAATCCATTCCTGCACTGATTATCATGTAATCATATAAGACAACACATCAAGTCTTATTAATAAGCTACTCATCTTTCGGTGGTTTCGCACTTGGCCCACCATTATCATGCATTCATAAATAGTTATCCACATGTAATACTTTAATTCAATTGTTCATCCGAGAACACCTTCACATTACTACTCTTACATAACTTTTCCACGATATTTATTCGCATTCACACAATATAACAATAAATCTAACTCATGCAACAAGGTGCATTAGTTTCCCATATCCTAATAGGGGTTCATCATATATATATAAATTGAAATCATCTCAATTCAATTCTAATACATGTACCTTTCGTAGCTCAACCGCATTCTTTCTTTAATTCAACATATACTCTGAAATACTCAAGTTATAAAATAACTCACTTGAGTCTCATACTCATGAAATCACATAGAAATCTTACCCCAATAGGGTCTTACTTGTATTAACATATCGATGCCATGTCCTTGACACGGTCTTATACAAATCCTTACATCGAGGCCATAATCCAATATGGTCTTATACGAGACTTTAACTATCGTCTCAACATTCTTCATGCATTTCATCCAAGGGTATTTCATACATCCATAGAGTGAATATACATTCCATACAACATCAGAATACTTACATGAACTCATACATAATTTCAATAACTGCATGCAACTTACCTCGTTGTCGAAATAGCCGAAAATAACTATTAGCCCATATTTCTCTTTTCATCCGTTCTAGGTTCGAAACTTGCTTTCCTTGATATAGAACAATGAAATTTACTGATTTATTCATTTAATAACCATAAAACACCTTAATCTACAATTTAAGCAAAATGACTATTTTGCCCCTTCACTTTGGCAAAATTATGATTTTGCCCCTAGGCTCGTAAATAAATTTTCATCACATTTTCTTGGTAATAAATCCTAGATGAACATTTAATTCTCTTACATCTATCCACAATTCCAACTATTTCATGCCTTAATGTATAATTTACAACTTTTGCATTTTAGTCCCAAATAGGTGTTTTCATGGCAACACCTTTCACAAAAGTTGTTTCTCATCTTTCTAACATTCATTTTCTTCCATAAAAACTTATCAAACAACATAGACTCTCTAATGGAAAGTCCCTAGACTCTCAACCATATTATAAAATAGTCCCCTCAATAGCTAGCTTAAGCTTTGGGGATCACAAAAGTACAATTTTCTTCAAGAAAATGATCAAAATCACTTACTAGGGAGGAGGATTGCTTGCTGAAATTTTAAGTTTCAAAACCCCCTTGTTGCTGCTCATTTTTGGTGGAGAAGAAGAGAGAAAAAGATGATATCTTTTTCCTTTCTTTATTTTATTATAAAACATCAATTTTAACCCACCAACTTTGACCAAAAATTATAACTCTTGTCCCCTCTTGTCTACATGGCCGACCATCATATTCAAGATGGTCTAATTTCCCTTTAAAACCCTCCAATTAATATTTCATGGCTATTTGGTACCTTTAGCCTATAGAGTGGAACTTTCGCACTTTATGCGATTAAGTCCTTTTTTCGTGATTTAGCATGAAATCGCTAAAACTAAAACACCAAAACATTCATACATCTTTATAAACATGTTATAACACATAATATAACATAAAAATAATTTTCTCTTTTCTCGGTTTAGTGATTTTGAGATCACTGTTCTGACTAGACCAAAATCGGGATGTTACAATTTTCCATCCTTAGGGATTTTCGTCCTCGAAAATCTTATCAGAAGGAGTTGTTACAAACATTCTTAAAACATTTCCATAAATTCTTCAAAATTACAAATTCACATATCCACAAGTTTCCCCTGAAAACAATCTTTAAGCTATCATACATAAGGTCAAAGCACCACTTGCGACCTAGGTACTTATTCCTCCCTGGCATATACTCAATGATCCACTAATTTGAACTCTTCACAAATCTGAATAATCATTCGGATCCTTATAGGTCAATTTACTACAACTCCAATGTCATTTCCCCTTCTTGGGAATTTTGTCAAATCACACTAGAAATCTATAAGCCTTCACTTTACCTTCTCATTAAAGCATTCACCAGTTATAACAATCCTGACTTGAACGCTTTGAAAACTCAGCTTTTTGTGGTCAACTACTTCTGACTATAAGCTCATTCATCTCATGAAAGGTACTCTATTGTCAAACATTTATGCACATAAATGCTTTTCCTTATTCTTGCATTAGTAGATATGCTACTACTAAATTTCATGCCAAAACCTTTGTATAAGCTATGGATTTCATCATCATTCCAGTTCTATAAAAGGAAATCTCAACAATAGAAAACTTATGCAACCTGTATTTTACCATCTTGAAATAAACTAACCCGGAGCTTATTCAAAATACCATTTGCTATCTCACTCCTAAACTCTTCTGTTCTGAAAAGAAAACTTGCTCTTAACATTAATCTCACTAAAATTATGATATCACCGACTAGCTAACGCGCATTGCTTAACATAAAGCTTTCCTTTTAACACTGTACAATGACTATACCCACCATTGTAATAGCTTAACCATCTTCAAAATCTTCTATAGCTCAAGATACTCTCAATCATTAAAGCTAATACTCTTCATTACATAACATCTAATTCACAACACAGATTCAAAAGTGATCACCTTTGATCACCAACTTCTCTTTTCTCGATTGTAACTAGAACTTTCAATTGATAGTTCCTCTATAGCTTTCAACTCAACCATCATGGGTTGAACATTTCGATGAGCATATCTTTATAATATATTCTCTAATCACGTACACACATAATTTTATTCTCCTTATTGAATCAGGTATGAATAGACACAAAACTCAAATCATATCTCAATACGTTAATCTACTCTTTTCTCCATACTGAGAACATACCTTAAGCACACTCTCATCTGAGTTTCTCTTGCTATGCTAATCTAAAACTTTTACCATCGTCATTTCTCACGTTAACAGGGACATCTCTATCGAATTCATTAACTCTATTCAATTTACTCAAATCCCATCACACAACGCGAAACTTGAAATTTCACTTCTTGTACGAGAATCATCACCAACTTCCTTCTCAAGGTACCTAGATAAGGCTACGAGGAGACAAGGGAATGTCAATTCCAATTACTAACTTGGCAATTGTTTTATTTATATTCACAATCGGCTAACGTTCTCACATAATCTCAATTCATGAGATAAACAACTACATCGCTTGTGAGAGGCAAAAGACATTAACACTTAGTACTTAAGAAGATCATTATGACCCATACAACTATGGTTATCATAATTGAACACTCTCATCATTCAAACATGGTTTCTTTAACCATTCCGTCCTCAAGCTCCTTAACCATTCCTTTCATTAATAAACATCAATTTAAGAAGATCTCGATAAACATACATCTCAGGCTTTCTACTCACTTGAGTCAAATAACCTAGGCTAACTTTCTCTTGTTCATAACATCGTCTAATCAATACAATTGTTAAAACATTCGGACATACTTTCTTACAATTGCCTTTATTAAGCACCTACCGTGCTGCACATCGTACTCTTTTCTTCATGACTCGTTCACAAATGCCTATTTTTACCCATTCACATGGCTTTAGTAAAATTTTCATTTCTACCCCTAGACTCATCTATGTGTCCCATTAATCACTAGGGATAATCAAAGACGCATATTCATCGTCATTCATATGGGTACGAAACCAATGCCACATCCCCGATGTGGTCTTATATGGAGTCAACTCTAAATGCCAATGCCATGTAACATCCTGAATTTATGGATCTATGCATTTAGTATAGGAATATGTTTAATATGGTGAAAGGGGTTTAAATTTGGGCTTAGAATTACGTAAAGGCCCATATTAAATTATTTTAAGGTGGCATCATTAACAATTAAAAAGGAACAAGTTTTGGGTGGCAAGGAGCCCATGTTTTTAGGCCAATTTCGGTACTTTAAATGAAAATAGGGTGACGCCACATACAAGGAATTAGGGTCCCAAATATTAATTTTAGTGAGGCCCAGATCTTTTAATTTAAGTAAGTTAAATTTTGGCATTAGGGTTAGTAGAGGTGGACGACAACAAGGCTCAAAAAACTAGGAGAAATTATGTGGATTTTATAAGTGATAATATCATAGATAAAAAGGAGAAAAGTTATGAGCTTATCTTCAAGGGAAGTGTTGGCCGAAAATCCACTGCCTAGAGGAGTGTAAAATTCAGCTACGACATGGCAAAGAGGGTGCCAAATTTCCCCTCTCTTTTAGCTTGAATTTAAGGGCATTTTCAGTTTTTAGCAGTAGGTGCCAAAATATCTATAAATAGGAGGGGCTAGCCCCTTGATTTTGACATTGAAAACCCTAATTTCTTCTCCCATTGTGCCGAAATTCCTTAGCCTCTCCTTCTCCAATTTCTTTTCTCTAATTTCTTTAAAAGTCAAACTCTTCTCCACTTTTTCCTCATTGTGCTGATTTCTCTAAAAAGTCTAAGCATCCATAGTCTTCTCTTTTATTCATCTTATTCGAGAATTAGTTCTATACTTCTGACATTTAAATCTACCATTGGCATTGCCGAATCCTCTTTCTAGTGCTAGCTGAATCTCCTATGCTAAGATAAGTGTCAATTTTTGATTAGTTCTCATGATCTATTCTCGATTTTTGAAAGGCAAAAGATGAAAGCTAATAGTTTAATAGTTTTATGATGGGCGGCAATTCGGGATTTGAAGGAAGCTTGGTCAATTAGATCTAAAAGCTGAAAATAGCTAGTCTCCACTTTTGGGATTTTTAAGGTAAGAAGATTTCCCTAAATTTCTATTAGATTTGATCATTATATGCAAGATCTTGAGGTTATAATGAGAATTAACGATTAAATATTATGATAGTAGTTCTGATAAGGACTTATGATGGAATTAAATATGGATCAGGCAAAGGAGAAAATACCTAAGTTTAAGAAAAGAGCAGTATCTGCCATTTGAGATTGGCCACTTGGTTGTGGACTGGCTTCTGAACAACACCTTAGGCAGATAGCAGTAGTGTCGACTAAGAATAGCGTCGACATAGAAAGCATCGTCTTATCGGTAATCAGGTTTGTAGATCTTTAACACACTAATAAACATGTATGTATGGCTATATATATGTTATGGGCTTAAAAGCCGGAATGAGGCTGTATAGACAGTCGAATGGAACCTTAAAAGGGTTAGGCAAGGATGCCAGAACGTAAACATAGAACTCCCTATGTGTATCGAAAAATATATATGACTGCATGATGTTTTCTTTATGTGTATGTATGGGGTGGGAATATGATATTGAAGGGGAAGTTCATGATAGGTCACTTGGTGATCGATGGTGGAAATCCCACATATACAAATGTTAGGTCACATAGTGATCGGTGGCTATGCCACATTCAATGATTCCTAATTAATAGGAATAGGTAGTGCGGCTGTCGTTTTGGTGTGTAGCAGATGGAAGGTTGATTGTAGAAATCCCCAAGGTGTGATGGTTGGTACGGGTTGGCGTGTAGAGGATGGAAACCTAGGATGGGTTAGGTTATTCATTATTTATCGTTTACCATGTGATTATGATTGTTACCTTCATGTATGGGCTACGGCCCATAATGTGTTTGTGGGCTCGGGTCGTTGTGTGTTTTGAGATTTATACACTGAGTCTTGGTGACTCACACTTTCCTTTTCTCTACTCTCCCAGATGAGCAGTAGATCGTGGACAGGGGAGCCGAGGCGGACTCGAGGGGCTATCAAATTTTATTTCTACAAATTATTTTTGGGATTTATTTAAATTTTATTTTATTTTATTTGGGAATATTTATGTAATAAGGCCCTAGTTTTATTCAATTAGGAAGTTTTCAATGTTATGCAACTTATGAATTCATGATAAGGTTTATTTATACTTAATAATAGTAATACAAGGGATTTTAAATTTTAAAATGTCACTTATTTATCCAAATAATGTCCAATTGACTTTCGATTTCTATAATGAACAAAGCAAAAGTTTTTAATGTAGAACTCGTAGCATACCAGATCTGGTCGAAACGCATGGGCCAGGTTTAGGGGTGTTACATTTTGGTATCAGAGCCCAGTTCAAAACTCAGGCTGTGAAATGGGCCTAGAGGTGTTTTGGAAAAAAATTTTAGAAAAATGTCTGGTTTGAGGATATGGCTTTCGAGTCTACCGGCACCCGATCCACACAGGTAAGTATTCTAAACTCTTGTTGTGATATACATGTGGGCTTAATGGGCTTGATGGACGTAGACTAGTATGATAGTATTGATGGACCTTAGGTTTAGTCAAACAACTCTTCAATTCCATAAGACTTAATCCAACTAAACAAAATCCGTGAACGAGTCAATAGTTTAGGGTGTGGCAACAGGCATATGCATGTCTAGGATTAGATCTAGAAGAGCTTGGTATTTATGCAGTCCTATTGACTCATCTCCTCTCCGCTGGAATCTTACCTGGTGCATAGTGGTTGTTCACTCTAATTATGAGGACGTGTTGATGGGCCAAACATATAATTAAAACCCGAAAGGGACCAACCACCCTATTTTACAAACAAAAACCCCTAAGTTTTGTAAATTTCCAAAGAAATACACTTGATTTGTGAAAATTTCCAACCAACAGTGAATTTGTAAAATGCCTATGTTTCGAAAATTTACCCAAAAACCATATGTTTACAAGAGTAACTAGATTTTTTTTCAATATACCCCTTCGAAAAAATAATAAAAAACACAAAAAAATGCAACGACAACAACAACATCAAAATATCCCTGATTTGAAAAATTACCAAAATACCCCTGGATGTCAAAATTACTAAAATACCCCCGGATCTAAAAAAATTACCGAAATACCCCTAGATTGCAAAATTATTAAAATACCCTTATTTTACAAAATCACCAAGGAATCTTATTTTGAAAAATTATGAAAACACCCCTGTAGGATAAAATTACGAAAATACCCCTGGGTAGTAAAACAACAACACTTTTCTGTGATAAACGTAAGTTCATGGATGTGGATGATTAAATGTATGTGTTTCCTAGAAGATATGAACTTGAGACTATATTGTGAATATGAATTCGAAAGAACTACTTTTAAAACTATTATCCATAAGACTATTCGTGGTTAATCAATGGAAGAAAACTAATAGTTCATAAAATTTCTAATCAGATAAACGTGAAGTGGTAGAATGAGTACAAGGGGTAAAAGACGTCTGCCACGTGGTCGTGGTAGGGGTAGGATGACTCTGTCAGAACTAGTAGGATCTAGCCACTGGTCAGGAAATGAATGCCAGCTGAAGAGGTCAAATGTCAAGATCAGACGGCCAGAGATGATGCTGTATCTCAAGCGATGTTGAGGGTTTTAGAGAGGGTTTCTAGAGTAGGCATGGGCACAGGAGCCCGAAAATCTATGCCGGAGCAGCTTAGGGCCAATGGGGCAGAAGTGTTTAGGGGAATTTCTGAGGTAGTCGCAAGTTCAGCTGAGTATTGGTTGGAGGCGGTAGAAAGAATAATGGATGATTTGGATTTCAAGGAGGAGGAGAAGTTGAAAGGGGTTGTATCCCTCTTGAGGGATGAAGCCTATCAATGGTGGCTTACGGTTAAGGATGGTACAGTGGCTAACCGTATCACCTGGGATTTCTTTAAGACGGCATTTTAGAATAAGTATATTTGATCGAGTTATGTGGATGCGCAGCGCCGAGCCTTTCTTAATCTGGTTCAAGGGAGTAGGTCAGTGGCTGCGTATGAAGCTGAATTCTTACGCTTTAGCCATTATGTCGTGGGATGGTAGCCACGGAGCATGAACATTATGTTAGGTTAGAAGATGGCCTGAAGGATGACTTGTGTGTTTTGATAGCCCCACAGCGGGAGAGGGAATTTGCTGTGCTTATGGAAAAGGCTAAGATAGCTGAGGAGGTAAAGCAGACTAATAAATTAAATCAGGATAGAGATAGGAGTGGAAGTAAGAGGAATTTTGAATCGTCAAGGGCAGTTGGGCAAATTCAGAAAAGACTTAGGTCAGACGGGCCGAAACAGGTTGAGAGATCGGCTGCTGCTAACCAGACACAAAAGTGTGCTCGATGTGGTAAGTTCCATACCCGTGAGTGTTGGGCAAGCACTGGAAAGTGTTTTAGGTGTGAATCTACGGACCACCAAGTTAGAAACTATCTGCAGCAATGGGACAGTAAAGGGCCCACAGGTCAAGAGAATGCACCGCCGGGAAGAGGAGGTCAACAACCACCAAGGGGCCGTGGTCAAGTCAATGGTGGCAATGGCACAGGACATGGTCGTGGAGGTGCAGGCTATGCTGAGGTGAGGCAGCCAACCTTGGTCTATGCAGCACGTCGCCAAGGGGACGAGGACGCTCTAGATGTGAATATCGGTGCGTACCCTACCATAGTATACTAAGTGTTTATTTTGGCTTTAGAATAAGAGTGCGCAACAAAAGCATAGTAGTGAGACTTAGGTAGTTTGATTACTAGTTAATTAGAAATTTTGAGGACAAAATTTCTTTAAGGGGGTAGAACTGTAACATCTTGAATTTTTAGGTCTATGTGTTTAGTATAGGAATATGTTTAATATGGTGAAAAGGGTTTAAATTTGGGATTAGAATTAGGCAAATGCCCATATTAAATTATTTTAAGGTGGCATCATTAACAATTAAAAAGGAACAAGTTTTGGGTCACAAAGAGCCCATGTTTTTAGGCCAATTTTGGCACTTTAAATGAAAATAGGGTGACACCACATACAAGGAATTAAGGGCCCAAATCTTTTAATTTAAGTAAGTTAAATTTTGGCATTAGGGTTAGTAGAGGCGGACGGCTACAAGGCTCAAAAAAATAGAAGAAATTATGTGGATTTTATAAGTGATAATATCATAGATAAAAAGGAGAAAAGTTAGGAGCTTATCTTCAAGGGAAGTGTTGGCCGAAAATCCACTGCCTAGAGGAGTGTAAAATTCAGCTACTGCATGGCAAAGAGGGTGCCAAATTTCCTCTATCTTTTAGCTTGAATTTAAGGGTGTTTTCAGTTTTTAGTAGTAGGTGCCGAAATATCTATGAATAGGAGGGGCTAGCCCCTTGATTCTGACATTGAAAACCCTAATTTCTTCTCCCATTGTGCCGAAATTCCTTAGCCTCTCCTTCTCCAATTTCTTTTCTCCAATTTCTTCAAAAGCTGAAACTCTTCTCCACTTTTTCCTCCTTGTGCCGATTTCTCTAAAAAGTCGAAGCATCCATAATCTTCTCTTTTATTCATCTTATTTGAGAATTAGTTCTATACTTCTGGCATTTAAATCTTCCATTGGCATTGCCGATCCTCTTTCTAGTGCTAGCCGAATCTCCTGTGCTAAGGTAAGTGTCAATTTTTTATTAGTTCTCATAATCTATTCCCGATTTTTGAAAGGAAAAAGTCAAAAGCTAATAGTTTAATGGTTTTATGATGGGTGGCAATTCGGGATTTGAAAGAAGCTTGGTCAATTAGATCTAAAAGCTGAAAATAGCTAGTCTCCACTTTCGGGATTTTAAGGTAAGAAGATTTCCCTAAATTTCTATTAGATTTGATCATTATATGCAAGATCTTAAGGTTATAATGAGAATTAATGATTAAACATTATGATAGTAGTTCTGATAAAGACTTGTGATGGAATTAAATATGGATCAGGCAAAGGAGAAAATACCTAAGTTTAAGAAAAGAGCAGTATATACCATTTGAGATTGGCCACTTGCTTGTGGACCGACTTCTGAACAACACCTCGAGCGAGATAGCGAGAGTGTCGACTAAGGATAGCGTCGATATAGAAAGCATCGTCTTATCGGTGTCGTGTGTAGATCTCTAACACACTAATAAACCTGTATGTATGACTATATATATGTTATGGGCTTAAAAGCGAATGAGGTCAGATAGGCAATGAATGGAACCTTAAAAGGGTTAGGCAAGGATGCAGTGCGTAAACATAGAACTCCCTATGTGTATCGGAAAATATATATGATGCATGATGTTTTCTTTATGTGTATGCATGGGGTGGGAATATGATATTGAAGGGGAAGTGCATGATAGGTCACTTGGTGATCGGTGGTGGAAATCCCACATATACAAATGTTAGGTCATATAGTGATCGGTGGCTATTCCATATTCAATGATTCCTAATTAATAGGAATAGGCAGTGCGGCTGTCGTTTTGGTGTGTACCGGATGGATGGTTGATTGTAGAAATCCCCAAGGTGTGATAGTTGGTACAGGTTGGTGTGTAGAGGATGGAAACCTAGGATGGGTTGGGCTATTCATTATTTATCGTTTACCATGTGATTATGATTGTTATCTTCATGTATGGGCCAGGGCCCATAATGTGTTTGTGGGCTCGGGTCATTGTGTGTTTTGAGATTTATACACTGAGTCTTGGTGACTCACACTTTCCTCTTCTCTACTCTTCCAGATGAGTAGTAGATCGTGGACAAGGGAGCCCAGACGGACTCGAGGGGCCATCAAATTTTATTTCTACAAATTATTTTTGGGATTTCTTTAAATTTTATTTTATTTTATTTTGGAATATTTGTGTAATAAGGCCCATAGTTTTATTCAACTAAGAAGTTTTCAATGTTATGCAACTTATGAATTCATGTTAAGGTTTATTTATACTTAATAATAGTAATACAATGGATTTTAAATTTTAAAATGTCACTTATTTATCCAAATAATATCCAATTGACTTACGATTTTCGTAACGAACAAAGTAAAAGTTTTCAATGTACAACTCGTAGCATACCAGATCTGGTCGAAACGCATGGGCCGGTTTGGGGGTGTTATATGCCATATCCCGGATATAGTCTTATATGGGCTTCATGTCGTGTATCGGTGCCATATTCTAAATACGGTCTTATACGATTCTCATATCCATTTCCGAAGCCATTTTCTAGATATGGTCTTATATGGAATCACAACTTGGTGCCGAGGCCATGCCTCGAATATATCTCATACAGGACTTTATCCATTTCTTATCTAAATAGTAGCCCTTTTTAGCATAGTCCCCTAGGACTCCAACTTCATGTTCAACAGCAATTACTCTACCTAGGAAAGTATCATGTCTCAATGTGATACAAAGCATTTTCAAAATGCTAACACGAATACTACATTAATCACATACAAATTTACTCAATTTGACTCTCATAACATCTCATCATAATTCAGCGGTGGTAAGGAGGGTGAGGTCACAGAGCCTCTTAACTTAACTCTAGTGACTTTATGCATATGATTTACGATTCATCATTAATAAAATATCATCATAGTCATACAACTCATCTCAAGTGAGTTTTCACATTTATCACGCTGCAATTGTTTCTATCACAAATACATTTGAATAATGTCTTCACTTACTCAAGTTCTACGTTACTATCTACTTGAGTACTCAACGTTTAACTCTACTTTCTCTTACAATAAATTATCAATCAATGAATGCCTTACGGGTCTGAGGACGTCGTTTGCCTAATTGCCATAGTCCAACTATGGTCTTACTCATATCACGACAGCATAGTCCAACTATTTCTTTATATGTCATCACAATGCCATAGCCTCGCTATGGTCTTACATGAAATCTCATATCAATACCAATGCCATATCCCTGATATGGTCTTATATGGAACTCATGTCAATGTCGATGCCATATCCCAAATATGGTCTTACACCGGCTCTTATCTTAATGCCGATACCATGTTCCAAACACAGTCTTATACTGGCACTCATAATACGACCGATGCCATGTCCCAGACATGGTCTTACCCTGACCCTCATAATATGGCCAATGCCATGTCCCAGACATGGTCTTACACTAGCTCTCATAATGTGGCCGATGCCATGTCCCAGACATGGTCTTACACTGGCTCTCATAATGTGGCCGATGCCATATCCCAGATATAGTCTTAGATTAGCACACATATTAACGCCGATGCCATGTCCCAGACATGGTCTTACATTGGCTCTCTCATTGCCATGGTCCAACCATGGTCTTATTCATCTTTTCATCGTTGAACGTCTGTACTCATCTTCTGCATTCTGCTTAGTCAAACTTCCAAATTTTAGCTTTCATACCACAATATGGGTGGTTTCTTGCTCTTACTGTTTCTCACATACGTCATAGTGCTTACTATTATCATGGTCTGTAAGGTAAACAACATACCTGTAACACTTAATTACAAAAATTAGATTGCTTCACTATAATAAACATAATCTCAGCATCATTATTCATAACATGAATTATACTTATCAGTCGAGTCTTAACTAGCATGGCATAATATGAACTTTACTACTACCTTTCTTGCTATCTCATTTTAATTTTACTTATTTGCCCGATGAATTTCTGTGAATTACCGAGGATACTAAATCTCTTGTCATGAACTTGATGCCAAAGCCATACTCTAGGCATGGACTTACATGAAAGGTCTCTTCTTGGATAAATGCAAAGCTTGCCTTGCTCTTACATGAAATATCTGTTCAATGCCAAGCTTGCCTTGGGCTTACATGAAATATCTGATCAATGCCAAGCTTGCCTTGGACTTACATGAAAGATCTCTTCTTGAATCAATGCCAAGCTTGCCTTGGTCTTACATGAAATATCTGTTCAATGCCAAGCTTGCCTTGGACTTACATGAAATATCTGTTTAATGCCAAGCTTGCCTTGGACTTACATGAAAGATCTCTTATTGAATCAATGCCAAGCTTGCCTTGGTCTTACACAGGCTTTCTTGTCTCTTGTGATGGATCGAATATCCTGGGAAATTCTTATTCAATCGGGACTTGCTCATAATTAATCTCATTGATTTCTTTATTCAGCAAAACATTAAACATTTCATGATGATAATGTACATTATACTAAGCAATTCAATGATAGAAATCATAAAGCTTAGAAATCATAGAACTTACTAAATTTAACTCGAGTGGGATTCTGACTTTCTTAATAAAACAAATCCGTTACGGCCGGGGGACATCACACTATCACGATCCCCATATGGCATGTATAGCTAGACTCTTACTCTCGCTAGGTTAGTCCTAGAACCGACTAAACCATAGCTCTGATACCACTAAATGTAACACCCGTGCCTGTGTCGATGCTAAGACGGATGCGAGACATTACCATGCTTGAACTCACTTAATCAAGCACTTACTGGCTAAAAAAAAAATTCGTTTCGGCTAAAACCTCTCTTTTTCGATCTAGACATACGTATCATGGTCATACGATGCCTTAAACACTTGTTTAGACTTTAGGAACTTATCGAAAATCCTCTCTCAAAATCAGAGGTTACATGCCCGTGGGGTTTGGGGCACGCCGGTGCACCCCTAAACACGTCCATGTTTCCCATCCGTGGGGAGCTGCTAACTTATCTGACACTGCCTTGACACGCCTTTATCCTCCAACCGTGTGGAGCTATTGACTTAACTGACACGGCCTGAGCACACGCCCATGCCCAAGGCGTGGGTCTTACACAGCTCATTCACACGGCCGTGGGATCTACCTGTAGCCTATTCTAACATTTAATAATAAGGTGCAGGGTTCGCATGGCCTAGACACACGCCCATGTGTCTAACCATGTGGACACTTAGAGGCTATATACCAAGCCCTTTTCCATCTTACATTTCATACATTAATATACTAATTCGATAAAATCTCAAATCAATGGCTAAAACACATGAATTTATACATTTGATTATTGAAATAAAGTGTTACTACCATACAATTACAATAACTTAGCCATCATCAACGGCTATACACAATTAAATTACAAGCCCTTTTTGGCCAACATAGTTTGGCTTATTAACAATAACTTAATCAACCTTAAATTTTAGTTCTATACATGCCATGACTCATAAGGACTTGATATCTCAAATCGAATGTCTGCTCGATAGTGTGAAAACATCTCCAGCTGCCTCCAACCTGTATTAGTCAACTTAATTTGTAAGAGATGAGAAAAGAAAAGGAGTAAGCACTAATTCTTAGTAAGTTCATCTGCATAATCTGGCAAATATTAATAATCATTTAATATAGATAACCACAAGATAGTATGCTGGGTCATTCCCATTATCTCATGGTTGCTTACTTAACCACTCTAGAAGCTTACTCATTTTTTCTCTTACCGTACCACGAGCAAATTGCTCGTTTACAAAAGAATCCATTCCTGCACTGATTATCATGTAATCATATAAGACAACACATCAAGTCCTATTAATAAGCTTCTCATCTTTCGGTGGTTTCACACTTAGCCCACCATTATCATACATTCATAAATAGTCATCCACATGTAATACTTTAATTCAATTGTTCATCCGAGAACACCCTCACATTACTACTCTTACTTAACTTTTCCACGATATTTATTCGCATTCACACAATATAAAAATAAATCTAACTCATGCAACAAGGTGCATTAGTTTCCCATATCCCAATAGGGGTTCATCATATATATATATATATATATATAATTGAAATCGCCTCAATTCAATTCTAATACATACTTGTGCCTTTAAGTAGCTCAACCGCATTCTTTCTTTACTTCAACATCTACTCAAAATACTCAAGTTATAAAATAACTCTCTTGAGTCTCATACTCATGAAATCACATAGAAATCCTACCCCAATAGGGTCTTAATTGAATTAAGATATCGATGCCATGTCCTTGACACGGTCTTATACGAATCCTTACATCGAGGCCATAATCCAATATGGTCTTAGACGAGACTTTAACTATCGTCTCAACATTCTTCATGCATTTCATCCAAGGGTATTTCATACATCCATAGAGTGAATATACATTCCATACAACATCAGAATACTTACATGAAGTCATACATAATTTCAATAACTACATGTGAACTTACCTCATTGTCGAAATAGTCGAAAATAACTATTAGCCCATATTTCTCTTTTCATCCATTCTAGGTCCGAAACTTGCTTTCATTGATCTAGAACAATGAAATTTATTGATTTATTAATTTAAAATTGTAAAATACCTTAATCTATAATTTAGGCAAAATGACTATTTTGCCCCTTCACTTTGGCAAAATTACAATTTTGCCCCTAGGCTCGTAAATAGATTTTCATCACATTTTCTTGTTAATAAATCCTAGCTGAACATTTAATTCTCTTACATCTATCCACAATTCCAACTAATTCATGCCTTAATGAACAATTTACAACTTTTGCATTTTAGACATAAATAGGTGTTTTCATGGCAACACCTTTCACAAAAGTTGTTTCTCATGTTTCTAACATTCATTTTCTTCCATAAAAACTCACCAAACAACATAGACTCTCTAATGGAAAGTCCCTAGACTCTCAACCATATTGTAAAATAGTCCCCTCAATAGCTAGCTTAAGCTTTGGGGATCACAAAAGTACAATTTTCTTCAAGAAAAATGATCAAAATCACTTACTAGGGAGGAGGATTGCTTGCTGAAATTTTAAGTTTCAAAACCCCCTTGTTGCTGCTCATTTTCGGTGGAGAAGAAGAGAGAAAAAGATGATATCTTTTTCCTTTCTTTATTTTATTATAAAACATCAATTTCAACCCACCAACTTTGACCAAAAATTATAACTCTTGTCCCCTCTTGTCTACATGGCCGGCCATCATATTTAAGATGGTCTAATTGCCCTTTAAAACCCTCCAATTAATATTTCATGGCTATTTGGTACCTTTAGCCTATAGAGTGGAACTTTTGCACTTTATGCGATTTAGTCCTTTTTTCACGATTTAGCATGAAATCGCTAAAATTAAAACACCAAAACTGTCATACATCTTTATAAACATGTTATAACACATAATATAACATAAAAATAATTTTCTCTTTTCTCGGTTTAGTGATTTTGAGATCACTGTTCTGACTAGTCCAAAATCGGGATGTTACAATTCTCCCCCTTTGGGATTTTCATCCTCGAAAATCTTTTCAGGAGGAGTTGTTATCAACATTCTTAAAACATTTCCATAAATTCTTCAAAATCACAAATTCACATATCCACAAGTTTCCCCTGAAAACAATCTTTAAGCTATCATACATAAGGTCGAAGCACCACTTGCGACCTAGGTACTTGTTCCTCCCTGGCATATACTCAATTATCTACTAATTTGAACTCTTCACAAATCCGAATAATCATTTGGATCCTTACAGGTCGATTTACTACAACTCGAATGTCATTTCCCCTTCTTGGGAATTTTGTCAAATCACACTGGAAATCTATAAGCCTTTACTTTACCTTCTCATTAAAGCATTCACCAGTTATAACAATCCTGACTTGAACGCTTTGAAAGCTCAACTTTTTGGGGTCAACTACTTCTGACTATAAGCTCATTCATCTCATGAAAGGTACTCTGTTGTCAAACATTTATGCACATAAATGCTTTTCCTTATTCTTGCATTAGTAGATATGCTACTACTAAATCTCATGCCAAAACCTTTGAATAAGTTATGGATTTCATCATCATTCTAGTTCTATTTCGAGGAAATGTCAACAATAGAAAACTTATGCAACCTGTATTTTACCATCTTGAAATAAACTAACCCGGAGCTTATTCGAAAATACCATTTGCTATCTCACTCCTAAACTCTTCTGTTCTGAAAAGAAAACTTGCTCTTGACATTAATCTCACTGAAATTATGATATCATCGACTAGCTAACTCGCATTACTTAACATGAAGTTTTCCTTTAAACTCCTGTACAATGACTATACCCACCATTGTAATAGCTCAAGTAGTTTCCACTAATTCGTCTTCAAAATCTTCTGTAGTACAAGATACTCTCAATCATTAAAATTTAGAAATACACATCGATTTTCCCATAGATCATTACATAACATCTAATTCACAACACAGACACAAAAGTGATCGCCTCTGGATCACCAACTTGTTAACTCTTTTCTCGATTGATCGAACTCGGTACTAGAACTTTCAATTGATAGTTCCCTCTATAGCTTTCAACTCAACCATCATGGGTTGAACATTTCGATGAGCATATCTTTATAATATATTCTCTACTCACGTACACACATAATTTTATTCTCCTTATTGAATCAGGTATGAATATACACAAAACTCAAATCATATCTCAATATGTTAATCTACTCTTTTCTCCATACTGAGAACATACCTTAAGCACACTCTCATCGGAGTTTCTCTTACTATGCTAATCTAAAACTTTTACCATTGTCATTTCTCACGTTAACAGGGACATCTTTATCGAATTCATTAGCTCTATTCAATTTAATCGAAATGTAACACCCCAAACTCGGCCTAAACATTATGACTGGATCTGGCATGTCACAGGGAAGGAAACGATTTTAAAAACAAGTTGCCGTCTCTAATTTAAGGAAAACTTTTGATGTTATAAAAAATTGAGTTGATTTAAAAGTATTACTAAAATTGTTTTGAATTGAGCTTCAAATAAAAATTCTCGATACTTTGTTAATCTTACAAGTTTGATAATCTATTTGAAGGTGAAGTTTTAGAAAAACCCGTTATTTTGTGTGAATCTAGAAAACACTCAATTAACAGGTTATTTAGGCATGCTATTTTATTTAAATTATACCAATTTCTAGGAAAATAAAACAGATAAATAAACTCCAAAATAAAATTTAATGGCCTTATTACAACCCAAAACCAAATTTTAAAGTAAGTAAAACTGAAATAGAAGTTTTAAGCAAAACCCAAAAGAAAATACACATGGCCACCTCGAGTCTGACCCAGCTCCGCATCCGCGATCTACGAATCATCTGCAAAAATGCAGAGGAAGGGGTGAGTCATCGAGACTCAGTGTATAAATCCCCATCCCGATAATAACAAGGCACTTACAAATCTCATAAGTCAATATGCAAATCATGCAAACCCAACCTAACCAACCGAACTCCTGTGTCTACCCCGTGTGGTCAAAACAACTGGTGGTCAAAACCACTGGTGACCGTATTCACAAATCGTATAAGTGTGGTCAAAACCACCGGTGACCGTAGCCACAAATCATATGGTGGGGCCAACCCACCGTGTGGTCAAAACCACTGATGACAATCCCGTAATCAACATGTGGGGCTAACCCACTGTGGTACCAAACCACCGACGAGTCACAATAATCCATGTGTGGTCAAAACCATCGTGACCGTAGTCACAAATCATATCCGTGTGGTCAAAACCACTGGTGGTCAAAACCACTGAGACTAGTCACAAATAATAAGAAAAGTGGGGCCAACCCACTATGTGGTCAAAACCACTGGTGACAGTCTAAATCATCCTTCTTCCTCCACTCAGCATACCCATCATCATGAACACATTTACCGTGGCATAATAACATGTCATGCAGTATCACATAGCATAGCATAATCAAATGGTATAACATCATATATCGATAGTCAATCCACAGGGGACTTACCCGGAGTCCATGCTCATACCCGTAAAGGTAACAAACCAATTTCAATAGTGATTTCGGCTTTTAACAATAAACATAATTAGCAATTTAACTAATGGAGTGTGTAAGAGTTACACACCTGATAACGCGCAAAACTACACTTTCTACGTCAGTACTGTCGTTAATCAACACAACCGTGATTTGTCTACTCTCCTACTCAAATGCTGGTCCACACCCCGGTGGCTAATCACGAACCGCCGACACTGCCCTCTCCTTGAACTTAGGGGCTGGGGTTCCAGATCCAACCCCACCAAGCGATTGATTAGCCTTCGAGTCCATAACACACCTTAGTCACTAACCGAATCAAAGCAGTGAAACAATTGTAAGGAATCAAGACCGAAATTAAATCCCTTACCTAGATTGATAAATTCTCGATGACCAATGACTTAGATCAAAGCACCACTTGAATACTCAGTTGCCTAATGCCAAGCCTCCTTAGCACTCTCCATTCGGCCAAGATCTACAGGATTAGTTACTACCTTCGGCACTTAAACACAATAGGAAATATTGAATAGTAGAGACGCTTACCACTGCCCTAACAAATCTACTTGGTAAAATAGTAATCCCACACTATCGATCCACTGCAACAACTGTCCAATCAAGAAAGTTTGAGTGCCAGAGATTCGGCATTTCCCTATCCCAGCAATCGGAATTGAGGAAAGAAATAGAGATGTAAGAGTACTAAGATGATTCGGCCATAAGACCAAAGAAAAGTAAAAAAAGGCAACAGAATCTTACTGGACTATGGGTTGTAGTTCGTTCCTGAGAACCAAAGAAAAGATGAATTTCGGCACCAGAGAAGGTTAAGGGAAAAACGCCTAAAGAGAAAGGAGAATATAGACAGAAGATATTCGGCTCTTTGCAAAAGTTGAAGATGATAAGGGGTTAGGGGATTTTCAGTTTTGAGATGAAGAAAAGGAGAAGAAGAGATGAGAGGTGCTCACGGCTTGGGTTCAAAATGAAAGAGGAAAGAACACAAGAAAGTTGAGTAATCTTGCCTACGGTTTGCTAAGAGAAGAAGAAAAGAAGAAGAACAAACAATCAATAAGGTTTCAGCAATAGAACAACAAGTGAGAAAAAGAGAAGAGAAGTTGCCTAGGGGAGATTTCGATTTGTTTATGAGAGAAAAGAGGAATAATGCCAAAAGTGGTATGAGTGATTTGCCAAAAAGAAAAAGCACAAAAATGCTCCTAAAGCTATTAAGCAAATTCGGTACATGCACCTCACCTAGCCACTCTCCACAACCGAAAGCACACACTCACACACTAAGCACATTCGGCCACCCCACTCAAGCCCCCTCAACCGATTGCTCCAAGCTCTCCTAGCCACTATCAAAATCGGCCACACTCCCATTCCCTTCAATCTCTCAGCCGTCCCCCTTCTTCCTCTTTGAAACCCTATCTTCCACCCATTCAAACAATTTGAATAAGTCAACCTCCACCATTTCCTCCCTTCCACCTATTTTGAATCTGTTGACTTGTTCAACAACTACCCACCAGAGTTCTACCTGAGCACAACTCCTCTTAGCTCTGACGTTAAAAAGAAATACCGAAAGAGGGATTCCTGTAGCTCGAACCTAGGCTCCTTCCCCCTGCATGTAGCGTCACCTCCCTAAGCTCTAAGTGGCGCCTTCTTGCCACTTCACCAAGGCACCTCTTGTGCCAAAACTTGCTACACAATATTCTTAACCCCTAACTCTCTTGGCTCCCTCTTCCAAGTACCCCAAAACAAAAAATTTTATCATGACTCAGGCCTATCCCGAGCTCATGCCTGGACCCCAAAACACCCTAAACTAGCACCACAGACATATCATCACATGCAACACACAAAAAATGTAGAGACCCCGATTTAAGGATGTTACAGTTCTACCTCCCTTAAGAATAATTTCAGCCTCGAAATTACCTTGTCAGAAGAGTTGAGGGTATTGCTGCCGCATCACATCCTCTGGTTCCCATGTGGCCTCCTCCGTACCATGGTTCAACCATAACACTTTCACCAAAGGAATTGACTTCTTGCGCAGAACTTTGACATCTCGATCCAAAATTTGCACTAGCTCCTCTTCGAAAGACAAATTCGGACTCACCTCAATCTCCTCCACTGGCACAACGTGCGACGGATCTGATCGACAGCGCTGAAGCATTGAGACATGAAATACATCATGAATCTGACCCAACTCTGACGGCAACTCGAGCTGGTAAGCTACCAGTCCCATTCGCTTCAACACCGTATACGGCCCAATAAATCGAGGGCTTAGCTTGTCCTTTCGACCAAATCTCGGCACTTTTTTCTACGGTGATACCTTCAGGAAGACCTTGTCACCCATTGCATACTCCATATCCCTTCGTTTGAGATCGGCATAAGACTCCTACCTGTCCGAAGCCTCCTTCAGACGAGCTCGAATCAGCCTAACCTTATCCTCTGTTTTAGCCACTAGCTTCGGACCCAACAACTGCCGTTCACACAGTTCTGTCCAACAAGTAGGGGTACGACATTTTCGTCCATACAGTGCTTCATACGGTGCCATCTGGATACTTACCTGGTAACTGTTATTGTACGTGAACTCTACCAATGGTAGATATTCCTCCCAACTATCGCGAAAATCCAGAACACAACCCCTTAACATGTCCTCTAAGATTTGAATTACCTTTTCTGACTGTCCGTCTAACTACGGATGAAAAGTCGTGCTGAAATCCAACCTCATACCCAATGCCTGATGCAAAGCATTCCAGAACCTTGACATGAATCTGGGATCCTTATCTGAAATAATCGACACCAGCACCCCATGCAACCGCACTATCTCCGCTACATATTCCCTAGCCAACCTTTGGAGTGAATAATCAATCCAAACTAGTATGAAATGGGCTGACTTTGTTAGACGATCCACGAACACCCAGACTGAATCCTTCTTGCTAGGCATAAGGGGTAGCCTAGTGACGAAATCCATCGTAATCCTTTCCCACTTCCACTGCAGAATCTTTACCGGCTACAACAGACACGACAAGATGGCGATGCTCCACTTTGACTGTTGGCATGTCGACACTTACTCACAAATTCGCCACTTCTTGCTTAAGACCCGCCACCGTAATCGCTTCTCATAAATCCGATACATCTTGCTACCTCTAGGATGCATAGCGTATGGACTGCTATGAGCTTCCTGAAGAATTCGCTGTCTCAACTCAAAGTTCCTCGGCATACACACTTTCCCTTGAAAACACAGCACTCCATCACCGCCCAAGCTGTAACCCTTCAAACCACCATTCTGCACTTTCAACCTTCAAGCACTCAAAACCTCATCCACCCACTGCCTCCCCTTAACCTGATCCATCCACGTCGGCTTTACTTGCAATTCTGCCAATAGACTCCTATCGTCATACAAACTAAGACGAGCAAACATTACTCTCAGGTCCATTACCACCTTACGGCTCAACACGTCAGCCACTACATTAGCCTTACCTGGATGGTATTCAATCGAGCAGTCGTAATATTTTAACAATTCGATCCACCTTCGCTGTATCAAATTCAACTCTTTCTGTGACAACAGATACTTCAGACTCTTGTGATCCGTGTAGATGATAGACTTCTCCCCATACAAATAATGCCTCCAAATCTTCAGGGCGAAGACCACTGCAGCCAATTCCAAATCATGCATCAGGTAATTACCTTCATGAGGTCTCAACTACCGAGACGCATACGCCACCACTTTCCCCTCTTGCACCAGCACACACCCCAAACTAGTATGCGATGCATCACAATAAACCGTGAATTCCTTCCCAGCTTCAGGCTAAATCAAAATCAGAGCTTCTGTCAGAATCTTCTTTCACTTGTCGAAACTTTCCTGTTGCTTATCGGACCACACAAATGGAACCTCTTTCCGCAACAACTTAGTTAATGGTGCTACAATCAAAGAGAATCCTTCCACGAATCTTCTGTAGTACCCTGCCAAACCCAGAAAACTTCGAATCTCTGCTACCATCTTAGGTGGCTTCCAATCCAACACCGCCTCAATCTTCCGAGGATCCACTCTAATTCCTTCAACTTCACCACATGACCCAAGAAAGTTACTTCCTCAACCAGAATTCACATTTGTTGAACTTCGCGAATAATTGCTTCTCCTTCAGAATCTGTAAAACCACACGTAGATGTTTATCATGTTCTTCCTCCGATCTTGAGTACACCGATATGTCATCTATAAACACCACGACAAACCGGTCCAAGTATGGTTGAAACACCCGATTCATCATATCCATGAACGTTGTTGGCGTATTAGTCAACCCAAACGGCATTACCAAGAACTCGTAGTGCCCATAACGAGTATGAAATGCCGTTTTGTGGATATCAGCCTCCTTTACTTTGAGTTGATGATACCCCGACCTAAGGTCTATCTTAGAGAAAACTGATGCACCCTTAAGCTGATCAAACAAGTCGTCTATCCTGGGCAACGATTACTTGTTCTTGATCGTCAACTTATTCAGCTGGCGGTAGTCTATACACATCCGCATTGTATCGTCCTTCTTCTTAACAAAGAGCACAGGCGCTCCCCACGGTGATACACTCGGCCGGATAAAGCCACGGTCCAACAATTCTTGAATCTGTGCCTTCAGTTCCACCAATTCCTTTGGCGCCATCCTATAGGGGTAATGGACACTGGCGCGATTCCGGGTAATAAATCTATTCCAAACTCTACTTCACGGTCAGGAGGCAGACCCGAAAGTTCCTCTGGGAATACATCGACAAATTTCTTCACCGTTTGAACCTTTCCACAACTGATTCCTTACCCTCCAAGGCACAGACATGC
The DNA here is from genome assembly GCA_025506655.1 of Gossypium rotundifolium. Lineage (NCBI taxonomy): Eukaryota > Viridiplantae > Streptophyta > Magnoliopsida > Malvales > Malvaceae > Gossypium > Gossypium rotundifolium. The sequence continues at coordinate 38,708,417 of CP106734.1, forward strand.
GCCAAAAATGCCTCACAACCCTTCCTCACCATCCTCTCGGCCTTCAGAGCAGACACAACATGAGATAGATAATCTCCTCCATTGCTTATCATTACCACCTCCTCACCTTCTACTGTCCTCAAAATTATGCACTTAGCTGTGCAATCCAAACTAGCCTGGAACTTCACTAGCCAATCCATCTTGAGTATCAGATCGAACTCCCCCAACAACAGTTCCATCAGATCAGCCAAAAACATTACCCCTTGAAGTTCTAGGGGTACATCTCTATACAGTTTATTTACTTCTACAGAGTGACCTAGAGGGCTTATTAGTGTTATCTCCCTAGAAGTAATCTCAAAATCTAAGTTCATAGTTTCCACTATACTATTGGCCACATATGAGTGCGTCGAACCGACATCTATCAAAGCAGTATAAGGCAGTCTGAAAATTAAGAACGTACCAGTTATAATGTCTGGCGTGTCGCCCTCCTCTCGACGCCTCATTCGTGAGACTAGCCAGTTGTCTTGCATCATGCTCCCAACACCTCTACCGATGCTCATGGCCTCGTCGAAATCGTTACCTCCACAGCCGAGCCGCCCTCTGGGTTCTTGACCATCCTCCCGAATCAGATATCGACCATGATTCCAAGATGAAGCCTAGCTGACCTCTGCGGACAATCCTTCACTCGATGTCCCAATGACCCACACTCAAAACACCCTCTGTTTCCAGTCCAACATTCCCCCGTGTGAGACTTCCCACACCGTGCACGCTGTGGCGGCCACTAAATAGTAGTAGTAGCAGGCCTCGCAGCTTGATTCGGCCCACCATATCTAGCCCTTTTCTGCTGATTCCCAGCAGACCCGGAAGACCCAGAATTCCTCTTAGTCCAACCCTTATCCTAGTTCCATCTCATTGACAGTTTCACTTCCTCAGCAACCTTGGCCTTCTCTACTAGAACTGCAAATTCTGTTTCCTGCTATGGAGCAATCAACATCCGCAGCTCATCTCTCAGCCCATCCTCAAATCTGACACAACGCTCATGTTTCGTGCCCACAATACCCCGTGCATACCGATTTAGCCAAAGAAATTCTGCCTCATACTCTGGTACTGACTTATTTCCCTGAACCAAACTCAGGAACACCTTACGCTGCTCATCGATGTAACTAGCCCCAACGTATTTCCTCTGATAGGCTGCCCTAAAGAGATCCCAAGTGACGTCGTCGGCCATTGCTCCATCCCTAACCGTGAGCCACCACTAATATGACTCATCCCAGAGAAGAGATACTATACCCTTTAGCTTCTCCTCAGCCGTAAAATCCAAGTCATCCATGATACGTTTTGTCTCCTCCAGCCAATATTTCGCCGTTCTAGGAGCCACACCAGATACACCTCTGAATACCTCTGCCCCATTAGCCCGGAGTCGTTCGGACACAGATTTTTGAGCTCCAATTCTGATGCTTGCACCCCCGACTCTTTCTAAAACCCACAGCATCGCCTGTGACACTGCGTCGTCACCAACCGTCTGATCTTGAAATTCCTCGCCCACAGCTGGCGGCGGTGGTACCTCATTCTCCGACCCATGACCAGACCCTGCCGGTTCAGACACTGTCGTCCTACCCCTACCTCATCCACGTATATTACGCCCACGTCCTCGGGCACTCATGACTGTCGATACGAATTGATCTGATTTAACAGTTTTATGCGTTAGACTTATTCGACTGTTTATTAAGCACAGCCTTATGAATAATTTAATACGGGGATTATTTTGTAAGTTCACACAATCCTATAGTTGAAGGCTCTAAAGTACTTCCCTATTACTACTATGCATAACATCAATATTACAAACATATTAGCAATAAATAGAGGTACTTACCTAGGCGAATCAGTGCCGGAGACTCGGGGCCATGCTTTTCCAATCGTACTTTTCCCACAGAAACCTTTTCATAACCTATTTAAAATATTTTTGGGCCTCGAGCCCACAGCTGAGCTTTTAAACTTGGCTTTGACACCAAAATTGTGACACCCCAAACCCGGCCTAAACGTTACGACCGAATCTGGCATGTCACAGGGAAGGAAACAATTTTGAAAACAAGTTGCCGTCTCAAATGTAAGGAAAACTTTTGATGTTATGAAAAAATCGAGTTGATTTAAAAGTATTGCTAAAACTGTTTTGAATTGAGCTTATACTTTGTTAATCTTACAAGTTTGATAATCTATCTGAAGGTGAAGTTTTAGAAAAACCTGATATTTTGTGTGAATTTAGAAAACATTCAATTAACAAGTTATTTAGGCATGCCATTTTATTTAAATTATACCAATTTCTATAAAAATAAAACAGATAAATAAACTCCAAAATAAAATTTAATGGCCCAATTACAACCCAAAACCAAATTTTAAAGTAAGTAAAACTGAAATAGAAGTTTTAAGCAAAACCCAAAAGAAAATACACATGGCCACCTCGAGTCTGACCTGGCTCCACATTCGCGATCTATGAATCATCTGCAAAAATGCAGAGGAAGGGGTGAGTCACCGAGACTCGGTGTATAAATCCCCATCCCGATAATAACAAGGCACTTACACATCTCATAAGTCAATATCCAAATCATGCAAACCCAACCTAACCAACCGAACTCCTGTGTCTACCCCGTGTGGTCAAAACCACTAGTGGTCAAAACCACTGGTGACCGTATTCACAAATCGTATAAGTGTGGTCAAAACCACTGGTGACTGTAGCCACAAATCATATGGTGGGCCCAACCCACCGTGTGGTCAAAACCACTGATGACGCTCCCGTAATCAACATGTGGGGCTAACCCACTGTGGTACCAAACCACTGGGACGAGTCACAATAATCCATGAGTGGTCAAAACCACTGGTGACCGTAGTCACAAATCATATCCGTGTGGCCAAAACCACTGGTGGTCAAAACCACTGAGACTAGTCACAAATAATAAGAAAAGTGGGGCCAACCCACTATGTGGTCAAAACCACTGGTGACAGTCTAAATCATCCTTCCTCCTCCACTCAGCATACCCATCATCATGAACACATTTACCGTGGCATAATAACATGTCATGCAGTATCACATAGCATAGCATAATCAAATGGTATAACATCATATATCGATAGTCAATCCACAGGGGACTTACCCGGAGTCCATGCTCATACCCGCAAGGGTAACACACCAATTTCAATAGTGATTTTGGCTTTTAACAACAAACATAATTAGCAATTTAACTAATGGAGTGTGTAAGAGTTACACACCTGATAAAGCACAAAACTACACTTTCTACATCGGTACTGTCCTTAATCGACACAACCCTGATTTGTCTACTCTCCTACTCAAATGCTGGTCCACACCCCGATGGCCAATCACGAACCGTCGACACTACCCTCTCCTTGAACTTAGGGGCTAGGGTTCTAGATCCAACCCCACCAAGCGATTGATTAGCCTTCGATCCATAACACACCTTAGTCACTAACCGAATTAAAGCAGTGAAACAATTGTAAGGAATCAAGACCGAAATTAAATCCCTTACCTAGATTGATAAATTCTCGATGACCAATGACTTAGATCAAAGCACCACTTGAATACTCAGTCGCCAAACGCCAAGCCTTCTTAGCACTCTCCATTCGGCCAAGATCTACAGGATTAGTTACTGCCTTCGACACTTAAACACAATAGGAAATATTTAATAGTAGAGACACTTACCACTGCCCTAACAAATCTGCTTGGTAAAATAGTAATCCCACACTATCGATCCACTGCAACAACAGTCCAATCAAGAAAGTTTGAGTGCCAGAGATTCGGCATTTCCCTATCCCAGCAATCGGAATTGAGGAAAGAAATAGAGATGTAAGAGTACTAAGATGATTCGGCCATAAGACCAAAGAAAAGTAAAAAAAGGCAACAGAATCTTACTGGACTATGGGTTGTAGTTCGTTCCTGAGAACCAAAGAAGAGATGAATTTCGGCACTAGAAAATGTTAAGGGAAAAACACCTAAAGAGAAAGGAGAATATAGACAGAGGATATTCGGCTCTTTGCAAAAGTTGAAGATGATAAGGGGTTAGGGGATTTTTAGTTTTGATATGAAGAAAAGGAGAAGAAGAGATGAGAGGTGCTCACGGCTTGGGTTCAAAATGAAAGAGAAAAGAACACAAGAAAGTTGAGTAATCTTGCCTCTGAGCTTCTTTGAGAGAAGAAGAAAAGAAGAAGAACAAACAATCAATAAGGTTTCAGCAATAGAACAAAAAGTGAGAAAAAGAAGAGAAGTTGCCTAGGGGAGATTTTGATTTGTATATGAGAGAAAAGAGGAATAATGCCAAAAGTGGTATGAGTGATTTGCCAAAAAGAAAAAGCACAAAAATGCTCCTAAAGCTATTAAGCAAATTCAGCACATGCACCTCACCTAGCCACTCTCCACAACCGAAAGCACATACCCACACACTAAGCACATTTGGCCACCCCACTCAAACCCCCTCAACCGATTGCTCTAAGCTCTCTTAGCCACTATAAAAAATGGCCACACTCCCACTCCCTTCATTCTCTCAGCCGTCCCCCTTCTTCCTCCTTGAAACCCTCTCTTCCACCCATTCAAACAATTTGAATGAGTCAACCTCCACCATTTCCTCCCTTCCACCCATTCTGAATCTGTTGACTTGTTCAACAACTACCCCATAGAGTTCCACCTGAGCACAACTCCTCTTAGCTCTGACGTCAAGAAGAAATACCCAAAGAGGGATTCCTACAGCTCGAACCTAGGCTCTTTCCCCCACCTGTAGCGTCACCTCCCTGAGCTCTAAGTGGCGCCTTTTTGCCACTTCACCAAGGCATCTCTTGTGCCAAAACTTGCTACACGATATTCTTAACCCCTAACTCTCTTGGCTCCCCCTTCCAAGTACCCCAAAACAAAAAATTTTATCATGACTCAGGCCTATCCCGAGCTCATGCCTGACCTTGGACCTCAAAACACCCTAAACTAGCACAACAGACATATCATCACATGTAACACACACAAAATGCAGAGACCCCGATTTAAGAATGTTACACGAAATCCCATCACACAACACGAAACTTGAAATTTCACTTCTTGTGCGAGAATCATCACCAACTTCCTTCTCAAGGTACCCGGATAAGGATACGAAGAGACAAAGGAATGTCAATTCCAATTACTAACTCGATAATCATTTGATCTATATTCACAATCGGCTAACGTTCTCACATAATCTCAATTCATGAGATAAACAACTACATCGCTTGTGAGAGGCAAAAGACATTAACACTTAGTACTTAAGAAGATCATTATGACCCATAAAACTATGGTTATCATAATTGAACACTCTCATCTTTCAAACATGGTTTCTTTAACCATTTCGTCCTCAAGCTCCTTAACCATTCCTTTCATTAATAAACATCAATTTAAGAAGATCTCGATAAACATACATCTCAGGCTTTCTACTCACTTGAGTCAAATAGCCTAGGCTAACTTTCTCTTGTTCATAACATCGTATAATCAATATAATCGTTAAAACATTCAGACATACTTTCTTACAATTTCTTTTATTAAGCACCTACCGTGCTGCACATCATACTCTTTTCTTCATGACTCGTTCACAAATGCCTATTTTTACCCATTCATATGGCTTTAGTAAAATTTTCATTTCTACCCCTAGACTCATCTATGTGTCCCATTAATCACTAGGGATAATCAAAGATGCATATTCATCATCATTCATATGGGTACAAAACCAATGCCACATCCCCGGGTGGTCTTATATGGAGTCAACTCTAATGACAATGCCATATCCGGATATGGTCTTATATGGGCTTCATGTCGGTGTATCGATGCCATATTCTAAATCTGATCTTATCGATTCTCATATCCATTTTGAAGCCATTTTTTAGATATGGTCTTATACGGAATCATAACTTGGTGCCGAGGCCATGCCTCGAATATAGTCTCATACAGGACTTTATCTATTTCTTATCTAAATAGTAGCCTTTTTTAACATTGTCCCCTAGGACTCCAACTTCATGTTCAACAACAATTACTCTACCTAGTAAAGTATCATGTATCAAAGTGATACAAAGCATTTTCAAAATGCTAACACGAATACTGCATCAATCATATACAAATTTACTCAATTTGACTCTCATAACATCTCATCATAATTTAGCGGTGGTAAGAAGGGTGAGGTCACAGAGCCTCTTAACTTAACTCTCGTGACTACATGCATATGATTTACAATTTATCATTAATAAAATATCATCATAGTCATACAACTCAAGTGAGTTTTCACATTTATCACGCTACAATTGTTTCTATCACAAATACATTAGAATAATGTCTTCACTTACTCAAGTTCTACATTACTATCTACTTGAGTACTCAACCTTTAACTTTTCTTTCTCTTACAATCAATTATCAATCAATGAATGCCTTACGGGTCTGAGTACATCGTTTACCTGATTGCCATAGTCTAACTATGGTATTACTCATATCACGACAGCATAGTCCAACTATTTCTTTATATGTCATCACAATGCCATAGCCTCGCTATGGTCTTACATGAAATCTCATATCAATACCAATGCCATATCCCTGATATGGTCTTATATGGAACTCATGTCAATGCTGATGCCATATCCCAGATATGGTCTTACACCGGCTCTTGTCTTAATGCCGATACCATGTTCCAAACACGGTCTTATACTAGCACTCATAATATGGCCGATGCCATGTCCCAGACATAGTCTTACACTGACCCTCATAATATGGTCGATGCCATGTCCCAGACATGGTCTTACACTGGCTCTCATAATGTGGCCGATGCCATGTCCCAGACATGGTCTTACACTGGCTCTCATAATGTGGCCGATGCCATATCCCAGATATGGTCTTACATTAGCACACATATTAACGCCGATGCCATGTCCCAGACATGGTCTTACACTGGCTCTCTCATTGCCATGGTCCAACCATGGTCTTATTCATCTTTTCATTGTTGAACGTCCGTACTCATCTCCTGCATTCTGTTTAGTCAAACTTTCAAATTTTAGCTTTCATACCATAATATGGGTGGTTTCTTGCTCTTACTGTTTCTCACATACATCATGGTGCTTACTATTCTCATATCTGTAAGGTAAACAAGGTACCTGTAACACTTGATCACAAAAATTAGTATGCTTTACTATAATAAACATAATCTCAGCATCATCATTCATAACATGAATTATACTTATCAGTCAATCTTAACTAGCATGACATAATATCAACTTTACTACTACCTTTCTTGCTATCTCATTTTAATTTTACTCATTTGCCCGATGAATTTCTGTGAATTACTGAGGATACTAAATCTCTTGTCATGAACTTGATGCCAAAGCCATACTCTAGGCATGGACTTACATGAAAGGTCTCTTCTTGGATCAATGCCAAGCTTGCCTTGGTCTTACATGAAATATCTTTTCAATGCCAAGCTTGCCTTGGACTTGCATGAAATATCTGTTCAATGCCAAGCTTGCCTTGGACTTACATGAAAGATCCCTTCTTGAATCAATGCCAAGCTTGCCTTGGTCTTACATAGGCTTTCTTGTCTCATGTGATGGATCGAATATCTTGGAAAATTCTTATTCAATCGGGACTTGCTCATAATTAATCTCATTAATTTCTTTATTTAGCAAAACATTAAACATTTCATGATGACAATGTACATTATACTAAGTAATTCAATGATAGAAATCATAAAGCTTAGAAATCATAGAACTTATTGAATTTAACTCGAGTGGGATTCTCACTTTCTTAATAAAACAAATTCGTTACGGCTGGGAGACATTACACTATCACAATCCACATATGGCATGTATAGCTAGACTCTTACTCTCGCTAGGTTAGTCCTAAAACCAACTAAACCATAGCTCTTATACCCCTAAATGTAACACCTAGTACCCAGGTCCGATGCTAAGACTAGATGCGAGACATTACCAAGCTTGAACTCACTTAATCAAGTACTTACTGGCTAAAAAAAATTTTGTTTCGGCTAAAACCTCTCTTTCTTGATCTAGACATACGTATCATGGTCATACAAGGCCTTAAACACTTGTTTAGACTTTAGGAACTTATCAAAAATCCTCTCTCAAAATCAGAGCTTACACACCTGTGGGGTTTGGGGCACGTCCATGCACCCCTAAACACGCCCATGTTTCCCATCCGTGGGGAGCTACTAACTTATCTGACACGGCCTTGATACGCCTTTGTCCTCCAACCGTGTGGAGCTACTGACTTAACCGACACGGCCTGAGCACACACTTATGCCCAAGGCGTGGGTCTTGCATGGCTCATGCACGCGGCCGTGGGATCTACCCGTGGCCTATTCTAACATTTAATAATAAGGTGCAGGGTTCGGACGGCCTAGACACATGCCCATGTGTCTAACCGTGTGGACACTTAGAGGCTATATACCAAGCCCTTTTCCATCCTACATTTCATACATTAATATACTAATTCAATAAAATCTCAAATCAACGGCTAAAACACATGAATTTATACATTTGATTCATGAAATAAAGTGTTACTACCATACAATTACAACAACTTAGCCATCATCAACGGCTATACACAATTAAATTACAAGCCCTTTTTGGCCAACATAGTTTGGCTCATTAACAATAACTTAATCAACTTTAAATTCTAGTCCTATACATGCCATAACTCATAAGGACTTGATACCTTAAATCGAATGTCTTCTCGATAATGTGAAAACATCTCCAGTGGCCTCCAACCCGTATTAGTCAACTTAATCTATAAGAGATGAGAAAAGAAAAGGAGTAAGCACTAATGCTTAGTAAGTTCATCTGCATAATCTGCAAATATTAATAATCATTTAATATGGATAACCACAAGATATTATGCTGGGTCATTCCCATTAACTCATGGTTGCTTACTCAACCACTATAGAAGCTTACTCATTTTATCTCTTACCGTACCACGAGCAAATTGCTCGTTTACAAAAGAATCCATTCCTGCACTAATTATCATGTAATTATATAAGACAACACATCAAGTCTTATTAATAAGCTACTTATCTTTCGATGGTTTCGTACTTAGCCCACTATTATCATACATTCATAAATAGTCATCCACATGTAATACTTTAATTCAATTGTTCATCTGAGAACACCCTCACATTACTACTCTTACTTAACTTTTCCACGATATTTATTCGTATTCACACAATATAATAATAAATCTAACTCATGCAACAAGGTGCATTAGTTTCCCATATCCCAATAGGGGTTCATCATATATATATAAATTGAAATCGTCTCAATTCAATTCTAATACGTACTTGTGCCTTCCGTAGCTCAACCGCATTCTTTCTTTACTTCAACATATACTCTGAAATACTCAAGTTATAAAATAACTCTCTTGAGTCTCATACTCATGAAATCACATAGAAATCCTACCCCAATAGGGTCTTACTTGAATTAACATATCGATGCCATGTCCTTGACACGGTCTTATACGAATCCTTACATCGAGGCCATAATCCAATATGGTCTTATACGGGACTTTAACTATCGTCTCAACATTCTTCATGCATTTCATCCAAGTGTATTTCATACATCCATAGAGTGAATATGCATTCCATACAACATCAGAATACTTACATGAACTTATACATAATTTCAATAACTGCATGTGAACTTACCTCGCTTTCGAAATAGTCAAAAATAACTATTAGCCCACATTTCTCCTTTCATCCGTTCTAGGTCTGAAACTTGCTTTCCTTGATCTAAAACAATGAAATTTACTGATTTATTCATTTAATAACCATAAAATACCTTAATCTACAATTTAGGCAAAATGACTACTTTGCCCCTTCACTTTGGCAAAATTACGATTTTTCCCCTAGGCTCGTAAATAAATTTGCATCACATTTTCTTGTTAATAAAGCCTAGATGAACATTTAATTCTCTTACATCTATACACAATTCCAACTATTTCATGCCTTAATGGATAATTTACAACTTTTGCATTTTAGTCCCAAACAGGTGTTTTCATGGCAACAACTTTCACAAAAGTTGTTTCTCATCTTTCTAACATTCATTTTATTCCATAAAAACTCATCAAACAACATATAATCTCTAATGGTAAGTCCCTAGACTCTCAACCATTTTGTAAAATAGTCCCCTCAATAGCTAGCTTAAGCTTTGGGGATCACAAAAGTATAATTTTCTTCAAGAAAAATGATCAAAATCACTTACTAGGGAGGAGGATTGCTTGCTAAAATTTTTAAGTTTCAAAACCCCCTTGTTGCTGCTCATTTTCGGTGGAGAAGAATAGAGAATTGGCTTGCTGATGAAAACCCCCTTGTTGTTGCTCACTATGTTATGTACCATATGAGTTGTGTAGGTGTGCTTAAATGTGGGTGGGAAATTGGCTTGGTAAATAGACTATTTTTATACACACGGGCGGAGACACGGGCGTGTGTCTCAGTCGTGCGTAACACACGGTCATGATACACAGCCATATGTCCCCTTGTAACATCCCTAAATAGGGGCTCTTGCATTTCAATTGTTTGCATGTGAATGGTTTGATTGTGCTGCTAGTTAGGGTGTCTTAGGGTCTGAATATGAGCCAAGGGTAGGCCTGAGCCATAGTAAAAATTTGTATTCTTGGGCACTTGATAAGGGGACCTGAAGGAGCTAGGTGTTAAGAGTATTGTGTAGCAAGTTTTGGCACAAGAAGTGCCTTGGTGAAGTGGCAAGAAGGTGCCACTTAGAGCTCAGGGAGGTGACGCCACAAGCAGGGGGAATGAGCCTTGGTTCGAGCTGTAGGAATCCTTCTTTGGGTATTTCTTTTTGACGTCAAAATTGAGAGGAGTTGTGCTCAGGTGGAACTCTGGTGGGTAGTTGTTGAGCAAGTCAACAGATTCAAAACGGGTGGAGAAGAGGAATTTATGGAATTTGAAGAATTCAAACTTGTTTGAATGGTGGGTTAAGAGGAATTCAAGGAGAGAAAATGGGGGATTGACAAGGGAGGTGGTTTAGCCGAATTTGGTAGTGGCTAAGGGGTGTTGGAGTTTCAATTTTTGTGTGAGTGGGGTGGCCAAATGTGCTTAGTGTGTGTGTATTTGGTTAGTGAGGGGAGCGTTTAGAACTCATTTTTGTTCATTTTTTTTCCCTCAAAGAAGCAATAGTCGAATTCTCTTATTTGTTTTCCTTTTGTCTTTGTGTCGAAATTGAAACCTTTTCTAAGCATTTTCTTTTTCTTCTTCTTTCCCCTTTACTTCTTTTGGTGCTTGGCCGAAATTACCATACCCTTTACTCATCATCTTTATTGTTTCTCCTATTTCTCAAAAGCTAGAAACTGAATTACTTCCACTCCTTATCTTCATTTTATTGGTTTCAAAATTGAATCAACACTCCTCCCTCTCAATCGACTACTTTTCTTCTCTCAATCCCTCTCTTGTGCCAAAATTACACAAGTCTTCTTCTCTTGTTTGCTAAAGCCGAATCATCACCCATTTTGTTTCTTTTGTTTTTCTCCATTTTGTTCTTGATCTCAAAACACTCTGATTAGCCAAAAATTCCTTGAGTCTCACTAGGTTTAAGTCCTCTTCCAATCATTAAAAGTCAGTGAACATACTTTCTTTGCTCATTGCCGAATCTCAACTCTTGGTAAGTTCTCGATTTATCCTCTCTTTTTTCCCTTCTACTTCTTTTGTCATAAGGTCGAATCTCTTTCTATCTTTGCTCTCTTCTTTTTGTAGTTTCTTAAGGGAAGTAAAAGCCGGGAGTAGATAGGTGGATGGAGGATGATTTAGTCGACTACCCTTAGTTTTATATCATTCTTCGGGTTTTGTAGTAGCGGATTATGGTCATCTATTCCTTTCCAATCGGTTGCATTAGAGACTGTGGCAATGGTTCTGTCGATTCAACTCTTTTATTATATGTAAAGTCAAAGGCTATTCATTTATGTGGTTTAGATCTTGGCCGATTGTAGGGGGAGGCTTATCATTACGCTGCTTAGGGTTTTGATTGGTGATTGAAAGGTACAAAGGTAAATGGGGGATATCTTATTGCGTTATATCCTTCGGGATTTTCTTGGTTAAGCCGAATGGCTATTTGTTTAATGTTATGGTGTTGGCCGAATATATGAAGGGTGAAGGCAAGCGATTGGATTCCCGGGGTGTGCTCAGTTCGTGGTTTAAATCTCAATCTTCTAGATTTATTAATCTAGGTAAGGGATCTGCTCTTTTGGGTTAATTCTTGATTCATGGTTATTCTCTGTGTTAACCTGATTTAGTGACCAAAGGTTTTATGGACCCTAACGCTAACCAAACAGTATGAGGGGTCAGACCTGAGATCCCAGCCTCCAAATTCAAGAAGAGGGCCATGTCTGCGGTTCGTGGTTGGCCACCGGGGTGTGTGCGAACACCTGAGCAACGCAGTAGTCAAATAGTGGTGGTGTCAAATAGCAACAGTACCGACGTAGAAAGCGTCATTTTACGAGTAATCAGGTGTGTAACTCTTACATACTTCATTAGTTAATTTGCTAGTTATGTTTACTGTTAAAAGCTGAAATAACTATAGACAACGGTGTGTTACCCTTGTGGGTATAGGTGTGGACTCCGGGTAAGTCCCCTGTGGATTGGCTATTGACATATGCTGTTATATTATCTTATGCTATGCTATGTGATATTTGCATTACAAACATGTTAATATACCACGGAAAATGTGTTCATGATGATGGGTATGTTGAGAGGAGGGGGAAGGATGATTTAGATGGTCACTAGTGGTTTTGACCACACAGTGGGTTGGCGCCGCTTTCCTTATTATTTTTGACTAGTCTTAGTGGTTTTTACCTCACTTGGATTATTGTGACTCATCCCAGTGGTTTGGTACCACAGTGGGTTGGCCCCATATGTTGATTACGGGATTGTCATTAGTGGTTTTGACCACACTGTGGGTTGGCCCCACCATATGATTTGTGACTACGGTCACCAGTGGTTTTGACCACACTTATATGATTTGACTATGGTCACCAGTGGTTTTGACCACTCGGGGTAGACACAGGAGTTCGGTTACTTAGGTTGCGTTTACACGATTTGCATATTGACATATGAAATGTGTAAGTGCCTTATTATTATCGGGATGGGGATTTATACACTGAGTCTTGGTGACTCACCCCTTCCCTTACATTTTGCAGAGGAGGTTTAGATCGCGGATGTGGAGCCGGGGTGGACTCGAGGTGGCCATACACTAGGTTTTTCGGGTTTTATTTTAATTACTACTTTGGATTAATTTACTTTTAAATTTGGTTTTGGATTTGTAATAAGGCCGCTAAATTTTATTATTTCGGGTTTTCGATTATTTGCTTTAAGTTTTATAGTACTGTGCTTAAGTTAATTAACATAGCATGTTCTAATAACCTGCAAAATCAACGTTTTGATAAAAAAAAGAATTGTACAACTTATTGGGTTTTTCAAACTTTACCATCGGGTAATACTAAATAAATGGAGTCGGCAAACTAACTCAGACTTTCTCCGAACTAAGTTTTTTTTTATGTTCAGATACAAAATGGTTTTCAACCTTATTGTGCTAAACTCACTCGGGTTTTCATAAAATCAAACGGCTTTCCAAAACTAGGAACGGCAAATGATCTTCTCAAAGGAATTTTTTCTTCCACACTCAAATTTCAAAATGTTTTCGATAACCCTTTTTCACAGAAAGTAAACCAACAACTTGTTTTCTTCAAAATATTTTCACTCTATAACATACTGCATTCAGTCACGGTATGTTGACCGGGTTTGAGGTGTTACAATTTTGGTATCAGAGCCCAGTTCAAAAACTCGACTGTGGGCCTGAGGCCCAAAAATGTTTTAAAAATAGGTTATGAAAGGTTTTCGTGGGAAAGGTACGGTTGGAAAAGCATGGCACCGAGTTTTCGACACTGATCCGCCCAGGTAAGTACCCCTATTTGTGTTAATATGGTTGTAATGATGATGTTATGACTAGTAGTAATAGAGAATTACTTTAGATACTTAAACCATAGGATCGTGTGAACTGACAAAAATAACTGACGAAAATAATCTCCATATTAAATTATTCATAAGACTGTGCTTTAATAACAGTGGAATAAGTCTAACGCATAAAACTGTTAAATCAGATCAATTCGTATCGACAATCATGAGTGCACGAGGACGTGGGCATAATATACGTGGACAAGGTAGGGGTAGGACGACAGTGTCGGAACTGGTAGGGCTGGACATGGATCGGAGAACGAGGTACCACCGCCGCCAGTTGTGGGTACAGAATTTTAGGATCAGAAGGCTGGTGATGCGCAGTGTCACAGGCGATGCTGCGGGCTCTAGAAAGAGTCACGGGTGCAGGCATCAGAACGAGAGCTCAAAAATCTGTGTCCGAATGAATCTGGGCTAATGGCACAGAGGTATTCAGAGGTGTATCTGGTGTGGCTTCGAGTACGATGGAATATTGGCTGGAGGCGGCAGAACGTATCATGGACGACCTGGATTATATGGCTGAGGAAAAGTTGAAGGGAATAGTATCTCTTCTCCGAGATGAGTCATATCAGTGGTGGCTCACGGTTAGGGATGGAGCAATGGCCGATGACATCACTTGGGATTTCTTTAGGGTAGCCTCTCAGAGGAAATATGTTGGGGCTAGTTACACCGATGCGCAACGTAAGGCATTCCTAAAATTGGTTCAGGGAAATAAGTCAGTATCGGAGTATGAGGTGAAATTTCTTCGGTTAAGTCTGTATGCACGGGGTATTGTGGGCACGGAACATGAGTGTTGTGTCAGATTTGAGGATGGGCTGAGAGATGAGCTACGGATGTTGATTGCTCCACAGCAGGAAAGAGAATTTACAGTCTTAGTAAAGAAGGCCAAAGTTGCTGAGGAAGTGAAACTATCAGTGAGACGGAACCAGGATAAGGGTTGGAATAAGAGAAATTCTGGGTCATCCGGGTCTGCTGGGAATCAGTAGAAAAGGGCTAGATATGGTGGGCCGAATCAAGCTGTGAGGCCTGTTGCTACTACTACTCATTGGCCACCACAGTGTGCTCGGTGTGGGAAGTCTTACATGGGGGAATGTTAGACTGAAAACATAGGGTCTTTTTAGTGTGGGTTAATGGGACACCGAGTGAAGGATTGTCCATAGAGGTCGGCTGGGTTTTAGTTTGGGAATCAGGGTCGTACACAGTTCAAGAGGGATGGTCAGCAATCACAGAGGGGTCGCGGTTCGGCCAGGGGAGGTAACAGTTTGGGTCGAGGCCGCGGAGCACTGGGTAGAGGTGCTGGGAGCACAGAGGCGAGATAGCCTAGGTTGGTCTACGCAACGAGGCGTCGAGAGGAGGGTGACGCACCGGATGTCATAACCAGTACGTTTTTAATTTTTGGACTGCCTTATAGTGCTTTGATAGATGTTGGTTCGACACATTCATATGTTGCCAGTAGTATAGTCGAAACTATGAACTTAGACTTTGAGATTACTTCTAGGGAGATGACAGTAATAAGCATTCTAGGTCACTCTGTAGAAGTAAATAAACTGTATAGAGATGTACCCCTAGAACTTCAAGGGGTAGTGTTTTTGGCTGATCTGATGGAACTGCCATTCAGGGAGTTCGATCTGATTCTCGGGATGGATTGGCTAGTGAAGTACTAGGCCAGTTTGGATTGCGCAGCTAAGCGCATGGTTTTGAGGACAGTTGAGGGTGAAGAGGTGGTAATGATAGGTAATAGAAGAGATTATCTATCTAATGTTGTATCTACTCTGAAGGCTGAGAAAATGGTGAGGAAGGGTTGTGAGGCATTTATGGTGCATGTTTGTGCCTTGGAGGCCAAGGAATCAGTTGTGGAGAATGTCCGAACGGTGAAGGAATTTGTCGATGTATTCCCAGATAAACTTCCGGGTCTGCCTCCGGACCGTGAAGTTGAGTCCGATATAGACTTGTTATCCGAAACCACGCCAGTGTCTATTGCCCCATATAGGATGGCGCCGAAGGAATTGGTGGAACTGAAGGCACAGATTTAGGAATTGTTGGACCGGGGTTTCATCCGATCGAGTGTATCACCTTGGGGAGCGCCTGTGCTCTTTGTTAAGAAGAAAGACGATACAATGCGAATGTGTATAGACTACCCCCTTCTGAATAAGTTGACGATCAAGAACAAGTATTCATTGCCCAGGATAGACGACTTGTTTGATCAGCTTAAGGGCGCATCTATTTTCTCTAAGATAGATCGTAGGTTAGGGTATCATCAACTCAAAGTGAAGGAGGCTGATATCCATAAGACGGCATTTCGTACTCGGTATGGGCACTAAGAGTTTTTGGTAATGCCGTTCGAGTTGACTAATGCGCCGGCAGCGTTCATGGACATGATGAATTGGGTGTTTCAGCTGTACTTGGACCGGTTCATCGTGGTGCTTATAGACAACATTTTGGTATACTCAAAATATGAGGGGAACATGTTGTGCATCTACGGGTGGTTCTACAAATTCTCAGGGAGAAGCAGCTGTTTGCCAAGTTTAGTAAGTGTGAGTTCTAGTTGAAGGAGGTAACTTTCTTGGGTCATGTGGTGTCAGCTGAGGGAATTAGAGTGGATCCTCGAAAGATTGAGGCGGTGTTGGGTTGGAAACCACCTAAGTCAGTAGCAGAGATTCGGAGTTTTCTGGGTTTGGCTGGATATTACAGAAGATTCATGGAAGGGTTTTCTTTGATTGCAGCACCGTTAACTAAGTTGTTGTGGAAAGGGGTTTCATTTGTGTGGTCTAGTAAACAGCAGGAAAGTTTTGGCAAGTTAAAGAAGATTCTGACAGAAGCTTCGATTTTGATTCAGCCTGAAGCTGGGAAGGAATTCACTGTTTGTTGTGATGCATCGCATACTGGTTTGGGGTGTGTCCTAATGCAAGAGGGGAAAGTGGTGGCGTATGCGTCTTGGCGGTTGAGACCTCATGAAGGTAACTACCCGACGCATGATTTGGAATTGGCTGCAGTGGTTTTCGCCCTGAAGGTTTGGAAGCATTACTTGTATGGGGAGAAGTCGATAGTCTACACGGATCAGAAGAGTTTGAAGTATCTGTTGACACAGAAAGAATTGAATTTGAGGCAACGTAGGTGGATCGAGTTGTTAAAGGATTATGACTACTCAATTGAATACCATCCGGGTAAGGCTAATGTAGAGGCTGACGCGTTGAGCCGTAAGGTGGTAACAGATCTGAGAGCAATGTTTGCTCGTCTCAGTCTGTATGACGATGGGAGTCTATTGGCAGAATTGCAAGTAAAGCCAACGTGGGTGGATCAGGTTAAGGAGAGACAGCTAGTGGATGAGGCTTTGAGTGCTCGGAGGTTGCAAGTGCAGAATGGTGGTTTGGAGGGTTATAGCTTGAGCGGTGAGGGTGTCTTTGTGTTTTCAAGGGAAAGTGTGTATGTCAAGGGCGTTGGTGAGACAATGAATTTTTCAGGAAGCTCATAGCAGCCCATACACTATGCATCCTAGAGGCAGCAAGATGTATCGAGATTTGTGGGAACAGTTCTGATGGCTGGGTTTGAAGAGAGAAGTAACGGAATTTGTAAGTAAGTGTCTGACATGCCAATAAGTCAAAGCTGAGCATCAGTTACCGTCAGGTCTGTTGCAACCGGTGAAGATTCGCAGTGGAAGTAGGAAAGGATTACGATGGACTTCGTCACTGGGCTACCCCTTACACCTAGCAAGAAAGATTCTGTATGGGTAATTGTAGATCGTCTGACAAAATCAGCTCATTTCATACTAGTTCGGATTGATTATTCACTCCAAAGGTTGGCTAAATTGTATGTAGAGGAGATAGTACGGTTACATGGAGTGCCGGTGTCGATTATTTCAGATATGGATCCCACATTCACGTCAAGGTTCTGGAAAGCTTTGCATCAGGCATTGGGTACGAGGTTGGATTTCAGCACGACTTTTCATCCGCAATCAGACGGACAGTCAGAAAGGGTAATTCAAATCTTAGAAGATATGCTGAGGGGTTGTGTTTTGGATTTCAGAGGTAGTTGGGAGGAATATCTACCGTTGGCGGAATTTGCATACAGAAACAGTTACTAGGCAAGTATCCAGATGGCACCGTATGGAGCACTGTATGGACAGAAGTGTCGTACCCCTACGTGTTGGACAGAACTGGGTGAATGTCAGATGTTGGGTCTGAAGTTGGTTGCTGAAACAGAGGATAAGGTTAAGGTGATTTGGGCTCATCTAAAAAGGCTTCAGACAGACAGAAGTCTTATGCTGATCTCAAACGTAGGGATATAGAGTATGCGGTGGGTGACAAGGTCTTTCTGAAGGTATCGCCGTGGAAGAAAGTGCTGAGATTTGGTCGGAAGGGCAAGCTAAGCCCTAGGTTTATTGGGCCGTATACGGTGTTAAAGTGAGTGGGACCGGTAGCTTAGTAGCTCGAGTTGCCGTCGGAGTTGAGTCAGATTCATCATGTATTCCATGTCTCCATGCTTAGGCGCTATCGATCAGATCCATCGCATATTGTGTCAGTAGAAGAGATCGAGGTGAGGCCGATTTGACCATGGAAAAGAAACCAGTGCAGATTCTAGATCGGGATGTTAAGGTTTTGCATAAGAAGTCGGTTCCACTGGTAAAGGTATTATGGCGGAACCATGGTATGAAAGAGGCCACGTGGGAACCAGATGATGTGATGCGGCAGCAATACCCTCAACTCTTTTGACCAGGTAATTTCGAGGCCAAAATTATTTTTAAGGGGGTAGAACTGTAACATCCCTAAATAGGGGCTCTTGCATTTTAATTGTTAGCATGTGAATGGTTTGATTGTGATGCTAGTTAGGGTGTCTTAGGGTCTGAATATGAGCCAAGGGTGGGCCTGAGCCATAGCAAAAATTTTATTCTTGGGCACTTGATAAGGGGACCTGAATGAGCTAGGTGTTAAGAGTATTGTGTAGCAAGTTTTGGCACAAGAAGTGCCTTGGTGAAGTGGCAATAAGGTGCCACTTAGAGCTCAGGGAGGTGATGCCACAAGGAGGGGGAAGGAGCCTTGGTTCAAGCTGCAAGAATCCCTCTTTGGGTATTTCTTTTTGACGTCAGAACTGAGAGGAGTTATGCTCAGGTGGAACTCTGGTGGGTAGTTGTTGAACAAGTCAACAGATTCAAAACAGGTGGAGAAGAGGAATTTGTGGAATTTGAAGAATTCAAACTTGTTTGAATGGTGGGTTAAGAGGAATTCAAGGAGAGAAAATGGGGGATTGACAAGGGAAATTTGGTAGTGGCTAAGGGGTGTTGGAGTTTCGATTTTTGTACGAATGGGGTGGCCGAATGTGCTTAGTGTGTGTGTGTGTATTTGGTTAGAGAGGGGACTGTTTAGAACTCATTTTTGTTCATTTTCTTGCTCTCAAAGAAGCGATAGTCAAATTCTCTTATTTGTTTTCCTTTTGTCTTTGTGTCAAAACCGAAACCTCTTCTAAGCATTTTTTTTCTTCTTCTTTCCCCTTTACTTCTTTTGGTGCTTGGCCAAAATTACCATACCCTTTACTCATCATCTTTATTGTTTCTCCTCTTTCTCAAAAGCCAGAAACTGAATTACTTCCACTCCTTATCTTCATTTTATTGGTTTCAAAACTGAATCAACACTCCTCCCTCTCAATCGACTACTTTTCTTCTCTCAATCCCTCTCTTGTGCTGAAATTACACAAGTCTTCTTCTCTTATTTGCTAAAGTCGAATCATCACCCATCTTGTTTCTTTTTTTTCTCCATTTTGTTCTTGATCTCAACACACTCTGATTTGCCAAAAATTCCTTGAGTCTCTCTACCTTGGTTTAAGTCCTCTTCCAATCATTAAAAGTCCGTGGACATACTTCCTTTGCTCATTGCCGAATCTCAACTCTTGTTAAGTTCTCGATTCATCCTCTCTTTTTTCCCTTCTACTTCTTTTGTCATAAGGCCGAATCTCTTTCTATCTTTGCTCTCTTCTTTTTGTAATTTCTTAAGGGAAGTAAAAGCTGGGAGTAGACAGGTGGATGAATGGTGATTTAGTCGACTACCTTTAGTCTTATATCATTCTTCGGGTTTTGTAGCAGCGGATCGTGGTCATCTATTCCTTTCCAATCGGTTGTATTAGAGACTGTGGTAAGGGTTCTGTTGATTCAACTTTTTATTATATGTAAAGTCGAAGGCTATTCGTTTATGTGGTTTAGATATTGGCCGATTGTAGGGGGAGACTTATCATCACGCTACTTTGGGTTTTGATTAGTGATTGAAGGGCACCAAGGTAAAGGGGGGATATCTTATTGCGTTATATCCTTCAGGATTTTCTTGGTTAAGCCGAATGGCTATTTGTTTAATGTTATGGTGTTGGCCAAATATAAGAAGGGTGAAGGCAAGTGATTGGATTCCCGGGGTGTGCTCGGTTCGTGGTTTAAATCTCAATCTTTGGGATTTGTTAATCTAGGTAAGGAATCTACTCTTTCGGGTTAATTCTTAGTTATTCTCTGTGTTAACTTCATTTAGTGACCAAAGGTTTTATGGACCCTAACTCTAACCAAATAGTAGGAGGGGTCAGACCTGAGACCCCAGCCCCCAAATTCAAGAAGAGGGCCATGTCTGCGGTTCGTGATTGGCCACCGGGTGTGGGTGAACATCTGAGCAACACAGTAGTCAAATAGTGGTGGTGTCGAATAGTGACAGTACGGACATAGAGAGCGTCGTTTTACGAGTAATCAGGTGTGTAACTATTACATACTTCATTAGTTAATTTGCTAGTTATGTTTACTATTAAAAGCCGAAATAGCTATAGACAACGGTGTGTTACCCTTGTGGGTATGGGCGTGGACTCCGGGTAAGTCCCCTGTGGATTAGCTATCGACATATGCTGTTATATTGTCTTATGCTATGCTATGTGATATTTGCATTACAAACATGTTAATATACCATGGAAAATGTGTTCATGATGATGGGTATGTCGCGGGAAGGATGATTTAGACGGTCACCAGTGGTTTTGACCACACAGTGGGTTGGCCCCACTTTCCTTATTATTTGTGACTAGTCTCAGCGGTTTTGACCACACTTGGATTATTGTGACTCGTCCCAGTGGTTTGGTACCACAGTGGGTTGGCCCCACATGTTGATTACGGGATTGTCATCAGTGGTTTTGACCACACGGTGGGTTGGCCCCACCATATGATTTGTGACTACAGTCACCAGTGGTTTTGACCACACTTATATGATTTGTGACTACGGTCACCAGTGGTTGTGACCACATGGGGTAGACACAGGAGTTCGGTTGGTTAGGTTGGGTTTGCACGATTTGCATATTGACTTATGAAATGTGTAAGTGCCTTATTATTATCAGGATAGGGATTTATACACTAAGTCTCGGTGACTCACCCCTTCCCTTACATTTTGCAGAGGAGGTTTAGATCGCGGATGTGGAGCCGGGGTGGACTCGAGGTGGCCATGCACTAGGTTTTTCGGGTTTTATTTTAATTACTACTTTGGATTAATTTACTTTTAAATTTGGTTTTGGATTTGTAATAAGGCCGCTAAATTTTATTATTTCGGGTTTTCAATTATTTGCTTTAAGTTTTATAGTAATGTGCTTAAGTTAATTAACATAGCATGTTCTAATAACCTGCAAAATCAACGTTTTGATAAAAAAAGAATTGTACAACTTATCGGGTTTTTCAAACTTTACCATCGGGTAATACTAAATAAATGGAGTCGACAAACTAATTCGGACTTTCTCCGAACTAAGGTTTTTTTATGTTCAGATGCAAAATGGTTTTCAACCTTATTGTGCTAACTCACTCAGGTTTTCATAAAATCAAACGGCTTTCCAAAACTAGGAACGACAAATGATCTTCTCAAAGGAGTTTTTCTTCGACACTCAAATTTCAAAATGTTTTCAATAACCCTTTTTCACAGAAAGTAAACCAGCAACTTGTTTTCTTCAAAATATTTTCACTCCATAACATACTGAATCGGTCTTGGTGTGTTGACCGGGTTTGGGGTGTTACACCCCTGGTGTTGAATTTGAAGTGAAGTCAGTATGCTCCACACGGTTTCACACACGGGCGTGTGATCAACCATATGGCACAAGTCAGTATACCCCTTTAAATGGCACATGGGTGTGTGACTTGGCCGTGTTGCATAAGTCAATATACCCTACAAGTTTGGCACGACCTATCATATGGCCTAGCACACGGGCATGTGTGGCCACTTCGAAGGGCGCACGGGCTAGACACACGGGTGTATGGTTGGCGTTGTGACCCAATTCAGTAACCTCACTTGTTTCGACACGGGATGGGACACAGCCATGTGCTCCCATTTTGAATGTTCACATGGCCTGTGACACGAGCGTGTCTGGTGGCCGTGTGAGACACAGGGCCTGGTCACACGGGCTTGTGTCCCCTGTTTTGGAGAAAACATTATTAAGTGTTGAAAAATTTCCTGAGTTTTCGGTTTAGCCTCGAATCACTCCCAATGCATGTTTAGGGCCTCGTAGACTCGTTTACGAGACACTATGATTGATTATGATTGGTTTGTATTTGAATTGATAAATTGTATATGAAATGTATGTTTAAAAGTGTTGAAAGCCCTGTAATGCTCTGTAACCTTATTCCAGCATCGAATACGGGTGAGGGGTGTTACATACTCCAAATGGTGGTTGAAAGAATATTTTTCGAGAGGTGAAATCGGCAAGGGAATGGGGAAGAAAATGAAAAACAACGGAAGGGGATTGAAGAGAGAAAGTGAGAGAGAAGTGAAAGAATGAGAGGGTTTGAGATGTGGTTTAAATAAGCAGCCAAGGAGGGGGGTTTTATAGGTTGAGTAGGCTACTAAAAATAGAAAGAATCAATAGCCATAGAGTCCCTTCATGGTCGACCACACATGTGGCAAGTTTGAAGGTTTCAAACTTGCTATTTTAAGGTAGGGGCAAATCTAGAAAGGCATGAATAGTGGAGGGGTTTGAATGCAAATTTAAGGAGTCTTCAAGGCCTATTTTGCAAGCCAAATAATCAGTCAAACAAGCTGATTGGGTCAACATGTGGGACGGTTTCGGGCTGCCAAGTGCTCGGTTGGATCGGCTTTCTCGGTTCAGCTCAACTGGGTCTTATTTCATAATTAATTAATAATAATTTATTTAACCCAAAGTAAATTGGATTAAAATTAAAATTAATTATATTATGAATTAATATTCATAATTTGGACCGCCTTAGGCTGAAAATTAATTGCCTTAATGCCTCAAAATCGCTTCTCAGTTTTAGGCTTTTAGTAGTGTTTGTCGAGCTATTTTTCGCCCTTTGTGCGGATCTGTCAAAAAAATTCAAAATTAATAAAAATTTGATATAAAATTAATTAAAATTTAACATGTTAAAAATTTAAGTGCAATTTATAATTTTATAATTATTATATATTTTTGACAAGAATTTTACCGAAATTGCATAAATTTGAGTTAAAAAGGCATGAAAAAGTGTGTATATTTTCGTGTTTCCACACCCCCAAACTTAATTCATTGTTCATCCCAAGTAATGCACAAATTGAAAACAATTTCTTTGAAACACCTTTGAAAAATTCCTTCAAACAACATTCTTCCCAAAATTATGAATTTAGTATACTTATGCTCAAGAACAAGAATTTTAAGATTTACTCTACTTAAGTATACATATCATTCAAATTAATCTCAATTATTCTTATGATAACAAAAATAGAAAAAAAATGCTTTCTCAATAAAGACATGCTGTGTTATTCCCTTATTCAAGATTAAGCTACAATCATCAAGTTTAATTTTTGCCTTCATATGTTGAGCATAACAATTTCTCTCCACTAATGTAGGTAGCATAGAAACTTGAATCAATAGGTCTTTTAAATAGGTTGTAACGTGGCTAGGCTAGGGGTAGGTAAAAGATAGATAATTTTAGGCTTAAAACCCTAGACTCAGCTTGAATTGGACCCTCAGAATAATTACCTTCAATACAACAACTTATTTTGCTTTCACGTGCTCTTTTGTACATCTATTTTCTTTCAAGTACATATGCTCTTTCTTTCTCCTTTTTTTTCCGAGAAGCTTTATATACTACAATTTTTGATCATTTGATACTTCTTTTCAACTCCCCCAAACTTATTTTCAAAGAACATTCTGAATAGTACTAAGTCTAGTGTTTGGGACAATTTTGAAGATAATTAAGAGAAAAGTGATGGCTAAATATTGCAAGGGTTTAAATAAAATTAGGCCATATAATCTCAAAGTTGGGTTTCAAAGGATAAAAATTCATCAAGGTTGGCTTGAAAGGCTCAAACGGTCCAGACAAAAGTTGCCTAAATCATTTTCAACATTCCATGCTTCATAGGATTTCGCCTCAAGAAACTACTAAGTCAATTCTAGAGACTTAAACTTTCATGCATGCCTAAATTTCCTAAGGAACTAAAAATTTTATTTTATGATTTGTATGCTTTATTAAAAATACATTTATGTCATACTTCAACCAACATAAAAATTTTTGAAATAATAGAATTTTATTTATACTGAAGTTTAGCATACTCAACAAAATTTTAAAATTTTGAACAAAATATACCCTAATCATAATTAAAAGAAAATTTTATTCTAAGAGGAAATAATTTTAATTTTTCGGTCCCCCTACTTAAGTTGAGAAACGTCCTTATTGTTAAAAGGGAACAGATACTATACACCAAGTAAGATTCTAGAAAAGAGGAGGTGAGTCAATTTGATTGCTTAAGTACCAAGCCCTCTCTAGATCCAATCCTAGACATGTATATATTTGTTGCCACACTTTGTACTTTGCAACTTGTTCATTTTTATTTATGATTTCCACCTCTTGTTTTATTATGCAATAAATAAAATCCTATTAGAACCTAATCTTAAATCATTAAATAACCTAAGAACGAAAATAAAATAAAGTTAATATCCCCCTTTTTTATTTATTTGCAGATCCCTCAGAATCCGACTCATCTTTTGCTCTATCTTTCTTTTTGCATGAATCGCTTCGCTCCCACTTCAATAGTGGACTCCATGGTTCAAATATGAAATTTGGAAACTCAGGCACAAAAATAAAAGGGTCATTGAATATTTTCGTAAGAGCGCTTCTCATTGAGTCATCCCATATTTTTGAATATCTCCAGTAAACTTGTTGCTGCCACTGGATATGTTGCATTATGTCCATCAACTTTGACAGCTCATCTCGAAGATCTGGGCGAGGTGATTGAGTTCTGAACATTGAGGTTGTCATGTTAGGTTTGGTTGCTGGCTCCATTGGTTCTGCCTTATCAGGGATTTCAACTGATTATATTGGTTCGATTTCTATAGGATCTTCTTTTTCTTCTTCTTCGGGATCCTCACTCTCTTCAATTCATTGTTGGTGAACAAAATTTTGGGCTATTCGATTAAGGTCCCAATCTGTGATTGTACCATGGCTATACCTTGTCTTCTTTACATTTGCAAGAATTTTAGCTTTCAAGCACAAATTTATTATTGTAAAGGGAAAGTAAGCTGAGCCAGAACGTTTAGCGGCACAATTCCGCGTTTCTCTCAGAATGATTTTTCCTACATCAATGGTCTTTACAGTTAAAATCGAGCATAACAAGACCATTCGCTCTAATGAAATTGTAGTCTCATGTGAAATAGGCATAAGGCTAAACCGAATGAAATAAAACCATACCTTCGCTAGTGGTGTCAAATATTCTCTGCGACAAGTGTCAATTCCTTGTTTTGACACAATCAACTTAGAACCCGGAACTGTAAGTTCCTCAAGAATTTCTTGTAGATTTTCAATCTCAATATTTTTCATCAAGGAAGAATATTCGTCGTCTTCAAAATCAGGTAATTCAAAGAATTCATTAATAACGTTTGAGGTTATTGGTACCTTGATTCCTCGAATAGAAACTTTCGTTAATTTGTTTGAGGTCAAATTTGCAAAAAATTCACGAACTAATTCCTCATCTACACTCAGTCTTTTCTCACAAAACAATTCCCAATTGAGAGCTTTAGCAATTTTTTTGTATGCGCACCATGAAGTCAATATAGTTGCTTTCTTTCAGTGTAAAGCCTTTTTTCTAGGTGCATTTGTTGATTCTTGAAGACGCTTTCGTATCTTGCTTTCGCTTCTTCACAGTGAAATTTGTTTTGTGATTCGTCAATTTGGACAGAGCCACGAGTTCTCTTGTGAGGCATGATTAACCTGAACATAAGATAGAATACATATTTTCTCAAAAATTCAATTAGTAAAAAATATTAACGTTTCAAAAAAATTGAAAAGTCAAATTAAAACAAATTAAAATTTAAGAGGAAAATTTTTCTTACCACCTTTATATAAAAATTAAAAACTCAAAGAAAATAAGTATAAAGCAAAAGAGGTCGGTTTAGGGATGGTTGGAAGGGTGTCTTGATTTTATGATTCGTGCAAAGCAAGGGTGTGCATGGGCTTGAAGTAAAGAATCGCAACAGCACATGGTAGTAGCGTGCAAGGTAAACGTAAGGTACGGTAGCATTGGCTCACTCGAGCTAAAGTTGAAAGTAGATATGGCATGCACGGGGCAGTAGGACTGGTGTGCGAGCAGGTGCACGAGGGAGAAGCAGGGCTTGGTGTAAGCGTCAGCAGCAATGTGCAAGGTAGGGGCGTGCGTGATGGGTGCTTCGATTGGGTCAGCAAGCAAGTGCGGGTGTGAGCAGCTTTGGAGGTGGGTAATTGAGTCAAGCGCGCGCAATGACTGTGTGGCTACTGGCCGAAGGAGACTGCTAGGTTTTGTTACGATAGGAGTTGCGGCACTAGGTGGGTGTTTGGGTGATTGGTTAAGGTGATGTGAAAAAGTGGAGAAAGTTGGTGAGATTTATAGGGAAGAGGGTAGGAGTTCAATTAGAATTCTTAGAACAAATTAATAATTAAAATAATATAAGTTCTAATTCTACACAAAGTTAATAACAATTAATAATTAATATAATGCATATTAATCTATTATTTGCTATTAATTTATTAAAATAAAAACTATTCATTAAAATATGATCAAATTTAAACAAATCCTAATTCTATGCAAAGTTGATAATAATTAATATATATTATAATAAATATAATTCTATACTAGTTATTATCATCTTATTTATTAAATTAAATTTAAAAAATTATTCTAGATGCCTTTGAAAATATTTACAAGAAGAGACATCTAATTTCTAATATTTAAAAAGAGCAACCAAAATTTGAAAATAATTCAATTAAGTACCTAGACTTAAATAAAATTTGAAAATTGAGTTGCAATCAAGACTTGGATCAAAATTGACCATTTTATTTGAAAAACTAAAAATTTATTTTGCCTTTTAGGGAATAATTTCTCGGAAGATTATGTTAAAATCAATTCCCAGGAAAGATTGGAGAGGTCACAAGCGGTCCTGCTTAAGTTCCAATCTCCTAGACATAATTTATTTAAACGTAATGTTCCCGAAAATATATCCTAAATCATTTATTTAAAAAGAAAAATAAGAAAAATTAAATAATGATAAAAAGAATGAGATTTGATCCTGCTCAATTTAACCCCCAATAATGTTTTAAACGCTGAGTATTAACTCAAAAATTACCTCCCTTACTTTAAAGTTCGACAACTCCGCATAAATAAACTTGGTGAATCGTAAATGGATAGAACCAACGTGATTTTAGCTTACCTGAAAAGAACCTTAATATGTAATTGAATAACAAGACTTGCTGACCTGCTTCAAATTCTCGAACTCGAATGTGCTTGTCATGCCATCTTTTAAGTCTTTCCTTGAGTAATTTGGCATTCTCGTATGAGAACATTCAGAACTCTTCTAACTCATTGAGTTGAAGCATCCGTTTCTTTTTAGCTAGCTTAAGATCCAAGTTGAGTTGTTGGAGAGCCCAGTAAGGTTCGTGCTCTAACTCTATGGGTAGATGACAGGCTTTCCCAAAAACCAACCTGTAGGGTAACATCCCTAAAGGTGTTTTGTATGTTGTCCTGTAGGCCCTTAAAGCATCATCTAGTCTTTTTGACCAATCTCATTGGTTCGGGCAAACTACCTTCTTGAGTATGCCTTTGATCTCTTTGTTTGCCAGTTCAACTTGCCCGTTCATCTACGGATGGTAAGTTGTGGAAATCTTGTGCTGCACTCCATGTTTGTCGAGTAACCATTTCAACCATTTGTTCACAAAACAGGACCCTTCATCACTGATGATAGCTCTTGGGGTTTCAAACCTTGTGAACACATGCTTTTGCAAAAACTTCATCACAACCTTAGCATCGTTCATCGAATATGCCTCGGCCTCAACCTACTTAGACACGTAGTCTACTGCTACCAATATGTACATGTGACCAAAAGAGAGAGGGAAAGGATCGAGAATGTCAATCCCCAAACATCAAATAATTCTACCTCAATGATGTTTGTTCAGGGCATCTCATTTCTTTTGGTAATGTTTCCAACCATTTGGCATTGATCACAACTCTTTATATAAGCATACGCGTCTTTTAATAGCGTTGGCCAAATGAATGTGGCTTGCAATACTTTGGCCGTAGTACGTATACCTCTAAAGTGTCCCCCACCCGGTGCTGAGTGGCAATGATATAGAATCTTATGTACTTTATTTTCTGCCACGCATCTCCTGACCATTTGATCTGCACACTTTTTAAACAAGTATGGTTCTTCCCAGAAATAGTACTTCACATAGTGAAGAAACTTTTTCTTTTGATGATACATCTTATCAATTGGCATCAAATCACAAGCTAAATAGTTAGCAATATGCAAACTAAGGGGTATTATGGACATGATTTACCTTCAGCATGTGTTCATCTGGGAACGTCTCCTGAATAGGTATAAGAGGAAAATTCCCTTCTTGAGACTCCAATCTGGGCAAGTGGTCTGTTACTTGGTTTTCTACTCCCTTTCGATCTTGAATTTCTAGATCAAATTCTTAGAGTAGAAGTACCCATCGGATCAATCTCGGCTTAGCGTCTTTCTTGGAAAGTAAACACTTAATTGTTGAATGGCTCGTATAGACAGTCACTTTGGTACCTACAAGATAAGATCGAAACTTGTCAAAAGAAAACACAATAGCAAGTAACTCTTTCTCTGTTACCGTACGATTCAACTGAGCTCCCGTCAGAGTCCAACTTGTGTAGTAGATGGGGTGAAAAAAAGTGTTCCTTCGCTGGGCCATGACAGGTCCTATTGCAAAGTCACTAGCGATACACATCAATTCAAAAGAAAATTTCCATTTCGATGTGACGATGATTGGTACTATAACTATCCGGCTTTTCAAATCATTGAAATCTTTTAAACACTCCTCATCAAATTTAAACATCGTGTCATTCTCAAATAATTTGCATAAAGGTTTAACAATTTTGGAGAAGTCCTTGATAAATCTTCAATAGAAATCGGCATGGCCCAAAAAGCTCTCGACACCCTTTATACATGTTGGAGGTGGGAGTTTCTCGATAACATCTACCTTTTTCTTTATGTACCTTGATTCCATGTCTCATTATCTAATGCCCTAGAATAATACCATATCGTATCATGAAATGACACTTTTCCCAGTTGAGTATGAGGTTTGTTTCTTCGCATCGCATTAGTACCTTGGCGAGATTGGCTAAGCAATCATCATAAGTGTCTCCTAACACTGAAAAATCATCCATAAGGACTTCCAAATATTTCTTAACCATGTCAGTAAAAATTGACATCATACATCTTTGAAATGTAGCAAGTGCATTACATAAACCAAATGGCATGAGTCTAAATGCAAATGTACCATATGGGTATGTGTAAATAGTAATATTCTCACCCCGTGAGTCTATCAAGCATATGGTCTAATAGCAGTAAAGGAAAGTGATCTTTCCTAGTTGCCTTGTTCAGCTTCCAGTAATCAATGCAAATTCTCCATCCCGTAACTGTTCTAGTCTATATAGACTTGTTGTTTTCATTCTCTAAAGCTGTGATACCTTCTTTCTTTGGCATGCACTGGACCGGACTTACACATAAACTGTCTGAGATGGGGTAAATTATACCGCATCTAACCACTTAATAAATTCTTTCTTTACCACGTCCTTCATGATGGGGTTCAATCTTCGTTGTCCATCAATCGTCCCTTTCTCGCCATTTTCCAGGATGATCTTTTGCATGCATATAGGCAGACTAATTTCATGAATATTGACTATGGTCCATCCGATAGCTTTCTTGAATTGTTTCAACACTAGGATGAGTTTCTCTTATTGCTCTTCGGTCAATTCTGCTGAAACAATCACAAGTAAAGTGGAAGTGTTACCTAAACAAACATATTTTAAATGTAAGGGAAGTACCCTCAGTTCTAATTTAGGTGTCTCTTCGATTGGCGCTTTTGGTTGGGCATAATCCCTATTGTCTAACTCCAAAGATTCACAGCGAGATTATGGATTAAATCCCCTTTGATTAGCTTCTAGCAAAGCTAAGTATTCATTCTCATCTTCATCACTTGAAGGGTTTGATGTCAAAATTTTCTCCAACGAGTCCTCAACTTAGTTGAGTTCCTTTTCTGTGATTAATTCCTCTAAATTGGATACTACTGAATAATCATCAACTGTGTCAGGAAATCGCATAGACTTAAAAACATAAAAGTAGATCAACATAATTAAGCGGAGTTGATTGCAACCGTAGAAATAGGGCGACGAAAATCTGCCAGATTAGAGTCAAATCTAATAAGGGAATCCATAGATCGAGTTAATGCGACAATAGGGGTTTCAATTAGAAAGAAATTTCAATTAATCAACCTAGAGTTAGTTTTTTTTAGTCTTCAAAAAGATATTAACATAAATCAGAGATTTCTACTGATTAAGTCAAGTGAATAAATCATATGAATCAAAAGTAATAAGTGAAGTCTAGGTGGATTCTTCCTTAGGTATTGCCTATCTCATATAAGTTGTCTAAAAGTATTTTCCTAATTCTTTCATCGTCATTTTTAATTAAGTTTTTAGTTTAAAAGAAATCATTCCAATTCTTATGCTAGATAATAAAAAGATAGTAATTATTTATAACAGCCCGATTTACGGCTTAGTCAGAATAGTGGTGCAAGACCACGAAACTGAGATGAATTTATGAGTTTACAAAGTTTATGTTATGTTTGCATGCTAGTATGAAAGTTTCATAAAGCAATTTTGTTAAATTGTTGTTGAATGGTCCAAAAGGACTAAATTACAAAATTTGCAAAATATGAGTTTCTAGAAGCTATTTGTATGATATAGCTTTAGAATAATAATTAGGATCCCTCGAATAGCAATTTGCCCAAAATTTAATTTTTGGACAAAAATTGGCCTTGAGATGGTGTTATAGAAATTTTTAGTGATAAGGGCATTTTGGTCATTTATGAATTAAATGATTAAAATAGGAAAAAGATGAGACAAATCTACTCATCTTCTTCCCCCATTGCCGAAAATTTGAAGGAAGCCATAGCTAGGGTTCTTCAATTTTTCAAGCTTGCTAGTAAGTGCTTTTAAGCCTAGTTTTTGATATTCTTCGTATTTTCGAAGTTCTCGTATTATGAATTAGCCATTTTTAGCTATTAAATGAGCTAAGATGCATGTCCAAAAAAATTTATCCATGAATGACATGCATGCTAAATGATGTTTTATGGAAGTTTAAGAGAGGTTGATGTTAGATAAACATCTTTTCCTTAATGAATTTCATGAAAAATGATAGTATGGACTATTTTGTAATAGTTATAAAATTTGGTCATACCTACTAGAAAGAGAGAGAATTGATTATTTTTATAGTAGAGAAAATGATTTAGCTCAGCATGAAGTTTAAGAAAGTTGCATGAAAATCATATTACGAGCCTAGGGGCAAAAGTGTAAATATCAAAAAGTATAGGGCAAAATAGTAATTTTTCTAAAGTATGATTTATGAGTCAATATGATTATTAAATGATCTATTTATGATTATAGATCAAGAAAAACGAAGCCCGGATAGAAACCGAGGCAAGTACAAAGTCGAGGACTAAATTGCACAACTACATACATTTTGTATATCGAGGTAAGTTTGTATGATTTCTAAGCTTTATGATTTCTATCATTGAATTGCTTAGTATAATATACATTGTTATCAAGAAATGCTTAATGTTTTGCTAAATAAAGAAATCAATGTGATTAACTATGAACAAGTTATCATGTAAGTCCAAGGTAAGCTTGGCATTGAACAAAGATATCATGTATGTAACATCCTGAAAATGGGCCTATGCATTTTTGATTTAATTATATGAAATGGCATGTCTTATGTGTTATGAATGTATGGTGAACATTTTTGGAAACTTGGAAATGTTAAGTTTAAAAGAGGAAAGTGAACATTTTTAGAAACTTGGAAATGTAAGGAAATGTTTTAGAAATGTTAAGTTTAAAAGAGGAAACTAAAACAAGGTGGCCTTAAGAAAATTAGTAGAGGGAATTTGACACACAATTGGGCTTGGAAAAGTGGCTTGGAGATGCCACTTAAGGTTCTGGGAATGACGCCATACACAGTGCAAGGAGGGCTTGTGTTCGAGTCGTGAGGGGAGCGAATGAAAGTTTTATTTTGCGCCATGGAGAAGAGGTAATGGACAAATTAAGGCACTAAGGAGGAGTTTAAATTCTTTTAAAATTTCAGCTAAGGGGGTAGATAAATGATGATTTATTTTAGATTATTTTCAAAGAGATAATTGAGGGATTATTCTTTAATTTTTAAATAAAGTGATAAAGATAAGAGAAGTGATGGCCAAGTAAGGGACACCAGGCCTAGTAATTTCGGCAATAGGAGGAAAAGAGAGGCCATTCATCATTCTTTCTTTCTCATTTTCTCTCTGCCAAATTTTCCTAGCAAAATCCTCTCTTCTCTGCTATTTTGCCAAAACCAAAAACTCTAGCAAAGTAAGCCGATTTCTTCACCTTTCTTCTCTTCCTTTTTCTTTTCTCTCAACCTTGAAAAGCGAAAGGTGTTCTCTTAGGCCTAGCCGATTGTCCATTAACACCAAAAGCGAAACCTTTGTTGATCACTATCTAGTCTCCATAGCCGAATATTTTGGGACTTCAAGCAAGGGTGTGTCGACTCCTATAGTAAGGGTAAGGATCTATTATTGTCATTATGTTTCTTTTCTTCAAGACCAAGATTAAGATTCTAATGCTATTTGTATCTCTTGGCCGAAACTACAAAGGATCTTTCGGGATTTTGTCTATTGTCGACTATTAGGGA
Source organism: Gossypium rotundifolium (assembly GCA_025506655.1). Classification (NCBI taxonomy): domain Eukaryota; kingdom Viridiplantae; phylum Streptophyta; class Magnoliopsida; order Malvales; family Malvaceae; genus Gossypium; species Gossypium rotundifolium. The sequence continues at coordinate 38,741,620 of CP106734.1, forward strand.
GAAGAGACTACTTTTCGGGATTTAAAGATTCTAGGTAAGACATGTGAATATTCGGCCAAGGTCTATTTTTGGTGTTTTAGATCTAGTTCATATTTATTCAAAAGCCAGAACTGACCAAGTTAATTGATTCAATGTTGGACGATTGAAGGAAGGTATAGAACAAAGTTTTCAGGATTTGATTTATAGTGAAATCGGCACCAAGGTAAGTTTTAGTGTCCTAATCCTACTAGGATTTGGATTTATGGCCGAATGGCTCTTTACTAAGTATTAAATGATTGATTAAATGTAGAGATTTAAGATCTAAGGCATTAGATCAAGCTTTTCAGGATTTGGATTGGAAACCTTAAGCGAATCAGGTGTGTACCCCACACTATCTTTTAACAAGAATTATGGCTAAAATTTAATATGATCATGTTTATAAGAATGTGAATATGGGTAAAGTACCATGCTATGGTACAAAGTACTCAGGTACGTTTCCTACTCCTACTAGGACTATGAAAAATATCTGTTAAGGCACATATATGAAACTATAAGTATGTGATTTAAGAATTTGGCATGTTTTGTATGACATGGGCATATGGGATATTATGAAAAAGGGGAAGTGAATGTGGTGACCTAAGACCACAATATCTAAATGTGGTGACCTAAGACCACGATATCTGAATATGGTGTCTCATGACACAAAGTATGTATCTGGTGGCTATACCACGAACTTTATAAGGGCGATGTGCACGTCGACTGCAGTGACTGCCTTCGATGGTGTGTAGCGGATGGAGGGTTGACTTAGTAGTCCCCACGGTGTGCAGGATGGTACGAGTGATGTGTAGCGGATGGCATATAGGTTTGGTTTCGGGTTGCATCATTATTTCCTATCTGTTATATGAATATGCATGTAATATGTGGACATATGCCTAAATTGTTAAATTTTAGTGTTGGTTACACATTGAGTCTGTTTAACTCACCCCTTGTGGGATTACTTTTTAGGTGACGATCAATGATGGGCTGGGTCGGCAGGAGCTTAGTGGAGGCCATGTGAAGTTCAGATTTTTCTTTGTTTTGGAATCTTTTTATTTTGAGTACTTTGAATTTATTTTTGGGAATTATTTGATGTAATAAGGCCATAGTTGAATTATTTTATTTTACTTCTACTTATCCTGCTACAAAATATTCTTTAAAAAAAAGGCTAAGTGAATTTATCATGAACCAAACCCTAAATGTTTTGTCACCTAAAGTCGAAGGATTTCAAATATAAAATTAACTTGTTTTCCAACCCGAGCCCAACCTAAAAATAATCTTTCTTTTAAATCACATCGTTCTGTTTCCAATGCCACAAAAAAATTTTTGAACCAGTTTACATCGAGGAACATACCAGATCCGATAAAAGCTCGTGGGCCAGGTTTGGGGTGTTTCAATTGGTATCAGAGCCCAGTTTTAAACTCTTGGCCTTGGGTTTAAGGCCCAAAACGTTTTCAAAGTTAAGCCCAAAAAGAATTTTTGTGAATTAAGTAGGATTTTCTGGCATGGCCCACTAAGTCTCCGACCCGAAGTCCACCAGGTAAGTACTCCGATCTCTTGGGTGATCTATATTATGATTTGTAGAAGGGTAGAAATGGAACGTAGAATAGAGATTTAGTACTTGAACCCTAGGGCTAGTTACCCCAACAATTACATAAGACTTAAATGCCTAATTGAATAAACTTGTGGTTAAGTCGCCGAGTTAGGGTGTGGCAACCATGGTGCGCATGTCTAGGATTGGTTTCTGTGGAGCTTGGTATTTAAGCAGCCCGTGTGAATCACCTCCTCTCCACTCGAATCCTACCTTGTGCGTAGCCTTGGTTCACTCTAACCAAGAGGACTTATACACGGGCTAAACCCCTAACTAAAACCCGAAAGGGACTAGCCGTATTTTTTTTTATGAAAACCCTAGTTTTATAATCACCAAATTACCCCTTGAATAGTAGTAAAAACTTATTTTGTAAAATTTTCAAAATATTTCCGACTTATAAAAAAATTACAAAAAATACCCCTAGTGGTAAAATTACAAAAATGCCCTTGGTTTATGGAAATTTTCAAAATACCCACAGTTCTTATCAAAATTTCACTACTTTGCTTAAAGGAACCCTAAATTTACAAAATATCAAAATACCTTGATTATGGAAAGAAAAAATTTACTTAAATTACCCCTAACCTACAAATTACCAAATACCCACGAAGTTACAAAATTACCGAATCGACCCCTGTCTTCAAAAATTACAACACTAATTTGGAAAACAAATTCTCAAAAATAACCCTCAAGTTTTGTAAATTCCAAAGTACCCTTGATTTATCAAGATTTACAAATTTACCCGGGTTAATTACCAAAATACCCTCGAATTTTAAAATTTCTAAAATACCCTCGGGAATGTAAAATTTCCAGAATACCCTTATTGACAAAAACACCAAGGAACCTTATTTTGACAAATTACGAAAAATACCCCTGTAGGACAAATTACGAGAATACCCCTAAGATAGGAACGGACAGAATGTCTAAAGAGTGAATGTGTATGTGAGATACTATGGAATGGATGTGCTTTTCTGTGAATTAGGATAGAAGACTTAAAACTTTGAATGATCGAAAGAACCCCTATTAAACTTTCTGCCATAAAACTTCTTGTGGATAATCAGTGGAATAAGGGCTAATTCATAAAATTTCTTAAACCAGACTAAAGCACGATCGTAGAAATGAGCTCTAGGGGACGTGGTCACAATGTACAAGGACGCGATTGAGGTAGAATGACCGTGTCAGAACCCATTAGATCGGGACAAGGATCTGAGAATGAGGTACCACCGCCACCACCACCACCACCGTTGGTGTTGGCGCAAGAAGATCGACGAGAGAAGATGCCGACGCGCGGTGGTCTTGAAGTTCTTAAAATGGTGGTGGTCTTTGGAGGAATATGGGAGCTCGAAAATCTATACCGAGCGACTCCGAGCCAACGGAGCTGAGGTGTTCCGTGGAGTATCTGGTGTAGCACCCAAAGACAAATGAATCTTGGTTGGAGGCGATCGAGCGCATTATGGATGAGCTCGATCTGACTCTTGAGGAGAAGTTGAAAGGAATGGTGGCAGTGCTACGCGATGAAGCGTATCAATGGTGGTTAACAGTTCGGGATAGTGCCACAGCTGAGGATCTGACCTAGGAATATGTTAAGGCGGTATATCAGAAGAAGTATGTCGGCACACGTTATGTTGATAAGCAGAGGAAGGCATTTTTGGGGCTGGTTCAAGGGAACAAGTCAGTAGTAGAGTATAAAGCTGAATTTATGAGGTTAAGCTAGTATGCTCGAGGAGTGGTGTCAACAGAGCATGAGCGGTGTGTCTAGTTTGAGGACAAACTAAGGGATGACCTGAGGTTGTTAGTCGCTCCACATCAAGAGCGGGAGTTTTCTACTTTAGTAGAGAAAGCTAAGATAGCGAAAGGAATTAAGAACTCTGTGAGGCAGAACACGGATCAGAATAAGTAGAAGAGAGGATTTGGGTCATCTAGATCTTTTAGGAATGCTCAGAAAAGGCCTAGAGCTAATGGGCCGCGAGGTCAGCAAACTGGTACTAGAGGGTAATATCGTACTTGTGAGCAGTATGGGAAGAAACACTTAGGAGAATGCTGGAAGAAGACAAGTGGGTGTTTCAGATGTGGGTCAAAGGACCATATGATCAAGGACTGTCCGATGAGACCAGATGGGAATCATCCAGTAGCTCAGAATGTTAATCAGGCTAGTAGAGGTGGACAGCAGCCTCAATGAGGTCGTGGTCCGAATAATCAAGGAAATGGTGCTGGTAGAGGACGTGGAACACCGGGCAGAGGTGTTGGTAAAGCTAGACAGCTGAGTTTGGTTTACGTAGTACGTCGGAGGGAGGATGGAGACACACCAGACGTCATAACCGGTACGTTCCTCATTCTTGGAAAGCTCTATTTTACTCTTATTGATGTGGGCTCGACCCATTCTTATGTTGCATGTAGTGTAGTGGAAACACTAGGCCTAGACTCTAAACTTTCTGATAAGGAGATGACTATAGTAAGCCCATCAGGCCAAACTGTAGTGGTGGATAAGATCTTTCGGAGTGTATCCCTAGAAATTCAAGGAGTGAGCTTTCGGGCTGACTTAATGGAGTTACCCTTCGGAGAATTTGACCTCATACTTGGTATGGATTGGTTAGTAGAGCACCGGGCCATGTTGGATTGTGCGGCTAAACGAATGGAACTAAGGACCCAGGAAGATGAAGTGGTAGTAATGATAGAAGAAAGAAGAAACTACTTGTCTAACGTAGTTTCGGCATTGAAGCGGAGAAAATGGTTCTGAAAGGATGCAAGGCATTTTGGCCTTTGTTAGTCTTGTGGATGCGAAGGAAGGGGAATTCATGGAGTTAGAATGGTGCGGACTTCGTGGATGTTTTTTGGAGGAGTTACCTGAATACCCCGGATAGGGAGGTGGAATTTGGAATAGACTTGCTACCGGAATGACTCACGTGTCAATCGCTCCATACCGAATGGCGCTTAAAGAGTTAGTTGAGCTCAAGGCTCAAATTCAGAATTACTTAGTTGAGCTTAAGGCTCAAATTCAGAATTACTTGACCGTGGGTTTATTCGCCCAAGGTGTGTCTCGTGGAGCACCTGGTCTTGTTTGTGAAGAAGAAGAACTAACTATGGGAATGTGCATAGATTATTGTCATTGAATAAGTCGACCATCAAGAACAAGTATCCTTTGCCAAGGATTGATGACTTGTTTGATCGACTTAAGAAGGGCGGTGTTCTCAAAGATCGACTTAAGGTCGGGATATCATCGCTTGAAGGTAAAGGAGGCGATATCCATAAGATAGCCTTTAGGACAAGATACGGCCATTTTGAGTTTGTAGTAATGCTGTTTGGGTTGACCAATGCCCCAACCGCTTTCATGGATATGATGAACCGAGTTTTTCAACCCTATTTGGATCGATTCGTCGTTGTGTTCATCGACGACATCCTAGTGTGCTTCAAGTCGGAAGAGGAGCATGATGAGCATCTTCGAATTGTGTTGTAAATGTTAAGGGAGAAAAAGCTCTATGCCAAATTCAGCAAGTGTGAATTTTGGCTTAAGGAGGTGGCATTCTTAGGACACATGGTATCTGCTGAAGGAATAAGGGTGGATCCTAGAAAGATTGAAGCGGTGTTGGATTGGAAACCACCTAGGTCAGTGGCTGAGATTCGCAGTTTCTTAGGATTGGCAGGCTACTACAGAAGGTTTGTAGAAGAATTCTCGTCGATAGCCGCGCCTTTAACAAAGTTGTTAAGGAAGGAGGTACCCTTTGTATGGACGGATAAGTAGCAGGAGAGCTTTGAAAAGCTCAAGAGGGTTTTGACTGAAGCTCCAGTGTTGATTCAGCCGGAGGCAGGAAAAGATTTTATGGTGTACTGTGATGCTTCGCATACGGGATTAGGATGTGTTCTGATGCAGGATGGTAAAGTAGTCGCTTATGCGTCTCGATAGTTAAGGCCGCATGAGGTTAACTACCTAACCCATGACTTGGAGTTGGCGGCAGTGGTCTTTGCTTTGAAGGTGTGGAGGCACTATATTTATTGAGAAAAGTCGATAATCTACACAGACCACAAGAGCCTTAAGTATCTGTTGACTCAGAAGGAGTTAAACTTAAGACAGCGAAGGTGGGTGGAATTACTGAAGGATTATGACTGTTCGATAGAGTATCACCCGGGCAAGGCGAATGTGGTAGCAGATGCGCTAAGTTGAAAGGTGGTGTCAGATCTGAGGGTGTTATTTGTACACTTGAGTTTGTATGATGATGGAAGTCTCTTGGCGAATTGCAAGTCAAACCAACATGGTTGAATGAGGTAAAGGAAAGTCAGTTGGTGGATGAGGACCTAAGTGTTAAGTTACAACAAGTACGAATCGGAGAGTTAGAGGACTATGGTGTTAGTGATGATGGAGTATTGTGCTTCAAAGGAAAGGTCTCAGATGCCGAGGGACGAGGAGTTAAGACAGAGGATTCTTCGGAAGCACATAGTAGCCCTTATGCTATGCATCCGGAGGCACCAAACTCAGATAGGGATCTAAGGAATAGTTTTGGTGGCATGATCTTAGGCGGAAGTTATCAATTGGGGGAAATGTCCGACGTGTCGACAAGTTAAGGTGAACACGAAGTTCCATCGGATTGCTTCACCAATTGAGATTCCGATGGAAGTGGGAAAGAATTACCATGGACTTCGTTAGTGGGCTTCCCTTACGCCTACTAAGAAGGACTCGGTATGGGTAATAGTGGACCGTCGACCAAGTCCGCGCACTTTATCCCTAAGAGTTGATTATTCTCTTGAAATTGGCTAAATTATATGTGGCGTAAATTGTGAGGCTACATGGAGTACCTGTTCATCATTTTGGATAGAGACCCAAGATTTACGCCTCGGTTTTGAGGGCACTTCATCAAACTTTAGGCACTAAGTTGGATTTCACTACGGCTTTTCATCCACAATCAGACGGACAGTCTGAACGGGTAATCCAGGTGTTAGAAGATATGTTGAGGGGCTGTGTGATAGATTTCAGAGGAAGTTGGGAAGAATATTTGCCTCTAGCAGAATTTGCATACAACAACAGCTATCAAGCTAGCATTCGGATGGCACCGTATGAAGCGTTGTATGGTCGGAGGTGTCGAACTCCTACGTGTTGGACTAAATTAGGGGAACGTCGAGTTTTGGGACCAGAATTAGTAGCAGAGTCTGAAGAGAAGGTTGAGATAATTCGTGCATGATTGAAGGAAGCATCTGATAGGCAGAAGTCATACGCAGATCTTAAACGGAAGGAAATCGAATTTGATGTGGGAGACTAGGTATTCCTTAAGGTTTCACCTTGGAAGAAGGTGATGAGATTTGGTTGAAAAGGGAAACTAAGTCCAAGGTTTATAGGACCCTATCAAGTGTTGAAACAGGTTGGACCAGTGGCATATCAGTTGGAATTGCCACCCGAGTTGAAGCAGATGCACGACGTATTCCATGTGTCCATGCTACGTCGATATCGATCGGATCCATCTCATGTTGTACCAATCGAAGAGGTGGAGCTAAGGTCAGACTTATCCTACGAGGAGGAGCCGATTCAGATCCTAGAACGTAATGTGAAAGTGTTAAGGAGGAAGTCAGTTCCTCTAGTTAAGGTGTTATGGCGCAATCATGGATCGGAAGAAGCCTCGTGGGAGCTAGAAGAAGCAATGCGACAGTAGTACCCCCACCTATTCTAGCCAAGTAATTTTGAGGACGAAATTATTTTAAGGGGGTAGAACTATAACATCCTGAAAATGGGCCTATGCATTTTTGATTTAATTATACGAAATGGCATGTCTTATGTGTTATGAATGTATGGTGAACATTTTTGGAAACTTGGAAATGTTAAGTTTAAAAGAGGAAAGTGAACATTTTTGGAAACTTGGAAATGTAAGGAAATGTTTTAGAAATGTTAAGTTTAAAAGAGGAAACTAAAACAAGGTGGCCTTAAGAATATTAGTAGAGGGAATTTGACACACAATTGGGCTTGGAAAAGTGGCTTGGAGATGCCACTTAAGGCTCTGGGAATGACGCCATACACAGTGCAAGGAGGGCTTGTGTTCGAGTCGCGAAGGGAGCGAATGAAAGTTTTATTTTGCGCCATAGAGAAGAGGTAATGACGGCATTAAGGCACTGAGGGAGGAGTTTAAATTCTTTTAAAATTTCGACTAAGGGGGTAGATAAATGATGATTTATTTTAGATTATTTTCAAAGAGATAATTGAGGGATTATTCTTTAATTTTTAAATAAAGTGATAAAGATAAGAGAAGTGATGGCCAAGTAAGGGACACCAGGCCTAGTAATTTCGGCAATAGGAGGAAAAGAGAGGCCATTCATCATTCTTTCTTTCTCCTTTTCTCTCTGCCGAATTTTCCTAGCAAAATCCTCTCTTCTCTGCTATTTTGCCAAAACTGAAAACTCTAGCAAAGCAATCCGATTTCTTCACCTTTCTTCTCTTCCTTTTTCTTTTCTCTCAACCTTCCAAAAGCCGAAAGCAGGTTCTCTTAGGCCTAGCCGATTGTCTATTAACACCAAAAGCTGAAACCTTTGTTGATCACTATCTAGTCTTTGTAGCCGAATATTCGTGGGACTTCAAGCAAGGGTGTGTCGACTCCTATAGTAAGGGTAAGGATCTATTATTATCATTATGTTTCTTTTCTTCAAGACCAGGATTAAGATTCTAATGCTATTTGTATCTCTTGGCCGAAACTATAAAGGATCTTTCGGGATTTTGTCTATTATCGACTACTAGGGAGAAGAGACTACTTTTCGGGATTTAAAGATTCAAGGTAAGACATGTGAATATTAGGCCAAGGCCTATTTTTGGTGTTTTAGATCTAGTTCATATTTATTCAAAAGCCGAAACTAACCAAGTTAATTGATTCAATGTTGGACGATTGAAGGAAGGTATAGCACAAAGTTTTCAGGATTTGATTTGTAGTGAAATCGGCACCAAGGTAAGTTTTAGTGTACTAATCCTACTAGGATTTGGATTTATGGCCGAATGGCTCTTTACTAAGTATTAAATGATTGATTAAATGTAGAGATTTAAGATCTAAGGCATTAGATCAAGCTTTTCGGGATTTGGATTGGAAACCTTAAGCGAATCAGGTGTGTACCCCACACTATCTTTTAATAAGAATTATGGCTAAAATTTAATATGAGCATGTTTATAAGAATGTGAATATGGCTAAAGTACCATGCTATGGTACAAAGTACTGTACGTTTCCTACTCCTACTAGGACTATGAAAAATATCAGTTAAGGCACACATATGAAACTATAAGTATGTGATTTAAGAATTTGGCATGTTTTGTATGACATGGGCATATGGGATATTATGAAAAAGGGGAAGTGAATGTGGTGACCTAAGACCACAATATCTGAATGTGGTGACCTAAGACCACGATATCTGAATATGGTGTCTCATGACACAAAGTATGTATCCGGTGGCTATGCCACGAACTTTATAAGGGCGATGTGCACGTCGACTGCAGCGACTGCCTTCGATGGTGTGTAGTGGATGGAGGGTTGACTTAGTAGTCCCCACAGTGTGCAGGATGGTACGGGTGATGTGTAGCAAATGGCATATAGGTTTGGGTTCGGGTTGCATCATTATTTCCTATCTGTTATATGAATATGCATGTAATATGTGAACATATGCCTAAATTGTTAAATTTTAGTGTTGGTTACATATTGAGTCTGTTTGACTCACCCCTTGTGGGATTACTTTTTAGGTGACGATCAGTGATGGGCCGGGTCGGCAGGAGCTTAGTGGAGGCCATGTGAAGTTCAGATTTTTCTTTATATTGGACTCTTTTTATTTTGAGTACTTTGAATTTATTTTTGGGAATTATTTGATGTAATAAGGCCATAGTTGAATTATTTTATTTTACTTCTACTTATCCTGCTACAAAATATTCTTTAAAAAAAAAAAGACTAAGTGAATTTATCATGAACCAAACCCTAAATGTTTTGTCACCTAAAGTCAAAGGATTTCTCATATAAAATTAACTTGTTTTCCAACCCGAGCCCAACCCAAAAATAATCTTTCTTTTAAATCACATCGTTCTGTTTCCAATGCCACAAAAAAAATTTTGAATCGGTTTACATCGAGGAACATACCAGATCTGGTAAAAGCTCGTGGGCCAGGTTTGGGGTGTTTCAATGTAAGTTCAAGGCAAGCTTGGCATTGAACAGAGATATCATGTAAGTCCATGGCAAGCTTGGCATTGAACAGAGTTATCATGTAAGTCCAAGGCAAGCTTGGCATTGAACAGAATTATCATGTAATTCTAAGGCAAGCTTGGGATTGAACAGAGTTATCATGTAAGTCCAAGGCAAGCTTGGCATTGAACAGAGATATCATGTAAGTCCAAGGAAAGCTTGGCATTGAACAGAGTTATCATGTAAGTCAAAGGCAAGCTTGGCATTGAACAAAGATATTATGTAAGTCCAAGGCAAGCTTGGCATTGAACAGAGATATCATGTAAGTCCAAGGCAAGCTTGGCATTGAACAGAGTTATCATGTAAGTCCAAGGCAAGCTTGGCATTGAATAGAGTTATCATGTAAATCCAATGCAAGCTTGGCATTGAACAGAGATATCATGTAAGTCCAAGGTAAGCTTGGCAATGAACAGAGATATCATGTAAGTCCAAGGCAAGCTTGGCATTGATGCAAGAAGAGATATTCAATGTAAGTCCATATTTAGAATATGGCTTTGGTATCAAGATCATGGCAAGAGATTTAGTATCCTCGGTTAATCACAGAAATTCATTAGACAAATGAGTAAAGTTAAAATGTGATAACAAGAAAGCTAAGAAAGCAAAGTTATCATCTAATGGAAATTGAGTATTAATTATGTTATGAATGCTGAGTTAGAGATCATATGATTATGTTTAAAAATGCTGATCAATGTGATCAAGTGGTACTGGTACCTTGCTTACCTTACAAGTATGAGAATAGTAAATATCATGAGACAAGTAAGAATCATTTATGAGTAAGTAAGCTTTATAGCTGAAAATTATGATGCCATTGTTATGTTAAATGAATTATATTAATCAAGTTATTCTTTTATGAATTATTCATGCAAACTTACTAAGCTAAATGCTTATGTCTTTAATTCTTTCTTTATATGTAGTCCCACCAAGCTAATTTGTGGATCATCGGAGTCAGAGCTCGTAGCACACTATCCACCCTTATTTTGGTATAGCCAAATTATTTTACTAAGTATGGCATGTATAGGAAGCATTCATTTTGAAAACATAGTTTGAAAAAAGCCATTGTATAGACTATCAAGTTTATTATTATTTTGTATATGGCTAAGTGGTTGGCCAAATGGTTTAAGTTGGTTTGTATATAGAAATCAATGAAATACGTAGAATTATTCATGGAAGATGTGTTATTGTTGATTGGGTATGATCTTTATTTCAGGGTGGTAAATGGCTTGGTAGATAGCCTTTAAAGCGCCCACACGGTTAGACACACGGGCGTGTGTCTAGGCCGCGTAAACCCTGCACTTTAATGTTTTAATTCAGGATATGCCACTATTGTCTTACACAGCCGTATGTATGAACCGTGTAAGACACACAGTCAAAGCATGGGCATGTGCCCAGGCCGTGTGATTGAAGTTAGTAGCCTCCCACAGTTGTGGACACGGGCGTGTTAAGGCCGTGTGATTGAAGTCAGTAACTCCCCATGGTTGTAGGCATGGGTGTGTCTAAGGGTCCATGGGCGTGTCCCAAGTAACATGGGCGTGTGAACCCTGATTCAAAATTTAGTTTTCGATTAAGTGTCTGAAAGTTTTCGGATAAGTGTTTAAGGCCTCGTAAGCCCACAATACGTATGATTTGACCAAGAAAGAAAAGTTTTAAGTAAGATAAAAAAAAGAAAATAATAACCCGTAAAAGTATGTTCTAGTAAGTAAAGCATAGTAATGTCTTGTATCTAGTCCTAGCATCAGACTTGGGTATGGGGTGTTACATTTAGTGGTATCAGAGCTACGATTTAGTCAGTTCTAGGGCTAACGTAGCACGAGCATGAGTCTAGCTATACATGCCATACATAAGAATGTTTTAATAATGATAGTGCGACGACTCCTGACTATTTAAATTATGTTTATATATATAGTAAATGGATCCCGAAGAAGTTGTGGCAGATGATGTAGAAAATAATGTGCCGGCTCTCGCTGAGGGGACAATGCCAAGCGAGAATGAGAATAGACCTACTACGGTGAGTTAAAGAGGAGGAGAAGAGGCTAGAGAAGCCTTCCTCCACATGATGAATACATGGTATACGGAGTTCGTACGTGCGAACCATTATGCAGAGCCTCCTCCACCCCTGCCTGTTCCACAACCTGCTCCAGTAGCCCCTCTAGTGGTAGAGGTGGTAAGAGGAGATAAACCTCCAATCGATAGGATCAGGAAACATGGGGCAGAAGAATTTCGGCTAAAAGAGATGATGATCCGAGAAAAGTTGAGTTCGGTTGGAAAATACCACCGTGGTATTTAATGAGTCATCATGCACCTCGAGGAATGCATGAAGTGTGTAGTCTCCTCTTAAGAGACTCTGCTTACCAATGGTGGAACACCCTTGTGTCGGTTATACCAAGGGAAAGAGTCACATGGGAATTCTTCCAAGAAGAATTCAAGAAAAAGTATATCAGCCAAAGGTTTGTAGACCAAAAAAGGAAAGAATTCCTAGAATTGAAGTAAGGCAAAATGTCAGTGACCGATTATGAGCGTGAGTTTGTATGACTCAGCAAGTACGCTCGCAAATGTGTTTCCACTGAAACCATCATGAGTAAAAGGTTTGAAGATGGGTTAAATGAGGACATCAAATTGGTTGTTGCTGTCTTAGAGTTAAAGGAATTCGTTGTGTTAGTAGAGAGGGCTTGTAAAGCCGAGGAATTGATAAAGGAGAAGAGAAAGTCTGAAATGGAGTCTCATGACTCTAGAAAGAGACAGTGGAATAAGTCATTCCAATCTTCGTCTAAGAAGTCAAGAGATTTTCTTTCTCGATTAGCTAATTCCACTGGGTTTTCAAGAAAGGATAAGAGTAAGCAGTATCTGAGAAATAAAGCACAGACGACTTCAATTGCAAGTGTTGGAACTTTTAGATCTGATAGACCTGAATGCCCACAGTGTGGCAGACGACATCTAGGAGAATGCCGAGCACATGAAAATGCTGAGCACATGAAAATGCATGCTTTAGATGTGGATCTCAAGATCATTTCATAAAAGATTGCTCGAAGATAACTAAATAAGAGGGAATTCAGAACCCGAAATCCGAGAGTATGATACGAGGAAGACCGCAAAAAAACCCAAGAAGTGGAGGAATTGGAAGAGGAAACCCCAGAGAGCAGGCTGTGAAACTCGAGAGTAGAGCGCCTGCAAGAACTTATGCTATTCATGCTCGCGAAGAGGCATCTTCCCCTGATGTTATTACGGATACCTTTTCTCTTTACAATATCAAAGTTATTACTTTAATAGATCCTGGATCCACACACTCTTACATTTGTATGAAATTAGTATCCGAATTGAGTATGCCTATAGATTTTACAGAATTTATGATTAAAGTGTCTAATCCTTTAGGAAAGAGTATGTTAGTTGATAAAGTTTGCAGAGATTGTCCATTAATGATTAAAGATCATTGCTTTAAAGCAAATCTTATGTTGTTACGATTTGATGAATTCGACCTCATTCTTGGTACAGACTGTTTGATCACTCATAATGTGATTGTTAATTGTGGGAAGAAATACATTGAGATGAGATGTGAAAATGGGGATATTCTTCATGTAGAATTAGATGAACATGACAGATTGTAGGTAATGATTCCTAATATGAAGGCACAGAGATGTTTAAGAAAAGGGTATGAAGTATATCTAGCCTTTGTTATGAATGATAAAGAAACAGAGCTGAAGATTGAGTTAGTGCCGATAGTATGTGAGTACGTGGATGTTTTTTCCTGAGTAATTACCGAGACTTCCGCCAGTTAGAGAGGTAGAGTTCAGTATTGAGCTAGCTTCCGGTACAGTACTGATTTCTATTACTCCTTACAGAATGGCTTCCACAGAGTTGAAAGAATTAAAGTTATAGTTGCAAGAACTGACTGACAAGGGTTTTGCAAGGTCAAGTTGTTCACCATGGGGTGCTCCAGTTTTATTTGTGAAAAAGAAAGATGGCACCATTAAATTATGCATCAATTACCGTCAACTTAATAAAGTAACAGTAAAGAATAAGTACCTATTGCCTAGGATCGATGATTTGTTCGATCAATTGAAAGGAGTGACTGTGTTCTCCAAAATAGACTTGAGATCAGGGTACTACCAGTTAAGAGTAAAAGATTCAGATGTGTCTAAGACTGCCTTTCGAATGAGGCATGGGCATTATGAATTTTTAGTCATTCCCTTTGGGTTGACCAATGCTCCCGAGGTATTCATGGATTTAATGAACCGCATATTTAGACCATACATCGATAAGTTTGCAGTCGTTTTTATTGATGACATACTAATTTATTCCCGAGATGAGAATGATCATGCTGAACATCTACGGACAGTTTTACAAATTCTACGAGAAAGTCAGTTGTATGCCAAGTTTAGTAAAAGTGAAATTTGGCTCAAGGAAGTGGGATTTTTGGGACATATTGTCTCTAAAGATGGAGTCTGAATAGATCCAAGTAAGATTTCGGCCATAATGGACTGGAAGCCACCTAAGAACATCTCTAAAATTAGAAGTTTTCTAGGCCTAGCTGGCTATTACAGGCAATTTGTCCAAGGGTTTTCTATGATTGCAACCCCGATAACTAAATTGTTACAGAAGAATGTGAAGTTTGAGTGGTCGGAAAGATGCCAACAAAGTTTTGAGGAGTTGAAAGCAATGTTGACAGCAGCTCCAGTTTTAGTACAACCCAAGTTAGGGAAAGAATTCATAATTTATAGCTATGCATCCTTAAATGGATTAGGCTGTGTGCTCATGCAAAAAGGCAAAGTGATTGCTTATGCCTCCAGATAGTTGAAGCCTCACGTGAAGAATTATCGGACGCATGATCTAGCATTAGCTGCAATAGTCTTTGCTTTGAAGATTTGGAGACACCATTTATATGGTGAAAGATGTCAAATTTTTACTGACCACAAAAGTCTGAAGTACTAAGATGTATAATAACTTGAAACAATTGTATTGGTGGCCAAAATAAAGAAAGACATTTCAGAGTTTGTTTCCTAGTGCTTGATTTGTCAGCAAGTAAAGGCTTAACACCAAGTACCTTCTAGTTTACTTTAGCCCATTTTAATTCCCGAGTGGAAATGAGACGGTATCACCATGGATTTTGTAATGGGGTTACCATTGTCACCAAGCAAGAAGGATGCTATATGGGTGGTAGTTGATAGACTCATGAAGTCAACCCATTTTATACCCGTACGAGTTGATTACTCACTAAACAAGTTGGCAAACTTGTATGTTTCAGAAATAGTAAGGCTTCATGGTGTTCCTCTATCGATAATATCGGATAGAGATCCGAGATTTACATCCAGATTTTGGAAGAAGCTGCAAGAAGCCTTGGGTACAAGATTGAGCTTTAGCACAGCTTTTCACCCTCAAACTGACCGTCAATCGGAGAGAGTAATTCAAGTGCTAAAGGATATGCTCTGATGTTGTGTTCTCGAATTTCGAAGCAGTTGGGAAAAGTTTCTCCCATTGATAGAATTTGCTTACAACAATAGTTTTCAGTCGAGCTTGAAGATGGCATCTTATGATGCTCTATATGGGCGTAAATACAGAACACCTTTGTTTTGGACTGAACTTAAGGAAAACCAAATTCACGGGGTCGATCTGGTTAAAGAAGCTGAAGAGAACGTAAAAGTGATTCGAGAATGTTTAAAGGCTGCATCAGACAGACAAAAATCCTATTCGGATTTAAAAAGAAAATAAATAGAGTATCAAAGTGTCACCATGGAGAAAGGTTCTCAGATTTGGCCGAAAGGGCAAGTTAAGCTCACGTTTCATTGGACCTTATGAGATTTTGGAGAGAGTTTGGCCAGTAGCTTATCGTTTAGCTTTACTATTAGAATTAGAAAATGATACATGATGTGTTTCACGTGTCAATGTTATGACGCTACAGATCAGACCCTTCACATGTAATTACCCCGTCAGAAATCTAGATTCATCCTGACATGACTTACGGTGAAGAACCCATCAAGATTTTGGCTCAGGAAGTCAAGCAGTTAAGAAATAAAAGTATTGCTTTAGTGAAAGTATTGTGGAAAATACATGGGATAGAGGAAGCTACGTGGGAAATAGAAGAGAATATGAGAAACCAATATCCAAACCTTTTTGCTGGTAAGATTTTCGAGGACGAAAATCCCTAAGGGGGGAGAATTGTAACAGCCCGATTTACGGCTTAGTCAGAATAGTGGTGCGAGACCATGAAACTGAGATGAATTTATGAGTTTACAAAGTTTATGTTATGTTTGCATGCTAGTATGAAATTTTCATGAAGCAATTTTGTTAAATTGTTGTTGAATGGTCCAAAAGGACTAAATTGCAAAAGTTGCAAAATATGAGTTTCTAGAAGCTTTTTGTATGAAGTAGCTTTAGAATAATAATTAGGAGCCCTCAAATACAAATTTGCCCAAAATCTAATTTTTGGACAAAAATTGGCCTTGAGATGGTGTTATAGAAATTTTTAGTGATAAGAGCATTTTGGTCATTTATGAATTAAATGATTAAAATAGGAAAAAGATGTAACACCCCGCGCCTAAGACTGAAACTGGGTCTGGATACGAGACATTACTATGCTTGAACTCACTGAAACATGTACTTACGGGCTATAAAATTTCGTTCCAACTTAAAAACTTCACTTTCTTGATCAACACATATAACAAGGGCCTACGAGGCCTTTAACTCAAGTCAAAAAACTTTCAAAACTAAAATCAAATAACTCATTTTTGAAGCAGGGTTCACATACTCGTGTGACTTGGAACACGCCCGTACCCTTAAGCATGCCTATGCCCTCAAACCGTGTAGGGCTACTGACTATTTCCACACGGCTTAGACACGCCTGTGTCTACCAACCGTGGAAGGTTACTGACTAATTTCACACGGCCATGACATGCCCGTGGGCTTAGACCGTGTGCTAATCCTTGATATACTGACTAAATCAACATGGTCTGGGAACACGCCCATGTCCAAACCGTGTGTCTTACACGGCACACACATACGGCCGTGGGATTTGCCTGTGGCCTATTCTGATTAATAATACTAAGGTGCAGGGTTAACACGGTCTTGACACACGCCCGTGTGTCAAACAGTGTGGGCACTTACAGGCTATTTACCAAGCCGTTAGCCACCTTGAAATGAAGATCATAACCATACACAATTCAACGATGCAATAACAACCTAATTTTATGAATAATACTACATGCTTCATTGATCTCAATAAACATACATGCTTAGTCAAATTTGGCTAATCACTTAGCCATATACAAAAGAATAATAAACTTGATAGCCTTTACAAATGCCCTTCTTAAAACATGTCCACAAAATGAATGTTTCCTATACATGCCATACTTAGTACAGTAACTTGGCTATACCAAAATAAGAGTTGATAGTGTGTTGCGAGCTCTGACTTTAATGATCCACGAGTTAGCTTGGCGAGACGGCATAGAAAGAAAGAATCATAATTTAAGCATATAGCTTAGTAAGTTTGCATGTAACAACTCTTAGCATCATCATTGCTTAATATAATCCATTTCACATAAACAATGGTATCATGAATTTCAGCTAAAGCTTACTTACTCATATAGATTCTTAAATGTCTCATGACACTTACTATTATCATACTTGTAAGGTAACCATGATACCTGAATCACTTGATCACATTGATCAGTATACTATAATAACAATAATCATGATATCTACTTTCTCATTCACAACATGAATAATACTCAACATCATCTAACTTCATCTTGATACTAACTTTACTTTCTTAGCTTTCTTGCTATCTTCTTTTAGCTTACTCATTTGCCCGATGAATTTCTGTGAATAACCGAGGATACTAAATCTCTTCCCACATAATATGATGCCAAAGCCATATCCTAGACATGGTCTTACATGGGTTATCTCATCTTGGTTTCAAGGCCATGTCTTGACATGGACTTATATGAAGTCTTGCTCTTGATAACATACTCAATGCCAAGCTTGAGTCCTTGGACTTACATGATAACTTGCTTGCTAACTTGATCAATGCCAAGCTTGCCTTGGACTTACATGATATCTTGATCAATACCAAGCTTGTCTTGGACTTACATGATAACTTGCTTGCTAACTTGATCAATGCCAAGCTTGCCTTGGACTTACATGATATCTTGATCAATGCCAAGCTTGCCTTGGACTTACATGATATCTTGATCAATGCCAAGCTTTCCTTGGACTTACATGATAACTTGCTTGCTAACTTGATCAATGCCAAGCTTTCCTTGGACTTACATGATAACTTGATCAATGCCAAGCTTGCCTTGGACTTACATGATAACTTGCGTGGTAGATCAAGTATCCTGGGAAATTTATCTCCCATCGGGACTTACTCGTACTTATCATCATGATTTCTTGCTTGAACATAACATGATCATTTCATACAATTATTGTACATTATGTTAAGCAATTTAATGATAATAATCATAAAGCTTAGAAATCATACAAACTTACCTCAATATACAAAATGTTTGTAGATGTGCAATTTAGTCCTCGACTTTGTTCTTGCCTCAATTTTGATCCGGGCTTCATTTTTCTTGATCTATAATCATAAATAGATCATTTAATAACCATATTGACTAAATTGACTCATAACTCATACTTTGGAAAAATTATTATTTTGCCCTTATACTTTTTAATATTTGCACTTTTGCCCCAATTCTCGTAAAATGATTTTCATGCAACTTTCTTAAACTTCATGTTCAACTGAATCATTTTCTCTTCTATAACAATCATCAATTATCACTATTTCTAGTAGGTATGACCAATTTTATAACTGTTACAAAATGGTCCATACTACCATTTTTCATGAAATTCATTAAGGAAAAGAAGTTTATCTAACATCAAACTCCCTTAAACTTCCATAAAACATCATTTAACAAGCATGTCATTCAAGGGTAGATTTTTGAACATGCATCTTAGCTCATTTTATAGCTAAAATTAGCTAATTCATAATACGGGAACTTCAAAAATACGAAAAATATTAAAAACGGGCTATAAAAGGAGCTAAGATGCATGTTCAAAAATGAATTAGCTAGGGTAGATTTTTGTAACAGCCCGATTTAGGGCCTAGTCGTGATACAATGAGCTTGAAAAAAATAAAGAACCCTAGCTATGGTGTCTCCCAATTTTCGGCAGCAACAAGGAAGAAGATGAGTGAATTTTTCTCATATTTATCCTATTTTAATCACTAATGAGGCCAAATGAACAAAATGCCCTTCCTCTTAAAAATTTCCATAATAGTCTCTTAAGGCCAATTTTGTCCAAAAATTAAATTTTGGGAAAATTGCTATTTAAGGGCTCATAATTATTATTCTAAAGCTATTTCATGCAAAAAGCTTCTAGAAACTCATTTATTGCAACTTTTGCAATTTAGTCCTTTTTGGACCAATTGACCTCAACTTAATAAAATTGCTTTACAAAACTTTCATACTAACGTGCAAACATGGCATAAACTTGAAAAACTCATAACTTCACCTTGGGTTCGTGGCCTCGCACCACTATCACGACTAGGCCCTAAATCGGGCTGTTATAAAAGATGAGAAAAATCTACTCATCTTCTTCCCCCATTGCCGAAAATTTGAAGGAAGCCATAGCTAGGGTTCTTCAATTTTTCAAGCTTGCTAGTAAGTGCTCCTAAGCCTATTTTTTGATATTCTTCGTATTTTCGAAGTTCTCGTATTATGAATTAGCCATTTTTAGCTATTAACCAAAAAAATTTACCCATGAATGACATGCATGCTAAATGATGTTTTATGGAAGTTTAAGAGAGGTTGATGTTAGATTAACATCTTTTCCTTAATGAATTTCATGAAAAATGATAGTATGGACCATTTTGTAATAGTTATAAAATTTGGTCATACTTACTAGAAAAGAGAGAATTGATGATTGTTATAGTTGAGAAAATGATTCAGCTAAGCATGAACTTTAAGAAAGTTGCATGAAAATCATATTACGAGCCTAGGGGCAAAAGTGTAAATATTAGAAAGTATAGGGGCAAAATAGTAATTTTGAAAAAGTATGAGTTATGAGTCAATATGATTATTAAATGATCTATTTATGATTATAGATCAAGAAAAATGAAGCCCGGATCGAAACCGAGGTAAGAACAAAGTCGAGGACTAAATTGCACAACTACATACATTTTGTATATCGAGGTAAGTTTGTATGATTTCTAAGCTTTATGATTTCTATCATTGAATTGCTTAGTATAATGTACATTGTTATCAAGAAATTATTATTGTTTTGCTAAATAAAGAAATCAATGTGATTAAGTATGAACAAGTTATCATGTAAGTTCAAGGCAAGCTTGGCATTGAACAGAGACATCACGTAAGTTCAAGGCAAGCTTGGCATTGAACAGAGATATCATGTAAGTCCAAGGCAAGCTTGGCATTGAACAGAGATATCATGTAAGTCCAAGGCAAGCTTGGCATTGAACAGAGATATCATGTAAGTCCAAGGCAAGCTTGGCATTGAACAGTGATATCATGTAATTCCAAGGCAAGCTTGGCATTGAACAGAGTTATCATGTAATTCCAAGGCAAGCTTGGCATTGAAGAGAGATATCATGTAAGTCCAAGGCAAGCTTGGCATTGAACAGAGATATCATGTAAGTCCAAGGCAAGCTTGGCATTGAACAGAGTTATCATGTAAGTCCAAGGCAAGATTGGCATTGAACAGAGTTATCATGTAAGTCCAAGGCAAGCTTGGCATTGAATAGAGTTATCATGTAAGTCCAAGGCAAGCTTGGCATTGATGCAAGAAGAGATATTCCATGTAAGTACATATTTAGAATATGGCTTTGGTATCAAGATCATGGCAAGATATTTAGTATCCTCGGTTAATCGTAGAAATTCATTAGGCAAATGAGTAAAGTTAAAATGTGATAACAAGAAAGCTAAGAAAGCAAAGTTATAATCTAATGGAAATTGAGTATTAATTATGTTATGAATGATGAGTTAGAGATCATAATTATTATGTTTAAAAATGTTGATCAATGTGATCAAGTGGTACTGGTACCTTGCTTACCTTACAAGTATGAGAATAGTAAATATCATGAGACAAGTAAGAATCATGTATGAGTAAGTAAGCTTTATAGCTGAAAATTATGATACCATTGTTACGTTAAATGAATTATATTAATCAAGTTATTCTTTTATGAATTATACATACAAACTTACTAAGCTACATGCTTACGTCTTTAATTCTTTCTTTCTATGTAGTCCCGCCAAGCTAATTTGTGGATCATTGGAGTCAGAGCTCGTAGCACACTATCAACCCTTATTTTGGTATAGCCAAATTATTTTACTAAGTATGGCATGTATAGGAAGCATTCATTTTGAAAACATAGTTTGAGAAAAGCCATTGTATAGACTATCAAGTTTATTATTCTTTTGTATATGGCTAAGTGGTTGGCCAAATGGTTTAAGTTGGTTTGTATATAGAAATCAATGAAATACGTAGTATTATTCATGGAAGATGTGTTATTATTGATTGAGTATGATCTTTATTTTAGGCTGGTAAATGGCTTGGTAAATAGCCTTTAAGTGCCTACACGGTTAGACACGCGGGCGTGTGTCTAGGCCGTGTAAACCCTGCACTTTAATGTTTTAATTCAGGATATGCCAAGTTATCTTACACGGCCGTGTGTATGAACCGTGTAAGACACACGGTCAAAGCATGGGCATGTGCCTAGGCTGTGTGATTGAAGTCAGTAGCCTCCCACGATTGTGGACACAGGCATGTTAAGGCCGTGTGATTGAAGTCAGTAACTCCCCACGGTTGTAGGCATGGGTGTGTCTAAGGGTACACGGGCGTGTCCCATGTAATGGGCATGTGAACCCTGCTTCAAAATTTAGTTTTCGATTAAGTGTCCGAAAGTTTTCGGATAAGTGTTTAAGGCCTCGTAAGCCCACAATACGTATGATTTGACCAAGAAAGAAAAGTTTTAAGTCGGATAAAAAAAATTATAACCCATAAAAGTATGTTCTAGTAAGTCAAGCATAGTAATGTCTCGTATCTAGTCCTAGCATCGGACTCGTGTATGGGGTGTTACATTATTAGTACACTTGGTCCTTGTGGATACGATATTATCGGTCTTACCATAACTATACTATTGAACGATATGTGCACTTGCCTTTGTTGTGATCATAGTTAGTTTGAGACCACGTCAAGTTTTTGGCGCCATTGTCGGGGACTAAGATATTAGGAACGCTAAATTTTTATTACTTTAGCCATTTTTACTTTATTTACAATTTATTCATTTTTTTATTTTATTTTATTTTCTAATTTTTCCTTTTATTTGCTTCTGGCAGGTAACTCTAGTTTATGACCAGAAGAAACCCGTCAGGACCATTACTTTATAATAGTGATATAGAAGGTGCCGCTCGTAGAAACCGAGGAGAAATAAGGTGAAGCTTACAATACATAGAAGAAGAACAAGAAGATGAAACCAATAATACCGAAGAGATGGCTAATAATAATCTGCTTCCCCCTGTGGTTGCCGCAAACCTGGTGAAGCAAAATCCTGCTCCTCGTACTATGTATGATTATGCTAAACCTAATTTAACAGGAACTGAATAAAGTATTGTTAGACCTGCTGTTGCTGTAAATAATTTTGAACTGAAACCTAACACTATTCAGATGATTCGGTAATTTGTTCAGTTTGATGGTTTGCAAGATGAGGATCCAAACAATCACCTGGCAAATTTTCTGGAATTCTACGACACTTTCAAAATAAATGGCATTTCTAACGATGCCATTCGCCTTTGGTTGTTTCCCTTCTCGTTGAGGAATAACGCCAAACAGTGGTTGAACTCGTTACCACGAGGATCAATCATTACATGGGAACAAATGATCAAAATTTTTTACTTAAATACTTTCCACCGGCTAAAATGGCTAAGTTGAGGAATGATATCTCTTCTTTTATACAGATGGATTTAGAAACACTGTACGATGCATGGGAGAGATACAATGATCTATTGAGAAGGTGCCCTCACCATGGGTTACTATTATGGTTACAGGTTCAAACCTTTTACAATGGTGTGAACCCCTCAACCAGGCAGTTGATTGACGTAGCTATCGGCGGTACATTAAACAATAAAATACTTGAGGCTGCCTACGAATTCATTGAAGATATGTCACTGAATAACTATTAGTGGCAAGTTATGAGGACAAAGCCAGTGAAAGCAGCCAGTGTTTTCAACCTCGACGCAGTGACCGTGCTGTCAAACCAGGTAGAACTCTTAAGTAAAAAGATTGATTATGGCTTGTGTGGTTCTTCGCAAGTATATCCAGTTATGTAGTGCGATACAAATGGAGGAGGGATGAGCAATATAGAATACCCACCTTACAACCCTGGAATAGAAAACGAACAGATGAACTATATGGGTAATAATTCTAGACTCAAAATAACCCTTATAGTAACACTTACAATCTAGGTTGGAGGAACCACCCAAACTTTTCATGGGGTGGACAAGGAAATCAAAGCCAACAACCTCCTCCAGGCTTTCAATAGCAACCCTATCCACAAGAGAAAAAGCCAAACCTTAAGGAGATGCTAACAAAATTTATCGCGGTGTTAGAAACCCGTTTCCAAAACACCGAAACAGCACTAAAAAATCAGCAAGCATCGATTCAAGGGCTTGAGAGTCAATTAGGACAACTTGCTAAACTCATATCTGAACGACCAAAAGGTAGCTTGCTAAGCAACACTGAAACTAACCCAAAGGAGAAACTTCATGCCATTACTGCTCACGATAGAGAAGGGTTAGATGAACCAAAATTGAGGCAAGAGAATGTGGTAGAGGAAGGTAAGGTCGAGATAAGCCATGATAAACCAAAACTAGTAAGTATAGAATACCAACCTCGTGTGCCATATCCCAATGCCACAAAGAAAGACCGCACAGATGAACAATTCGATAAATTTCTTAAACTTTTAAAAAAAATTGCATATTAACTTACCATTTTATAACACCCCCAAACCCGACCCATGCGTTTCAACCAGATCTAGTATGCTACGAGTTGTACATTGAAAACTTTCGCTTTGTTCGTTATGGAAATCATAAGTCAATTGGACATTATTTGGATAAATAAGTGACATTTTAAAATTTAAAATCCCTTGTATTACTATTATTAAGTATAACTAAACCTTATCATGAATTCATAAGTTACATAACATTGAAGACATCTTAGTTGAATAAAACTAGGGGCCTTATTACATAAATATTCCCAAATAAAATAAAATAAAATTTAAAAAAATCCCAAAAATAATTTGTAGAAATAAAACTTGATGGCCCCTCGAGTTCGACTCGGCTCCCATGTCCACGATCTACTGCTCATCTGGAAGAGTAGAGAAAAGGAAAGCGTGAGTCACCAAAATTCAGTGTATAAATCTCAAAACACACAATGACCCGAGCCCACAAACACATAATGGGCCCTGGCCCATACATGAAGGTAACAATCATAATCACATGGTAAACGATAAATAATGAATAACCCAACCCATCCTAGGTTTCCATCCTCTACACACCAACCCGTACCAACTATCACACCTTGGGGATTTCTACAATCAACCCTCCATCCGCTACACACCAAAATGACAGCCGCACTGCCTATTCCTATTAATTAGGAATCATTGAATGTGGCATAGCCACCGATCATTATGTGACCTAACATTTGTATATGTGGGATTTCTACCACCGATCACCAAGTGACCTATCATACACTTCCCCTTCAATATCATATTCCCACCCCATGCATACACATAAAGAAAACATCATGCAGTCATATATATTTTCCGATACACATAGGGAGTTCTATGTTTACGTACCTGACATCCTTGCCTAACCCTTTTAGGGTTCCATTTGACTGCCTATACAGCCTCATTCTGGCTTTTAAGCCCATAACATATATATAGTCATACATAAAGGTTTATTAGTGTGTTAGAGATCTACACACCGACATCGATAAGATGATGCTTTCTATGTTGACGCTATCCTTAGTCGACACTCACGCTTTTCGGCCTAAGGTGTTGTTCGGAAGTCGGTCCACAACCAAGTGGCCAATCTCGAATGGCAGATACTACTCTTTTCTTAAACTTAGGTATTTTCTCCTTTGCCTGATCTATATTTAATTCCATCACAAGTCCTTATCAGAACTACTATCACAATATTTAATCGTTAATTCTCATTATAACCTTAAGATCTTGCATATAATGATCAAATCTAATAGAAATCTAGGGAAATCTTCTTACCTAAAAAATCCCGAAAGTGGAGACTAGCTATTTTCGGCTTTTATATCTAATTGACCAAGCTTCTTTCAAATCGCGAATTGCTGCCCATCATAAAACCATTAAACTATTAGCTTTTGGCTTTTGCCTTTCAAAAATTGGGAATAGATCATCGGCACAAGGAGGAAAAAGTGGAGAAGAGTTTCGGCTTTTGAAGAAATTGGAGAAAAGAAATTGAAGAAGGAGAGGCTAAGGAATTTCAGCACAATGGGAGAAGAAATTAGGGTTTTCAATGTCAGAATCAAGGAGCTATCCCTTCTATTTATAGATATTTCGACACCTCATGTATAAAATCAAAACGCCCTTCCTAATTAATTAAAATTCAAGCTAAATGAAAGGGAAAATTAGGCACCCTCTTTGCCATGCAGTAGCAAATTTTACACTCCTCTAGGCAGTGGATTTTTGACCAACACTTCCCTTGAAGATAAGCTCCTAACTTTTCTCCTTTTTATCTACTATTTTATCAATTATAAAATCCATCTAAATCTTCCTATTTTTGAGCCTTGTAGCCGTCCACCTCATCAAATCATAATGCCTAAATTTAACTCACTTAAATTAAAAGATTTGGGCTTTATTAAACTTAAATTTTGGGCCCCTAACTCCTTGTGTGTGGCGTCACCCCTTGCTTCATTTTAGGTGCCAAAAATGGCCCTAAAAACATGGGCTCCTTGTAGCCAAAACTTGGGCCTCTTTTATTGTTAATGACGCCACCTTAAAATAATTCAATCAAGGCCTTTGCTTAATCCTAAGCCCAATTTTGAACCCCTATCACTTAAATTAACAAATTAAACATATCCCCACACTAAATGCATAGGCCCATAAATTTAGGATGTTACAGTTCTACCCCCTTAAAGAAATTTCGTCCTCGAAATTTCCAATTAACTAGTAATCAAACTACCTAAGTCTCACTACTATACTTTCGCTGCGCACTCTTATTCTAAAGCCAAAATAAACACTTAATATACTATGGTAGGGTACGCACCGATATTCACATCTAGAGCATCCTCATCCCCTTGGCGACGTACTGCATAGACCAAGGTCGGTCCTCGCGCCAAGATAGCTCGCACCTCCACGACCATGTCCTGTGCCATTACCACCATTGACTTGACCATGGCCCCTTGGTGGTTGTTGACCTCCTTTTCTCGGCGGTGCATTCACTTGATCTATGGGCCCTTTACCGCCCGGTTGCTGCAGACAGTTTCTAACTTGGTGGTCCGTAGATCCACACCTAAAACACTTCCCAGTGCCTGTCCAACACTCATCGGTATGGAACTTACCACATTGGGCACACTTTTGTGTCTGGTTAGCAGCAGCCGGTCTCTCATCCTATTTTGGCCCGTCTAACCTAGGTCTTTTCTGAGTTTGCCCAACTGCCCCTAACGATTCAAAATTCCTCTTACTTCTACTCCTATCTCTATCTCGATTCAGTTTCTCAGTCCGCTTTACCTCCTCAGCTATCTTAGCCTTTTCCACAAGCACAGCAAATTCCCTCTCCCACTGAGGGGCTATCAAAACACGCAAATCATCCCTCAGGCCATCTTCGAACCTAACACAACATTCATGCTCCATGGCTACCATCCCACAAACATAACGGCTAAGGCGTAAGAATTCAGCTTCATACGCAGCCACTGACCTACTCCCTTGCACCAGATTCAGAAATGCTCTGCGCTGTGCATCTACATAACTTGATCCAATATACTTATTCTGAAACATCATTTTAAAGAGATTGTAGGTAATACGATCAACCACTGTTCCATCCTTAACCGTAAGCCACCATTGGTAGGCTTCATCTCGTAGGAGAGATATAATTCCTTTCAACTTCTCCTTCTCCGTGAAATTCAAACCATCTATTATTCGTTCTACCGCCTCTAACCAATACTCTGCTGAACTTGGGGCTACCTCAGAAATTCCCCTAAACACTTCTGCCCTATTGGCCCTAAGCCGCTCCGGCACAGATTTTTGGGCTCTTGTGCCCATGCCTACTCGAGCAACCCTCTCTAAAACCCTCAACATCGCCTGAGATACAGCATCATCTCTGGCCGTCTGATCCTAACATTCGACCTCTTCAGCTGGCATTTTGTTTCCTGACCCGTGGCCATATCCTACTGGTTCTGACAGAGTCATCCTACGCCTACCACGACCATGTGGCGAACGTCCTCTACCCCTTGTACTCATTCTACCGCTTCACGTTTATTTGATTAGAAATTTTATGAACTAGTAGTTTTCTTCCACTGATTAACCACAAACAGTCTTTTGAATAATAGTTTTAAGAGTAGTTCTTTCGAATTCACATTCACAATTCAGTCTCAAGTTCGTATCCTCTAAGAAACACATACATTCAATCATCAACATCCATGAACTTACGTTCATCACAGAAAAAGTGTTGTTGTTGTTGTTGTTTTTGTTGTTGTTGTTTTACTACCCATGGGTATTTTCGTAATTTTTCAAAATAAGGTTTCTTGGTATTTTAGTAATTTTGCAATCCGGGGGTATTTTATTAATTTTTGAGATCTAGGGTATTTCAATAATTTTAACATCCAGGGGTATTTCGGTAATTTTTTTTAAATCAGGGATATTTTGATATTGTTGTTGCATTTTATTATTATTATTATTATTTTCGAAAGGGTATTTCGAAAAAAAAGTCTAGTTACTCTTGTAAACATACGATTTTTGGGTAAATTTTCAAAACATAGGCATTTTACAAATCCACTGTTGGTTGGAAATTTTCACAAATCAAGTGTATTTCTTTGGAAATTTACAAAACTTAAGGGTTTTTGTTTGCAAAATAGGGTGGCTGGTCCCTTTCGGGTTTTAATTATAGGTTTGGCCCATCAACAAGTCCTCATAATTAGAGTGAACAGCCACTACGCACCAAGTAAGATTCCAGCGAAGAGGAGGTGAGTCACTAAGACTGCTTAAATACCAAGCTCTTCCGGATCTATTCCTAGACATGCGTATGCCTGTTGCCACAACCTAGTCTTGCGACTCGTTCATGGGTTTTGTTTAGTGAGGTTAAGTCTTATGAAATTTAAGGAGTTGTTTTAGCTAAGCCTAGAGTCCATCAAGTTTTAGATCTAATTAGTCTACGCCCCATAAAGCCCATCAAGCCCACATAGATATATAACACGTAGAGAGTTTAGAATACTTACCTGCGTGGATCGGGTGCCAGTAGACTCGAAAGCCATATATTCAAACCAGACATTTTTCTAAATTTTTTTTCCAAAACACCTTTAGGCCCATTTCACAGCCCGAGTTTTGAACTGGGCTCTAATACCAAGATGTAACACCCAAACCCGGCCCATGCGTTTTGACCAGATCTGGCGTGTTATTGAACACATAACACTTTATCGAATTTTGAAAACACAAGTTAATTACTTAAAATTTGAATAAAGAAGTGACTTTTTGGAAATAAACCTCTTTGTATTATTATTACGTATAAATAAACCTTGTCATAAATTCATAAGTTGCATAACATTGAAAACTTCTTAGTTGAATAAAACTAGGGGCCTTATTACATAAATATTCCCAAATAAAATAAAATAAAATTTAAAGAAATCCCAAAAATAATTTGTAGAAATAAAACTTGATTGCCCTCGAGTCCATCTCGGCTCCCATGTCCACGATCTACTTGCTTCATCTAAAGAGTAGAGAAAGGAAAGCGTGAGTCACCAAGACTCGGTGTATAAATCTCAAAACACACAACGACTCGAGCCCATTAAACACATTATGGGCCCCGCCCATACATGAAGGTAACAATCATAATCACATGGTAAACGATAAATAATGAATAACCCAACCCATCCTAGGTTTCCATCCTCTACACACCAACCCGCACCAACCATCACACCTTGGGGATTTCTACAATCAACCCTCCATCCACTACACACCAAAACAACAAATTTCAACGCCTATTCCTATTAATTAGAATCATTGAATGTGGCATAGCCACCAATCACTATGTGACCTAACATTTGTATATGTGGGATTTCCACCACCAATCACCAAGTGACCTATCATGCACTTCCCCTTCAATATCATATTCCCACCCTATGCATACACATAAAGAAAACATCATGCAATCATATATATTTTTGATACACATAGGAGTTCTATGTTTACGATTCCGCATCCTTACCTAACCCTTTTAGGTTCCATTCATTGCCTATACTGACCTCATTCCGCTTTTAAGCCAATAACATATATATAGTCATGCATACAGGTTTATTAGTGCGTTAGAGATCTACACACCTGATTACCGATAAGACGATGCTTTCTATGTTAACGCTATCCTTAGTCGACACTACTGCTATCTGCCTAAGGTGTTGTTCAGAAGTCGGTCCACAACCAAGTGGCCAATCTCGAATGGCAGATACTACTCTTTTCTTAAACTTAGGTATTTTCTCCTTTGCCTGATCCATATTTAATTCCATCACAAGTCCTTATCAAAACTACTATCACAATATTTAATCGTTAATTCTCATTATAACCTTAAGATCTTGCATATAATGATCAAATCTAATAGAAATATAGGGAAATCTTCTTACCTAAAAAATCTCGAAAGTGGAGACTAGCTATTTTCAGCTTTTAGATCTAATTGACCAAGCTTCCATCAAATCCTGAATTGCTGCCCATCATAAAACCATTAAACTATTAGCTTTAGGCTTTTGCCTTTCAAAAATCGGGAATAGATCATCGGCACAAGGAGGAAAAAGTGGAAAAGAGTTTCGGCTTTTGAAGAAATTGGAGAAAAGAAATTGGAGAAGGAGAGGCTAAGGAATTTTGGCACAATGGGAGAAAAAATTAGGGTTTTCAATGTCAGAATCAAGGAGCTATCCCCTTATTTATAGATATTTCGACACTTCATGTATAAAACTGAAAATGCCCTTCCTAATTAATTAAAATTCAAGCTAAATGAGAGGGACAATTTGGCACCCTCTTTGCCATGTAGTAGTCGAATTTTACAGTCCTCTAGGTAGTGGATTTTCGACCAACACTTCCCTTAAAGATAAGCTCCTAACTTTTCTCCTTTTTATCTACTATTTTATCAATTATAAAATCCATCTAAATCTTTTTGTTTTTGAGCCTTGTAGCCGTCCACCTCATCAAATCTTAATGCCTAAATTTAACTCACTTAAATTAAAAGATTTGGGCTTTATTAAACTTAAATTTTGGGCCCCTAACTCCTTGTGTGTGGCATCACTCCTTACTTCATTTTAGGTGCCGAAAATGGCCCTAAAAACATGGGCTCCTTGCGGCCAAAACTTGGGCCTCTTTTATTATTAATGATGCCACCTTAAAATAATTCAATCAAGGCCTTTGCCTAATCCTAAGCCCAATTTTGAACCCCTATCACTTAAATTAACAAATTAAACATATCCCCACACTAAATGCATAGGCCCATAAATTTAGGATGTTACACGTTTATTGAAGCTCTTTCGCAGGTGCCCAATTCAAAAAAAAAATTTAAAAGGCCTTTTGACAAACAAACGGAAGTTAGAAAAGGCATCGCATGTGGAGCTAAGTGTAGTGTGCTCAGCAATCTTACAAAATAGACTATCACAAAAGTTAAAAGATCCCGGGAGTTTTACGATTCCTTGCTTAATTGGTAGTTTATCTGTTAATAATGTTTTAGCAGATTTAGGCGCAAGCATCAATGTTATGCCTTATAAAATGTTTAAACAGCTAGGTCTCGGGAAACCCAAACAAACTAGGATGAGCATTCAATTGGCTGATAAAACTATTAGAGTTCCTAGGGGTATAATCGAAGATGTACTAGTAAAAGTTGATAAATTCATATTCCCAATAGACTTTGTTGTTTTAGACATGGATGAGGACAATAATGTTCCTTTAATTTTAGGAAGACCCTTTTTAGCAACTGCTGAAACTAGAATCGATGTTGGTACAGGTGAACTCACACTTCGTGTAGGTAACGAAACGATCACTCTTCAGGCTTGAGACTCGGCTAGGACATTGAGTAATAAAGGTGAGAACATAAATGACCATTTGGTTCAACCTTCTTTTCAGGAAGCACTACAAAATTACACAACTGAACCATATCCTAGGCCTCGTGCCAACAAAGAAATAACTCATGAGGAGCGAACGCTTCAGATCGATGACCTAGACGAGTGGAAGACACATGTCAATGAGAAACCAAGAACACACGAAGTAGAACCAAGGCAACTCCATAACAGACTTAAAGATGAAGCAAACTACTTCAAGGTTGGAGACCGAGTTCTAATGGATGATACAGATCCTCATGATTCCACTTCTGAACCTAATGGAATAACTCATTTCATGGTACTTAAAAGTTTCCATACGGTACAGTCGAGATAACTCATTCTCAATTTGGCACCTTCAAGGTAAATCATACTCGTCTAAAATCTTATTTTAATACAATTGATAGCAAAAATAAGGAGTTTCAACTCCTCAAACCACCATGATTATGCGAATCAAAGGTAAGTCTAGCTTAAGACTTTAAACAAGTGCTTCTCGGGAGGCAACCCGAACACTAACCCCATTAATTTTCATATTTTTGATTTTTAAGCACCTAACCAAAAACTAACCAAACCAATAAAGCGCAGGTTTCCCTACTACACGGCCTTGCACATGGGCGTGGACGTAGTCATGTGGACACCATGAATAGGCATATCGGCGTGGGAAAGACCATGCGAACCAAGGATGAAAATTTTCCCCAATATACGGGCTGGGAAAAAAGCCACGGCCGTGCGATACGGTCGTGGTTGACACTGAGAAAGTAACACGGGAGTGAGACACGCCCGTGCATTTAGGCTTTGGTCGACACTGATTGAGCAACATGGGCATGGGAACCTCTACACAGGCGTGGGAGAAATGAACGAGACACCACACGGCCATGTGACCTAACAAGCCCATGGTGTAACAGCCTAATTTTGGGCTTAGTCGGAATAGTGGTTTCGGGACCACAAATCTGATGTTGAGAAATTTATTTTATTTATATTTTCATGGTCCAAAATTTCATGAAATGATTTCATAAAAATCTCATTCGAAAATTTTGACTTTTGGGAACTCAATTTAGTTAAAAGGACTAAATTGTAAAAAGTGCAAAAGTTGAGTTCTACATGTTAAAGGTGTCCAATTGTTATGAAATTTTAAATTGGAGGTCCTTAAATGAAAATTAGGCCATTGGTTAAGTTGGTGGACAAAAATGGACATGGATGGGTATGTTTTAAAAGATTTTTAAGGGGTATTTTGGTAATTTAGTGAATTAAATGAATTAAAAACAAAATTTAAATGCCAAATTTATCCATCTTCAAGCTTAGGCCGAATTTAACATGTGGGAAGACATGGATAGGGTTTTCAAGCTTTCCAAGCTTCATGGTAAGTCCATTCTAGCCTCATTTTTCATGTTCTTTACGTTTTTGGAGTCCCGGTAACTTGATTTAGCTTATTCTAGCAATAATTTAACCTAGGGTTCATATTTGGAAAAATACCCATAGGTGAAATGTGTTTATTTTGATGTTTTATGGCAGAATATGAAGCTTAGAATTATGTTAAACAACTTTTACTAAGCGATTTTAAGTGAAAACGAGTAAAACGACATAATCGGCAAAAATACCTAATGTACATAAGTGCATGTTAGAGCAAGAATTTTATGTTTCCATAGAAGGGAAAAATGATCAGCATGTTATAAAACATAAGAATAAGGGATGAAGTTTAATTTTCGAGCCTAGGGGCAAAATCATAATTATGCAAAAGTTTAGGGGAAAATTGTAATTTTGCCAAAGTTTGAGTTAGGGACTGTTTTGAGTAGTACATTAATTAAATAAGTGAAATGTGATGTCTTAGACCCTGAAAAAAGAGATTTGGACCTAGAACGGGAGGAAAATCAAAAATCGAGAAAGTTGGTAAAATGACCGTTTTGGTATCGAGGTAAGTTCATATGTTTAATAAGCATTTGATTATGCATATGTAACACCCCCAAACCTGGCCCACGAGCCTTGTCCGGATCTGGTATGTCACTACGAAAAACGTTGGAAAAGATTTTTACTTAAAAATAAAAGATGAAATTTGTTGTCGTTGGTAAAAACATTTCACATTTAAGATTCCAAGTAAAACCTTATTGGTACAAATTATCCGAATTTAAAAGCTTTATTATAAGTTGTTATAAAATAAGTTGATTCAAAATATTGCCAATTATTAGCTCAATAATAGGTTAAACTTCAAAACCATAAATAAAGTTGCAAATACTTTAAGTGGCCCTTATTACATCAAATAATTATTCCAAAACTACTTAAAATATAAAGTATGTAAAATTAAGTAAAACATCTTCTACATGGGCCACCTTTGTATCCGCTCCGACCCGGTCTAAGCATTACGAATCACCTGCGATGTTGGTAAGAAAATTTGGGTGAGTCAAACAGACTCAGTGCATAGTTATCTCACATGGCTCCACATATGGGCTTGGCCCATATCCACACAGTCCACATACATAAATATGCAAGATGAAGCCCAGCCTAACCTAGTATCCATCCGTTACACACCTACGTTGGCAGACCTGCTGCCCGAGGCCGTGGCTAAGCCACCGATCACCTAAGTGACCCCACATATCAATATCCTCGAGGTGACCCTAGGTCATCCTCAATCCACGATGATGCACACAGCTATCATCCGCCAGGGTGAGGCACACAGCAAACATCCCACCTTGATGAAGCACATAGCTAACATCAAGCGCCAATGTAGCACAAGGCTAACATCAGACCATGTACATAAATGTACTCCTTGTCCTTCAATAGCCACATCCCAAGCCCCATGTATCATGCCACAATATCATTAAAATAAGCATACATCACATGCTATCACAATTTCATTTGTATACCATAGGGAACTTATTGTCATAAAGTACTGACCTGTTTAATCGATTACCCACCATGGGTATCCAATTTTTTAGCCATTATTTCGGCTACCATGCACATTATATACATATTAATATATATAACACATACACACAACAAGAGAACAGTGCGATAACTACGCACTTGTTTTGGCACTCTCGACTAAATCCCAAAATATTTGCTTGCTCCTGAAGATGTCAAGATCCCTACTTAACCATTGTTAGAATCGTCCCTACACGATAAATCCATGAAGATGGCCTTTGGCCGAACTACATACCACTTACCACCTTACCCTGAATAGTCAAATCCAAGAGGCTCCTGACCGTTGGCTACACAAAAGAAACACAATATTATGACTCTTCATACATTCGACCATCCCTTAGAAACCAAGGCCAATATTGGTTTCGGCATACTAAATAAAGAAGAA
Organism: Gossypium rotundifolium; assembly: GCA_025506655.1. Lineage (NCBI taxonomy): Eukaryota > Viridiplantae > Streptophyta > Magnoliopsida > Malvales > Malvaceae > Gossypium > Gossypium rotundifolium. Next base: position 38,776,016 of record CP106734.1, read on the forward strand.
GAGAATTCGATTGCTAAGAAAATACTTACTATACTCGAAATCGATTGGAAGATTGATGAAAAGGAATGTCGACACCTCCCCCTCTAAAGGCTCTAAAAGATTCGGCAAGAACTCCCAAATGGAGATGGGATAATCGGCTATCACAAAAATAGGTATAGAACCGAGGTTGAGAAGAAGAAAAGAAGTGTAGATGAAAGTTAGGAGAATTCAGAATGAAGAACAAAGGTGGAGAGGTTTCACTTTGTTGCAAATGAGAGGATGGGTTTGATTTTAGGAAGTGAATGGAAGAAAATAAGTTTAAAAAAAAAAAAAAGAAAAAGATGCACAAAATGACTTCCAACTTTCAGCTTTTGATCAAGAAATAGGGTGCAAATTTTAGCAATGGCAAGGGTGAAAAGAAAGTTTCAAAAGAGAATACTAAAGAAAGAAGAGAGAACCGAAAAAGAACTTCTAGACCTCTTATAGGAAATTCGGCTATTCCCCCCCACTCATGACCGAAAATTATCACCCAAAAGAGACCCACATTCGGCCTCCACACTCAAAATTCTTCTTGCCATCAATTCAAACTAATTTTGAATTAAACTCGCTCCTAAATTTCTCCTTATTTCCTCCTAATCACATTGAATTAAGCCAACCCCTAGTCCATTATACCGCCTACATTCATGGTCAAAAGGCCATAGAAAAGTTTCCAAAACAACACTCCATACTTCAAGCCTTATGTCCCTTATCCTACCAAAATTCCTTGATACCATACCATAAATAAGCACTTGCCTTATTCCTTAGTCTACTAACCATAAAAGGCAATAGTCCAACCTTACCTTAATTAGAGTTTGACCAACACATGCCATATAAATGCAAAATAAAAGTCACCTTAAGTCCATCCATGGGATTCAACCTAAGCCCCTTTCAATGCTTGTGGCGTCACCTTCCAAAGCCCTAAGTGGTGCCTCCTTGCCACTTTGCCAACTGGTTACTTGTGTTAAAATTCCCACTAATTACTCTTAACCCCTAGCTCCTTCAACTCCCTTTAACTAAAGCTTAAAATAAAATTTTTCCTACAAATCGAGCCTACCCTTGGCTTATTCCTAAGCCCTAGAACATCTCACTTAACAACACAACAATCTGAACTCATGCAAAACAATACAATCACAAATAACCCCTAATTCAGGATATTACAGCATATTTGAATGATAAATTGATATTTTGGCCATAAATACTTTAGTATTGAGTTTTAGATATAATGATTAATGTACGATAATAATTCGATATTGGAAAGAGAACTTGTATAATTTATATGTAAGACCATATTTTGTATTATGGCTTTGTATGATAACAAGAAAGTATTGACTAGCATAGTTTGATAAGAATAAGTTAAGTTGATGATATGATGAGATTTGGAATGTAAGTATGTAAGTTGAGTAGCATTTTATTATTATGCAATTATTGTTATTAGTAATGTTATTATTGAGTTATGCGACTAACCTTGAGAATTTGAGCAAGTATGTTTCAGCTATGACTTGACAAGGCATTGATATCTCAAAGTCCATGGCTATACCATGGCAATTAAGGAAGAATTGACAGAAAAGTCCATGTTCATAACATGGCATTTAAGGAGGAATTGACGGTTAAGGATACCATGTAAGACCATGTCAAGACATGGCATTGGTAAGGCAAGGATCCCGTGTAAGACCATGTCAAGACATGGCGTCAGCATTGATTAAGGATTCCATGTAAGACCACATCAAGATGTGGCATTGGCAATAAGACAAGGATACCATGTAAGACCATGTTTGGAGCATGGCATTTGGTAAGATAAGGATATCATGTAAGACCATGCCAAGGCATGGCATTGATAAGTTCTATAAGGCAAAGAAATCATGTAAGACCATATCAAGACATGGCATTGATGAGTTACTATAAGGCAAAGGTCCCATGTAAGACCATGCCAAGGCATGGCATCGGTGAGTTCATAAGGCAAGGATACCACGTAAGACCATGTCAAGACATGGCAATGGTAAGTTCAAAAAGGAAAAGGTTCCCGAGTAATCCAAAGAGTAAGTCAAAGAAATGACAAGGTGAGAACATGAAGAAAGAGTACAGGTATACATTTAAGGCTTATTTAATATTGAGATTTTAAGTAATTGAAATTATCAAATATTAAGTAAGTGATGAGTTTTCAGTTATGCTTGTGACACTTTATGACATGATTGTCAATATGCCTATATTATCAAAGAGTACTCATGTGTTAAGTGAGATGTTGCAGGTATGTAAGCAAGCTATTAAGTAAGGTGCCCTTTGTATTCTGAGCCTTTGGTAAGGTTACCGATGAGTTCACCAAGAAAATCAATTAAGTGAAATTATGTGTGGCTTGTAGTGATAAGTGTAGGTATATGCATGTGTAACGTATGAGCAATATGCTCGATATGTAATCAGAAATTGGAAAGATTGTTATAGGTAAGTAATGAATACAACTAAAGTGAGTGAGAGCAAAAATTTACAAATAAAACTGTTTTGGACAACAGCAGTAGAGTAAATTCAAAAATCACCAAAAATGGTAGAAATGGAATAAGTAGTTGAGTGAGATGTGAAATTAAAGTTTATTGAGTCTATTTTCATATGAAATAAACAGATAAAGCAAAGAAATTTTTTTTTTGAGATATTTAGATTTTTGTGAGACTGGTTCAGAATGATTAAGTGATCCCCTGTTCTATCTTGAAAAAATAATTAAAAATTGTAAAAAATAATTATGTGATATAATTTATATTAATAAAATTTTGAATGAGTCTAGTTTCAAATAAACTAAACAATAAGGTCATTTGAATTCTGTACGAGGAGATAATTGATTTGTAGTGAAGAGAGGTCAGAATAGTCAAACAGTGAAAGAAGGGAAATTTTAATGAATAAACTGTACTAATTGGAAAGACTAAAAATTCTATAAATTTTATGGTATGAAGATATGTGAGTCTAGTTTCATGGAAAATTAGCGGTTTGTAATTTGGAGCTCTGTAGTTCAAGAAATAAATAATTTAGTGACAGCGATTCAAGTAGACAGATTAATGTGAACATGAGTAATAAGGTATAAGCATGTGATTTAATGATTGTATCAATTTGAGAACTTGTTGTGAGGATTTGTCTCATTGAGGCTTTGGTAAGGCTAAAAATGAGTAAGTTGAGAAAGTAAGAACTTAGCATTATTTATGCAAGTTATGACAGCTTAGTAGTAAGCTAAATTCATTGCTAATGCTTATTATTTTTACATGTGAACTTACTAAGCTTTATAAGCTTACCCCCTTTTCTTTCCCATGTTTCAGAGTCCTATTAAACAAGCTCGGGCTGAAGGTCATCGGGGATCGCTTCACACTATCAAGCTATCTATGGGTATCTTTATTTATAAATGATTTAAGTTATGACATGTATAGGGGCTTGACTAAGTCATTTTGTATGTGTTAATTAATTTGATTAAATGTATTGCTTCATAACGGTAATAAGGATTATTATGTATTTAGCCACGAGTTGTGGCTCATATTGTTCATGGAGTTATAATGCTTGTGTATGCATGTGTTTGTTAAAGTTTAAATTATAAGTGAAATTTTGTGGCTCGGGATTTGGTAGAATGTATTGTTAAGTCTGGTAATGCCTCGTACCCGGTTTCAACGTAGTATACAGGTAAGGGGTGTTACACATGGCACATGGGCGTGGGCACCAACCAGGTGCCCCGATTTCTATTTAAACCTCCTTCTTCTCACTTTCTTCCCCAATTCTGTTTCTCCAAACCTTAGCCACCACATCCCTTTCTTTTCCAAGTATCGTTCTCCCTTCATTTTCCTTTCCCCCTTTCCCTTATTCTCTCTTTACACCACCACCACACCACACACCATCCTTGCCACCATAAACAATGACTAATACCAGAAGCAACACCAAGGCCACCATCCAGGTGTCGAAAAAGCGAAAGGATCCTGGCGCGGTGTCCCTGTGCGCAACCACTCTACATAAGTTTATGCCGGCCAGTTCATTTACTCGACAAGACAAAGACCTTTGAGTCCATTTATTTTTTCTTTTTCTTTTATTTTCATTTTTAAATTATTTTCCTTTATCTTTCTTATCTTTAATTTATATTAGTATATTTTGATCTTTATTTATCTATGGTTGTTTTTTTATTAAGGAACGATCACACCACCACCGGAGTATCCACCTCCTCTGCCCGAATTTACCAGATTTATTTTCTTTGACTCCATCCAAAATTCAGGAAGTTTCACCTCTCTCCCTCTCTTATTATTTTCTTACTATATTATCGCTATTTATCTTTGTACATTGAGGACAATGTACACCTTAAGTGTGGGGAGGTTATTGATTTCATTACCAGAAAATCCCTGAATGTTGTCTTATTTTTAAGTAAATTTTCTCATAATTACTATTAGAATGAAACTTCTATTGATTTATGATTTTCATTGATATATTTCGGAGTAAGTCATAGATAATTTTGCATTGATGGTTTAAACTTTAAGATATTAGAGAATCGAGTATGATAAGTCTATTTTCAGAATTAAAAATTTGGTTAGATTGTTTCCCTAAATTTAAATATTACTTTGAAGTTTGAAATTTGCAAGATTGACATCAAAAACCATAATTTTTGTGAGATTTTGAGCCTTTAGAGCATATACTTTTCTTGCTCACTTTATTGATTATGAGTGTGCCAATATTGATTTGTTATTCTAGAACTTGCTTAGACTAATACATGTCAAGACCACATTTCTGATTTGATATACTGAGATGATAGAGGCACCTAGGAATTAACCTTCTCACTCCACAAAAAGCCTACCCTCATAATTAACCCTTTTTAGCCTAATAAACCGTTTCTTGACTCACCCATTAATATTAACCTAAAACCAAATTTTTAATTCCCCTAATCTTTTGACATCCCTTTTGTTGAGATTTGATTTGAGCAGTTGCCTAACTATTTTCGGTATTTTAGTTGTTAAATTATATCTTATTATTGTAATTAATTATTATTAAAAAAAGTGGAAATTCATTATTAGTTCTATGTTATTGGAGCTTAAAACGGTTAAATTCACATCTTTAGAAAAAGCTCGTGTTATTATAAGTTTTCAATTGATGTAATTATTCAGTATTAGTCTATTTTTCTAGTTAGGTAATTTGACAATTCAATCTCGATTTTAACCCTTTATTTCCGCCTTTATCTACACCTTTAACCCAAGCCCCATTACAACCCTTTTAAAAGACCTTTTGATTTGTGTATCATCTCATTTTATAGTGGTGGAGATTTGATTTTCATGCAAGCCTATGACAATAACTCTTCATGTTTGACTTTTGAGTGCTTTATCTTGAACCTTAAAACACTTTGAGTGATTTGAGTGAATCCTTAGTGAGGATGTCAATCCTTGTCAGTTTTAAATCAGAGGTAATTATTTAGATAAGGGGAAACACCTATGTTTTCGTGCGATAAAAAATTGTGACTTAGATTGTTTGAATCTTTAGGACTCTTTAAGTTCAATTATCCATGTATGAATTATCTGTGAATTATGATGAGACATTATTGATGAGAATTATGATTTGAGGAAGTTTAATTTTAATAGTGAGTTGAGGATTTTGCTTGAGGACAAGCAAAGGCTTAAGTGTGGGGATATTTGATAAACCTCAATTTATACATATTTTAACCCCATGCTTGGATTATTTTGGATGAATTTTCATTAGATTTGATGAATTTGATGCTCCTAATACCTTAATTTCATGTTTTACACTCAGGAGAGCATAGGGAGTCGAAAAGAATAATAAACGGGCCAAAACGGGAAAAAATGGGCCTACATAGGAAATCAACACGACCTGGACCAATAAACACGGCCGTGTGTTATGAGCAGGATCAAATACGGCCTGGATCAATGTACATGGACAAACCACACGACTGTGTGTGGCGAGCAGAAGCGAGCACGATCTAAGGAATCAAACACGGGCGTGTCCCTGCCTATCAAAGTTTAATTCTATTCAGAATAGACCACTTGTGGGCCAAGAGAGGTGCTCCAAAGCATATATAAACACCCTAGGGGCAACCTAAAAAAGGACGCTGAATAGAAGACAGAAATTACTCGAGGACAGCCGTTAGAAGCAGCTTAGAAGAAGGGTCTCCATCAAGACTAAAGATCTCCCATCAAGTTCTTTAGGAGTTTTTGGGTTTTCTTATGTTTTGTTGTTTTTCTTATTTTAATATGTTTCCTCCCATTAGTATGAACTAAATCCCTTTGATATCTAAGGGAATGAAATCTATGACGGATCTTATTATTATTTGATTTATAAGATAAATACTTGTTCTTATTCTTGTTTTGATAATTCAGGTTATTGATTCAATTCGAATGTTCTTATTTAGAGGAGCAAAAGTCCCCGTCTAAGAGTAGATCAACACAATTAAGTGGAGTTGATTGCAACCCTAGAAATAGGTCGACGAAAATCTACCAGATTAGAGTCAAATCTAATAAGGGAATCCATAGATCGAGTTAATGCAACAATAGGGGTTTCAATTAGAAAGAAATCTCAATTAATCAACCTAGAGTTAGTTGTTTTTAGTCTTGAAAGAGATATTAACATAAATCAGGGATTTCTACGGATTAAGTTAAGTGAATAAATCATATGAATCAAAAGTAATAAGTGAAGTCTAGGTGGATTCTTCCTTAGGTATTGCCTATCTCATATAAGTTGTCTAAAAGTATTTTCCTAATTCTTTCGTTGTCGTTTTTAATTAATTTTTTAGTTTAAAAGAAATCACTCCAATTCATAGGCTAGATAATAAAAAGATAGTAATTACTAGTACTCTAGGTCCTTGTGGATACGATATTACCGGTCTTACCATAACCATAGTATTGAACGTGTAACATCCAAAAATTTGAGTATCAATATGTTGCTTGTCTTTGGTGTTAGCTCGGGTTTACTTGGAATTAGAATAAATTTTACTAAAGAGTACTTTAGTGTAGAGAAATCAGGTGACCTTGAAGTTAAGTTAATTAAGTGATAAAAGATGGCATAAGATGAGTAATTGGCAAAGTGGTGATGGCGCCATAAGTTAGACTTGAGGGGAGAGGTTTGAATCTCCTAGCATGCAAATTGAGTGTTTTTATTTTTTTATCTATATGGCATGTGTCGGCCATGGATAAGGATTAGGATGAGTTGGATATTTAAATTTTTATGGCAAGAAGACCATGGGATAAAGGCAAGTGTTAACTTAGGGAAAGGAATCATTTGATTAAGTCATGAAGGGGGGAACACAAGGCACTTATCAAGGAGAATGTTTTGGAAAGTTGGTGTAGCCAACTTTGACTTGAACTTGGTCAGTTTTTGGGGATAGGGGTGGCCGAAATTTTGAAGTAGGCTTGGTAAGGTTGTGTAGTTAGTGATACTCCCTTTTGGTCATCCATATTTTTCCCAAAAACACTTATTCTCCTTCGATTTGTTTTATCTCATAGCCGAATGTGTCTTGTGCTAAAGGTAAATTTTGTTTTGATTTTGGTCATTTCATTGAGGCCAAATTGTTGTTTGTCTTTCATTTTTCCCAAGAGTTTCTCATTGTGCCGAAACCATATCATTTTGAAAGGTCAAATTCTTCTTTCTTCTTGGCCGATTATGCATCAAAACCAAGACAAATTCTTTGTTCATCTTCTATCCTTGGAAATCGACTCATAAACATTATCTTATTCCTTCTTCTCTATTCTCTCTTCTTGTAACCATCTCTCGAATTATCTTTATTCTTTCTCAAAATCTTTCACCATGGCCGAATGTCAGTGACTATCTACCTAAACCGAAAGTTTCTTTGCTTTTCACATATTCTTTCTTCTCAATTCTGTTTTATTCAAACTTTGAATATTCGGAAAAAACCCTCTTTGATAGTTTTAATTTTGTTCTTATTTGCTTAATTGCCGAATCCCTAAGTTGGTTTTAGAAAGCCTTTTGACCAAAATCTTCATCCATTTCTCTTAAATAAATTCTCTTCATTTTATGGTGAAATAGAGAAAGGCCAAAACTCAAGTGTTCGTAAGCGTCGTGAATCGTTGGAATCGATTTAAGGTGTTAAGGTAAGGGATTATTAAGGACTCTCATATTACTTGAGATACTGATATAGATGGATCATTAATCGATTTCGTTTTAGGGGACGTTATCGCTCGATTGTCATATTGTGGAACGAGGATATTTGTGGTAAGCCAATCTCACTCTTAAAACCGTTAGTCATAATTTTGATAAATTATTAGTCGGACTAATGATCTTTTGTCAATAGAGACAATCAAGATAGGGACGAAAAGGGCGGTAAATAGTGTTCGAAAGAGGGGCGGTTCTGCTATTCCTCCTAAGTTTAAGCGAAGGACTGTTTCAGGAATCTGAGATTTTCCACCGGGTTGTGGACGCTCATCCGAGGAGAACCAGTTGTTTGAAGTCATTTTTGTTTGTTCGTGGATTTTCATCGGTTAACGAACCAACAATCAGGGAGAAACCGCAAATAGAAGTGGTTCAAAATTCTGAGGGTAAAAGTCTAGATCATTATTTCTAAGATTCGATTTGTAAATAAATAATAGTGTTCTAATTTATCGTGATGCGTTTAGGTATCGACGAGCGGGAAAGTCTAGTTCTCACAGTAACCAGGTGTGTAACTTCACACTTATCCCGGGTTAGATACTATACCGTAAGTATTGGGATAAAAGCGTAAAGATGGAAAAATCAAAAATTGTGTAATATTTAACACTTTTGTGAATTGCATGAAAACAGTTAAAGTCGTTAAATTTACGAAAACGCCCTCAATGAGTTAATCGTAAATAATAAATTTTATGCTAGATCGTTAAATGGGCCGAAAATTTGCTAGATCGTTAAATGGGCCAAAAATCTGCTAGATCGTTCAATGGGCCGAAAATCTACTAGATCGTTAAATGGGCCGAAAATCTGCTAGTTCGTTAAATGGGCCAAAAATCTGCTAGATCAATATATGGGCCAATGTTTGCTAGATTGCTAAATGGCTATATGTTATTTTGTCTTATGGGCCAAAATAAAAACTTGAAATATAGACTCACATGTATTATGGGCTTTTTATTAAATTATCGTATGGATATAGACTGTTATGCATACATGATTGCATGGGTTGGGATAAATGATGAAGAGAAGAAAGGCCTTTTGCCAAAATCTAGTTCGGTGGCTCTGCCACAAATATTTTAATGGCTTATGCCTCTAGTTCGGTGACTTTGTCACAATCTAGTTCGATGGTGCACCACGACATTTTTTTAAAAAATGGCTTTATGCCTACGATTGGTGTGTTGGCGGGGTGGGTTGACTGGATCCCCACAGGTGTGTTGGTTGGTACGGGTGGTGTGTAGCGGATGGAAATTAGGTTTGGTTGGGAATTTCATTTTACATGTATTTTATTTATTATATTGTTAAATTCGTATATGAGCTCAAGCCCAAAATAATTACTTTATGATCCGGTCCAGTGGATATGGTAAGTGAGTTATACACTTGAGTTCGAGTGACTCACTCGCTTAATTATCCATCTCGTAATGGCAATTGACGGAGGCTTGGGCGAGGATGACTTCGTGGAGGCCATACTTCGAACATGGGTTTTATAAACTATGAACTTTTAATTAAGTGAATTCTTTTGATTACTATTTTGGGTATGATGTAATAAGGCCTTTATTAATATTTCATGGGTTTTTATGTGTGGATGGATTTAAATTTTGTTTTAGATATTTAATATGGGCTTATGTTAATCCTATAATGTTTCCTTAAAATACTTTGGTTTTTAAAACATATGAGATTCTTTAACTATTCTTGTTTTCAAATCCTTTTGAACTCTTTAAAAAAACTACTTAAAGGTTTTTGACAATTAAATACTAAATGATAAGATTTCAACTAATGTTTCTTAAATTCATCGATTTTAAATCATTTTCTTGGTTTTTACTAAACTTTACTTTCAAGAGGTTTTGTAGAACGGTTACCCCCGAATTGAAAATTTCCAAAATACCCTTATTTCGTAAAATCATCTGGAACCATATTTTGGAAAATTACGAAAATACCCCTGGTTTATGAAATTACCAAAATACCCCTGATTTTTGGAATTTCTGAAATACCTATGATTTTTAAAGGTTTCCAAATTAACCCTGATTTATTACTGAAATACCCTGATAGGTTAAATTACGAAAAAAACCTCTGGTAGTGAAATAACGAGAATACCCCTACAAGTGGAGTGTGGATGGAGGATGTTATTGATGAATGAATGTGATTCACTGAATTAGGGTAGAAAACTTGAAACGAAAACTTTGTAATGATCGAAAGAACTACTACTAAACTTCTTTACATAAAACTTATTTGTGGGTAATCAGTGGAACAGAAGCTAATGCATAAAATTTCTTAAAGCTGATTAAACCGCGATTATAGACATGAGTTATAGGGGACATGGTCGTAATGTGCGAGGGCGTGGTAGAGGCAGAATGACCGTATCGGAACCAGTTAGGTCTGGTCAAGGGTCAGAGAATGAGATGCCACCACCACCAGCTGCTGGTGTTGAGTACCAGGATCAAACGGGGATGATGCAGTGTCGCAGGCGATGCTGCGATTGCTTGAGAGAGTGGCTGGAGCAAGTGGAGGTACAGGAGCTCGAAAATCTGTATCTGAGCGACTTCGAACCAATAGAGCTGAGGTATTCTGAGGTGCATCTGGTGTGGCACCCAATACGGCTGAGTATTGGTTGGAGGCGACGGATCGAATCATGGACGATTTGGATCTGACGGCTGAGGAGAAGCTAAAAGGGGTAGTGTCACTTCTCTAAGATGAGTCATACCAGTGGTGGCTCACGGTTCGGGATGGTGCTGCAGCAGATGATCTCACTTGGGATTATTTCAAGACGGCTTATCAGAAGAAGTATGTTGGGACCAGTTATATTGATGCGCAGAGGAAGGCATTTCTGAGGCTAGTTCAGGGAAGTAAGTCCGTATCGGAGTACGAGGCAGAATTCTTAAGGTTGAGCCGGTATGCTCGGGGCATCGTGGCTACAGAGCATAAGCGATGCGTTAGGTTTGAGGATGGATTAAGGGATGATCTGAGATTATTGATTGCTCCACAGCAGGAGAGAGAGTTTACGGTCTTGTGGAAAAGGCCAAAGTTGCGAAGGAAGTGAAACAGTCGGTAAGACGGAATTAGGATAAGGGTTGGAATAAAAAGAATTCCAGATCATCTGGGTCTACTGGGAATCAACAGAAACGGGGAAGATATAGTGGGCCGAATCAAGCTGCTAGGCCTATTGCTGCTAATACTCAGTGGCCGCCACGATGTGCTCGGTGAGAAAAGTCTCACACGAGAGAATGTTGGACTAGAAACAGAGGATGTTTTGAGTGTGGGTCGATAGGGCACCAAGTAAGGGATTGTCCACAGAGGTCAGCTAGGTTACAGTCTGGGGATCAGAATCATACTCAGAACAGGAGGGATGGTCAGCAGCCACAGAGGGGCCGTGGTGCAGCCAGGGGAGGTAATGGCTCTGGTAGAGGCCGTGGAGCACCGGGTTGAGGTGCAGGTGAGACAGAGGTGAGACAGCCTAGATTGGTCTACGCAGTGAGGCGTTGAGAGGAGAGCGACGTATCGGACGTCATAACCGGTACATTCTTAATCTTTGGACTACCTTATAATGCTTTGATAGATGTGGGTTCGACGCACTCATATGTAGCCAGTAGCATAGTGGAAATTATGAATTTAGACTCTGAGATTACTTCTAGGAAGATGACAGTGATAAGCCCTCTAGGTCACTCTGTAGAAGTAAGTAAACTATATAGGGATGTACCCCTAGAACTTCAAGGGGTCGTGTTTTTGGCTGATTTGATGAAACTGCCGTTTGGGGAGTTCGATCTGATTCTCGAGATGGATTGGCTGGTAAAGTACCAAGCCAGTTTGGATTGCGTGGCTAAGCGTATGGTGTTGAGGACAATAGAAGGTAGAGAGGTGGTGATGATAAGTAATAGAAGAGATTACTTATCCAATGTGGTCTCTGTACTGAAGGCGGAGAAAATGGTAAGGAAGGGTTGTGAGGCATTCATGGTGCATGTTTGTGCTTTGGGAGCCAAGGATGCAGCTGTAGAGAGTATCTGAATCGTAGGGGAATTTGCTGATGTATTCTCAGAGGAACTTTTGGGCCTGCCTCCTAATCGCGAAGTTGAATTCGGTATAGATCTGTTACCCGGCACTGCGCTAATGTCTATTGCCCCGTATAGAATGGCGCCAAAGGAATTGGTGGAGCTGAAGGCTCAAATTCAAGAGTTGTTGGATCGGGGTTTTATCCGGTCAAGTGTTTCACCTTGGGAAGCACTAGTGCTCTTTGTTAAGAAGAAAGACGGTACAATACGGATGTGTATAGACTACCGCCAGCTGAATAAGTTGACGATCAAAAATAAGTATCCGTTGCCCAAGATTGACGACTTGTTTGATCAACTCAGGGGTGCATCGATTTTCTCTAAGATAAATCTTAGTTCGGGGTATCATCAACTCAAAGTGAAGGAGGCTGATGTTCATAAGACGGCATTTCGTACTCGGTATGGGCATTGCGAGTTTCTGGTGATGCCGTTCGGGTTAACTAATGCACCGGCAGCATTCATGGACTTGATGAATCGAGTGTTCCAGTAGTACTTGGACTAGTTTTTCGTGGTGTTTATAGACGACATATTGGTGTACTCAAGGACTGAGGAGGATCACGATATGCACTTGCAGGTAGTTTTGCAAATTCTGAGGGAAAAGCAGTTATTTGCTAAGTTTAGTAAGTGCGAGTTCTGGCTTAGGGAAGTGACTTTCTTAGGTCACATAGTGTCAACTGAAGGAATTAGAGTGGACCCAAGCAAGATTGAGGCAGTGTTGGACTGGAAACCGCCTAGGTCGATTGTGAAAATTCAGAGTTTTCTAGGTCTGGCAGGGTATTACCAGAGATTTGTGGCAGGGTTTTTTCTGATCGCAGCGCCGTTGACCAAGTTGTTGAGGAAGGGAGTTCCATTTGTGTGGTCAAAAAACAACAGGAAAGTTTCGACAATTTAAGGAAGATTCTGATGGAAGCTCCGGTTTTGGTTCAGCCTGAGGCAGGAAAGGTATTCACGATCTACTGTGATGCATCACATACTGGCTTGGGATGTGTGCTGATGCAGGAAGGGAAAGTAGTGGCCTATGCGTCTCGACAGCTGAGACCGCATGATGCAGGAACTAAAATATTAAGAAAGCTCTATTTTTATTACTTTAGCCATTATTTTTATTTTCGCAAATTATTTTGTTAACTTTATTTCATTCTTTTCCTAGCAGGTACCTCAAGTTTATGACTAGAAGGAACCCGACTGGACCTCTATTATATGATAGTGATATTTAAGCTACCGCTCGTAAGAATCGCAGAGAAATTAGGCGAGCCCTAAATTACATAGAAGAAGAGCAAGAAGGCAGATCCAATCCTACTGAAGGGATGGACTAGAATAATCCACCACAAGATGTGGGAGAAAACAATGCTCTGCATACTATGTATCATTATGCTAAACCTCATTTAACAGGAGCTGAATCTAGTATTGTTAGGCCTTCTATAGCTGCTAAAAATTTTGAATTAAAACCTAACTCAATACAAATGATTCAACAATTTGTTCAATTTGAAGGTTTGTAGGACGAAGACTCGAATACTCATATAGCCAATTTTTTAGAGTTCTGTGATACTTTCAAAATAAATGGCATTTCTGATGATTCTATTCATCTTCGGTTATTTCCCTTTTCATTAAGAAATAAAGCCAAACAGTGGTTATACTCGTTACCTCGAGGGTCAATCACTACATGGGACCAAATGACCGAAAAATTTTTATTAAAATATTTCCTATTGGCCAAAACGGCCAAATTACAGAATGATATCTCTTCTTTTGTGAAGATGGATTTAGAAACATTATACGACGCATGAGAGAGATACAAGGATCTCTTGAGAAGGTGCCCACACCATGGTCTACCCTTGTGGCTACAAGTCCAAACTTTCTATAATGGTCTAAACCCCTCAACGAGGCAACTAATCGATTCAGCCGTTGGTGGAACCCTGAACAATAGAACTCCTGAAGCAGCCTACGAGTTCATTGAAGAGATGTCACTGAATAACTATCAATGGAAAGTTACAAGGACAAAACTGACAAAATCAGCGGAGTTTACAACCTCGACGTAGTAACCATGCTATCAACACAGGTATAGTTGATGGATAAAAAGCTTGATAGCTTGTGTTCTTCGCAGGTAAATCCAGTCATGCAGTGCCATGCAAGTGGAACTGTGGCAAATCTTGAGTACCCGCCCTACCAACCGGACGCAGAGAACGAACAGATAAACTATATAGGTAATAATTTCAGATCCAATAATAATCCTTATAGTAATAACTACAATCCAGGTTGGAGGAACCACCCAAATTTTTCATAGGGAGGCCAAGGAACAACCTCCTCAAAATTTCCAAAATCAGCCATATCTATAAGAGAAGAAGCCAAACCTCGAAGAGATGCTGACAAAATTCATGGCAAACACAAAAAATCGTTTCCAAGAAACTGAGAAAACAATTAAAAGCAATGAGAACCGAGTTGGGGAACTTACCAAGTTAGTCAAGGAAGCCACTAATGCAATCGAATAACTCGCAAAGCTAATGTCAGAACAACCTCAAGAACGTCTACCAAGTAACATCGAGATTAACCCAAAGGAGCAAATTCAATCCATCTCAACTCATGACAGTAAGGGGTTAGATGAACCCAATCCAATACAAGAAAACAAGGTAGACAAAGTTAAGGTAGAGGTAACACAAGAAAAGCCAAAACCGGTAATCAAAGAGTACCAACCTTGCATACCTTATCCCGAAGCAATGAAAAGAGATGATTCAGAGGAACAGTTCGGTAAGTTTCTTAAACTCTTAAAGAAATTACATATTAACTTACCTCTTCTTGAAGCTCTTTTTTAAATGCTAGACTCGAGAAAATTTTTAAAATAGCTCTTGACTAACAAGCGCAAATTAGATGAAGAGCACCACGTGGAATTGAGCGCAGCATGGTCAGCAATGTTACAGAATAGACTACCACGAAAGCTAAAAGATCTAGGGAGTTTTACAATTCCATGTTTAATTGGTAGTTTAGCTATTGATAATGCATTAGCTGATTTAGGGCAAGCATAAATGTCATGCCTTATACATTATTTAAATGACTAGGTCTAGAGAAGCCCAAACAAACTAGGATGAGTATACAATTAGCTGAAAAAACTGTTAGAATTCCTAAGGACATTATCGAAGATGTTCTCGTAAAAATCAATAAATTTGTTTTCCCAGTAGATTTTGTTGTCTTAGACATAGATAAGGATAATTCAATCCCCTTAATTTTAGGAAGACCTTTTCTAGCAACTGTCAAGACTAAAATTGATGTTGCCACAGGAGAACTCATACTTTGTGTAGGTGACAAATCAATCAGTCTTCAAGCTCTTGACTCGGCCAGGACAACAATCGATGAAGGTAAGAAAGTCAATACAGATGATAATCAAATTGTTCACCCTTTATCGCAGGAAACACCGCAAAGACACAACCCTGAGCCCACTTATAAATCCCAAATTGACAAAGAAGAATCACACAAGGAACAAGACCTTAGGGTCAACAATTTAGAAGAGCAGAGGACACAAGTCAAAGAAGAATCAGAACCGCACGAAGTAAAACCAGAGGAACCTCCAGTAGAGCTCGTAGGAACATCAAACCACTACAAAATAGGAGACCACGTACTGTTAGACAAAGCAGATCCGCACATCATCACAACAGACCTGAAGGCAAAGGGAGAAATCGTTCTTAAGGTACACAATATCTTTCCACACGAAATAGTCAAGGTAAGCAACCCAACATTCAACACTTTTGAGGTAAACGCTTCTCGACTTCAACTTTGTCAAGAAAATAGAACTTTATGCAAGAGGGAAGATATTCAAACCTTTAAACCTCCCTGATTTAAGTACAAGGAAAATTCTAGCTTAAGACTATAAAGGAGCGCTTCTCAGGAGGCAACCCGAGCACAACCCTACTTCTTTTTACATTTGTTTTCATTTTATTTTCTTTTTGTTCTCTTTCTCTTTGTAAACTAACCAAAAGTGCAGATTTCTAGGACACACGGCCTTACACAAGGCCGTGTCTATGGCTGTGTGGACCACCAGAATCCCCGTACTAACATAGCAGAGGCTGTGCAAATTAAATCCCAACTATTTTTTGATGTCACGGATCCAACCACTCCCCCACGGGCACCGATAAATTAGCATGGCTGTGCTCCACGATCGTGTGAAGCTACTGACTTACCAGACACGGAAAAACACGCCCATGCTACCTAACCGTGCCAACACACTGCCTTTTTAAGAACGAACGTGGCATTTGAAAAATGGGCGTGGGTGAACAAACATGCCTAGACACACGGCCGTGGGATGCTACCGTGTAAAGCAAAAGGCCCTCGATACTTGGGCGTGGGAACGTACCAGATTTAAGATCCTATTTAAACCCCACAGCCCTTCTTCTTTTTCTTTCTTAGAAAAGATATCCAGACTCTTGAGCTACACTAGAATCATGCCGAAGAAGCGTAAAAAGGCAAGCATTGTCTCCTCAAAGGAGACCCCAACACATAAGTTCATGCCGTCTGCTTCATCTAAACACCAAGCCAAGGGTATTTGAGACCTTTTCAGTTTTATTTTTCTTTTCTATTTTGCTTCAATTTCCTTCCCTTTGACTCTCTTATGTTTAATCTAGTTTATTTGGTTTTAGTTTCTTTGTTTTAGGTTCTAAAGGCTGTTAGGGAATCACGCACCATAACCTTAGAGGTCACACCCACCTCGCGAACCATCTTTCAATAAGGACTCCTAAGTCCGTTAGTATTTTATTCTAATTTTATTTTCCTTCTAACTCCCTTTCCCTTTAGTTTTTTTGTCCTTAGTTACATAATTAGTTTATTTTAAATATGTTTTAATAATTTCTAGCTAACTCTTCACGAGCTCCCCGATTTCTTCATCTAGCGCAGAGCTCGGTGGTAACCACCCCACCAGGCCCATAGAAAATGCCTGTAACATCCCGAAATTGGGCCTAGTAGAATTGGGCCCATTGGGCCTTGGGCGTAGGAGTGTTTAAAATTTTTGAGAACTAAAGAATGGCATTATTTCAAGTTGGACTTATTGGGAAGGTGATTTTAGAAATTTACGGAGTTTTTAGGAAGTTCCGGGTTCAAGTTAGGCCATAGGAAAATTTTAGTGTTGAAGCATTTAAAAGGGAGAAGGCAAGTGGCGTCTAGCATAAGGGAATAATTGGGCAACTTGCTAGCACAAGAGGAGCTGGTGGCTTAGTGGCAAGTGGGGTGAATGGCAGAGGGAGAGCTTGGGTTCGAATCCCACCTAGTGCACTTATTTTGGATTATTTTTTTGGTGCTTTAAGGTAATTATCGGCCATGGCATCAAAAAGGAAAAGGAAACTTTTTAATTAAGGAAAGAAGGCTAAGGAATATGGTAAGGAGGAAAATAAGGGAAAATGAAGGAAAGAATCAAAGGAAAAAGGTAAGAGAAGGGAACATGTTGGCCTATTATGTGGAGGATGTTTTGGAAAGAATATTTTGGGTCAACACTCATCTTTTTAGTAAAGATGATACAAGGTTTTGGTGGGGAGAAAAAGGGGGCCAATATGGTTTTGTAAGTTTTGGGGTATGTAAAGTTTTGTTCTTTGGAGCATTTTGAGTTTTCTCTTTTCCCAATTTCTTCCCCCACTTGCTGAAACTCTAAAGCCAAAATTGTGCACCTTTCTCCTTTGTTTTGCCAAAACTTTCAAATCATTCTTTGCTGCTACTTATCATTCTCTTAGCCTTGGTTTCTGAAGTTGATTGGAACTCATTACAATAGCCAAAGTGTAAGGCTGGATTTTAGAACCTAGTAGGGAAGGATCACGATTGTGGGGGCAACGAAGAGTGCTTCTTTAGGAAATCCAAATCAGGTGTGTAATCTCACAACTCTCTGAATATTTGCATGAAATGTTTTTTGATTCGTTGGAAAGATCGAAAAACTAGAAACCGGCATCTGTGACGACACGGGCGTGCGTCTGTTCATAGTGGAAACCATATTTTGCAATGAAACAGTTTTTAGTTAGTAGCAGTGACATGATTTTGAAAAATCACGAAAAATAGGATAAACAGAATTAGAAAGTGAATAAGATATGCAATTAAATATTATTGTGTCTATTTTTATATGAAAAAAACAGAGTAGGAAGAGAAATTTTATATTCTGTGATATTTTAACTTTAGTGAGACTGGTTCTGAAGGACTTCGTGGTTCCCTGTTCTATCTTGGAAAAATCATTCAAAATTGTACAAAGTGAATTATGAGTTATAATTTATATGTATAGATTCCTTAGTGAGTCTATTTTCAATAAAAACAAGTGTAAGCAACATATGAAAACTGTACAAGGAGATATTTGAATTTAGGTTAAGAGAGGTTAGAACCATTGGTTAGTGAAACAGGGGAAACTTTAATGAATAAACTGTACTAAATGGCTAATCCAAAAATTCTGGAAAAATTGTATTAAGAAGATATATGAGTCTAGTTTCAAGAAAATTTATGGATATAAATTTCAAGTTTCCTCACTCGAGTTATAGTCAATTTATTTAATATGACGCAGATGGACAATTTCAATTTTTATGCCCCAAATTAGTAGTTAAGTTCGGGGTTGCGAAATTACAAAAATACCCTCAATAAGTAAATTTACAGAAATACCTTTGGGTTGTAAAATTTACCAAAATGCCTATATGGGCTGATTTACCGAAATGCCTCTATGGGCCGAATTATCGAAATGCCCCTATGGGCCGATTCATTAAATGTATTCAATAGATTAATGGTTGTTATTTATATGTGGATATTTTATGTTATTATACATGTTGCATCTCTACATATTGCATGGGATTGGAAAATTGAATGAAGAGAAGTGTAGCCTGGTGGCATTGCCACAAATTCTGATAATGGCTATGTGCCAACCTAAATATGGCTTTGTGCCATCGTGATTATGGCTTTGTGCCAAATGTATTTACCCAAGGCTGTGTGCCGATTATATTACCGTATATGATACTCTGGTGGCTCTGCCACAAATATTATAAATGGTAACTTGCTTGTGAATTATTATAAATGGCAACTTGTCTGCGAATTATTATAAATGGCAATTTGCCTGCAATTTGGTGTGATTGGTGGGGTGGGTTGACTTGATCCCCACAGGTGTGATAGGCTGGTACGGGGGTGTGTTGGATGGATGGGTTGGGTTGGGTTACATACATTGCACATATATATATTCTGTTATGTAAATGGGCTCAGCCCAAGATTATGCTATATGGGCTCAGGCCCAAATTATTGCTAAATAGATTCAGACCCAGTGGATGACGGTAAGGGGATTATACACTGAGTTCTAGTAACTCACCCCTCCTTCTTAATCCTTATAGGTGATGCTCAATGGCGAGGACTTGGGGCCATGGATGACTCGGTGGAGGCCATACTTTGGAAATAATGTTTTCAAACATTAGTAAACTTCTTTACCGTTTTAATTCGTTACTTTTACTATTTTGGGTTTCAAAGTTGTAATAAGGCCTCTAGGATATGTTTTATTTTGCTTTATGTTGAGACGTACTTAATATTTTGCTTGAAATGTTTTAAATGGGGATTTTCTAAAATCATTAATAACGGTTTTCCAAACTGATTAACAAATGAATTTCATAATAAATATGGACAAATAATTTAACTTGGATTTTCTTTTGATATTATCAACGTCATTTTCAAAAGTCACAATTTTAAGGTTCATTAGTTCGATTTTCGATTTATCCATCAACCTCTTAAAATTAGTAGTATTTTATCAAATATTTATCACCAAGTTTGTTTTCTTAAACTATGACCTATTAACAACATCTTTATTAAGAATCATAAGTTCTTTACTCGTTTTCTTCATGTGACATGCCAGATCTGGTCATACAGCATGGGCCAGGTTTGGGGTGTTACATTTTATGGTATCAGAGCCCGGTTGTAAAACTCGGCTGTGGTTTGGGTTCAAAAGCGTTTTCCAAAGCTGTTTAAAATTTTTAATTTATAAATGCATGTTCTAAAGGAAGTATGGCACCACGGGTATCCGGCACCAAGTCAAGTAAGTTCATGTTTTTATTTTATGATTATTGTGGTATGACTGTAGAAATACTCTAGAACTTTTAGCTTTAGGAGCTAAAACTATAAAGATTGAGACTTTAGGATACGTTTTGCGAAAATAACTTTACTTCCTATACTCCATAAAACATTGTTTAATAAACATTGAATAGTATACTGATCCATATGACTCTTAATAAGATTAAGTCGATTTAGTGAACATGAGCACTAGAGGACGTGGACACGGTGGACGTAGTTGTAGTAGAGACCTAGGTGCTAGATCTGGATCTTCAGTACCGAGGCATGTGTTTGACATGGATGCACCAGCTTTGCCAGTGGCTGAGACAGGATCTCATAATCGAGCTGGGGTTGATGAGCTAACTCAGTTAGTTAAGGAGGTATTGGAGAAGGTTAAAGGAATCGGTGAGGCACTTTGAGTTAGGTGCATAGACTGTAAGAAGAAAAGATATCACGATTCTTTAGGGTCACAGTTTTGTTTCGTAAAGTGTGTTAAGGCATGTCTAAACCTTTCAGCTTGCGATTATTGCAGAAGGCGTCATCCAGGAGAATGCTGGAGGAGTTCAGGAACATGCTTGAGATGCGGGCCTAAGAAGCATAAGGCTCGAGATTGTTTCATCACCATCAAGTCAAGTATGTTTTGGTTGGGCGTGATGTTTGAATGTAGAAATTTTAGGTATAAGTGGTAGATAATTGCTTGGTTCTGTGGTTAGATGTTTGGTTGTGTGTAAGAGGATTCAAGATTAAGTTAAAAGTACATTAGTGTTATTAAAATCAGAGTGCACAGCGAAAGCATAGTGGTGTGACTGGAGCGGTGCATTTAGTAGTTGGCTGGAAATTTCGAGGACAAATTTCTTTAAGGAGGGTAGAATTGTAACATCCCGAAATTGGGCCTAGTAGAATTGGGCCCATTGGGCCTTGGGCGTAGGAGTGTTTAAAATTTTTGAGAACTAGAGAACGGCATTATTTCAAGTTGGACTTATTGGGAAGGTGATTGTGGAAAGTTACGGGGTTTCTAGGAAGTTCTAGGTTCAAGTTAGGCCATAGGAAAATTTTAATGTTGAAGCATTTAAAGGGGAGAAGGCAAGTGGCGTCTAGCATAAGGGAATAATTGGGCAACTTGCTAGCATAAGAGGAGCTTGTGGCTTAGTGGCAAGTGGTGTGAATGGCAGAGGGGAGAGCTTGGGTTCGAATCCCACCTAGTGCACTTATTTTGGATTATTTTTTTGGTGTTTTAAGGTAAGTGTTGGCCATGGCATCAAAAAGGAAAGAGAGACTTTTTAATTAAGGAAAGAAGGCTAAGGAATATGGTAAGGAGGAAAACAATGGAAAATGAAGGAAAGAATCAAAGGAAAAAGGTAAGAGAAGGGAACATGTTGGCCTATTATATGGAGGATGTTTAGAAAAAATATTTTGGGTCAACATTCATGTTTTTTGTAAAGATGATATAAGGTTTTGGTGGGGAGAAAAAGGGAGCCATTATAGTTTTGTAAGTTTTGGGGTATGTAAAGTTTTCTTCTTTGGAGCATTTTGGGTTTTCTCTTTTCCCAATTTCTTGCCTCACTTGCCGAAACTCTAAAGCCAAAATTGTGCACCTTTCTCCTTTGTTTTGCTGAATCTTTCAAGCCATTCTTTACTGCTACTTATCATTCTCTTTGCTTTGGTTTCTGAAGTTGATTAGAACTCCTTGCAATAGCCAAAGTGCAAGGCTGGATTTTAGAACCTAGTAGGGAAGGATCACGATTGTAGGGGCAACGAAGAGTGGTTCTTTAGGAAATCCGAATCAGGTGTGTAATCTCACACCTCTCTAAATATTTGCATGAAATTTTTTTTATTCGGTGGAAAGATCGAAAAACCAGAAACCGGCATCTGTGACCATACGAGCGTGCCTATGTTCATAGTGGAAACCGTATTTTGCAATGAAACAGTTTTTAGTTAGCAACAGTGACGTGATTTGAAAAATCACGAAAAATAGGAGAAAGGGAATTAGAAAGTTAATAAGATATATAATTAAATCTTATTGTGTCTATTTTTATATGAAAGAAACAAAGTAGGAAGAGTAATTTTATATTCTGTGATATTTTAATTTTAGTGAGACTGGTTCTGAAGGACTTCGTGGTTCCCTATTCTGTCTTGGAAAAATCATTCAAAATTGTAAAAAGTGAATTATGAGTTATAATTTATATGTATAGATTCCTTAGTGAGTCTATTTTCAATAGAAATAAGTGGGAGCAACATATAAAAACTGTACAAGGAGATATTTTAAATTTAGTTTAAGAGAGGTTAGAACCATTGGTCAGTGAAATAGGGGAAACTTTAATGAATAAACTGTACTAAATGGATAAGCCAAAAATTCTAGAAAAATTGTAGTAAGAATATATATGAGTCTAGTTTCAAGGAATATTTACGGATCTAAATTTTGAGTTTCCTAACTCGAGTTATAGTCAATTTAGTTAATATGATGCGGATGGACAGTTTCAATTTTTATGCCCCAAATTAGTAGTTAAGTCTGGGGCTGCGAAATTACAAAATGCCCTCGATGGGTAAAATTACAAAAATACCTTTGGGTTGTGAAATTTACCGAAATGCCCTTATGGGACGAATTACTGAAATGCCCCTATGGGCCGATTTACCAAAATACCCCTATGGGCTGAATTACCGAAATGCCTCTATGGGCCGATTCATTAAATGTATTCAATAGATTAATGGTTGTTATTTATATGTGGATATTTTATGTTATTATATATGTTGCATCTCTACATATTGCATGGGATGGGAAAATTGAATGAAGAGAAGTGTAGCCTGGTGGCATTGCCACAAATTCTGATAATGGCTATGTGCCAACCTAAATATGGCTTTGTGCCATCGTGATTATGGCTTGTGCCAAACGTATTTACCCAAGGCTGTGTGCCGATTATATTACCGTATATGATACTCTGGTGGCTCTGCCACAACTATTATAAATGGCAACTTGCCTGGGAATTATTATAAATGGCAACTTTCCTGCGAATTATTATAAATGGCAATTTTCCTGCGATTTGGTGTGATTGGCGGGGTGGGTTGACTTGATCCCCACAGGTGTGATAGGCTGGTACGGGGGTGTGTTGGATGGATGGGTTGGGTTGGGTTACATACATTGCACATATATATATTCTGTTATGTAAATGGGCTTCGGCCCAAGATTATGCTATATGGGCTCAGGCCCAAATTATTGCTAAATAGATTCAGACCCAGTGGATGACGGTAAGGGGATTATACACTGAGTTCTAGTAACTCACCCCTCCTCCTTAATCCTTACAGGTGATGCTCAGTGACTAGGACTTGGGGCCATGGATGGCTCGATGGAGGCCATACTTTGGAAATAATGTTTTCGAACATTAGTAAACTTCTTTACTGTTTTAATTCGTTACTTTTACTATTTTGGGTTTCAAAGTTGCAATAAGGCCTCTGGGATATGTTTTATTTTGCTTTACGTTGAGACGTACTTAATATTTTGCTTGAAATGTTTTAAATGGGGATTTTCTAAAATCATTAATAATGTTTTCCAAATTGATTAACAAATGGATTTCATAATAAATATGGACAAATAATTTAACTTGGATTTTCTTTCGAAATTATCAACGTCATTTTCAAAAGTCACGATTTTAAGGTTCATTAGTTTGATTTTCGATTAATCCATCAACCTCTTGAAATTAGTAGTATGTTATCAATTATTTATCACCAAGATTGTTTTCTTAAACTATAACCTATTAACAACATCTTTATTAAGATTCACAAGTTCTTTACTCGTTTTCTTCATGTGACATGCCAGATCTGGTCATACAGCATGGGCTGGGTTTGGGGTGTTACAACGCCTCCACCGCCTCCTCCAACCACCTTCTACCACGACCTCTGCCAACTCCCAGAATCATCCAAAATTCAGGAAGTGTCACTTCTCCCCTTCTCTTTTGATTACATTATTAGTTATCTATCTTTGTACATTGAGGACAATGTACATCATAAGTGTGGGGGGTAAAAGTACCTAACTTTTTGCATTATTCCAAAATCTTGAATTTTAGTCTTGCTCCTAAGTAATTTTCTCATATTATCAATTAGGGTGAAATTTCTAATGATTTATGATTTTTGTTGATATGTTTTTGAGTAAGTCATTGATAATTGTGCATTGATGATTTATAATTGAAGAATACTAGAGAATCAAGCATGATAAGTCTATTTTTCAAGAATCAAAATTTTCTAGGTTGTTAAACTGAATTTGAATATTAACTTGAAGTTTGAAATTTACAGGATTGATGTCAAATACCCATATTTTTTGTGAGATTTGAGCCTTATAGAGCATATATTCTTTTTCATACTCACTTTATTGATTATGAGTGTGTCAACACTGAATTGTTATTCTAGAACTTGCCTAGATTATACATATCGAGACCACATTAAATGATTTGATATACTGAGATGATAAAGGCACCTAGGTTTTAACCCATTCACTCCGCTAAAAAGCCTACCTACATAATTAACCCCTAGTGAACCCTGTTGATCCTAACAACCCTTATATTGATTTACCCGCTAATATTAACCCAAAACCCTTTGTATTTGTTATCACCATTCTTTTGAGTACCTTTCTATCGAGAATTGATTTGATCAGTTACTGAATTAGTTTATTCCAGTTGATAAAGTTTTCTTTATTATGTTTCTAGTTTGTTCTTAAAAAGAAAATTCAAAATGGAAGTTTATTCAGCATTAATAGTATAAAAAGTGAGCTTATACATTTAAATTTCAATTATCAAAGAAAAAGCTCGTAGTATTATTAGTTTCAAAATTTTAATTGATATAATCATTTACTTTCAAGTTCATTATTTTTAGTTAGGTAATTAGTCAGGTCAATCTCGATTCTAAACCTTCTAATTCAATCTTTATCCACACCTTTAACCTAAGCCCCATTACAACCCTGATAAAGACCTTTTGATTTGTGTATCATCTCATATTACAGTGGTGGAGATTTGATTTTCAGGCAAGCCTATGGGGTTAACTTTTTAGGTTCGACTTATGAGTACTTTTTCTTGAACCTTAAACACTTCGAGTGCTTTGAGTGAATCTTTAGTGAGGATGTCAATCCTTGCCGGTTTTGAATTAAAGGTGATTATTTAGATAAGGGGAGACACCTATGTTTTTGTGCTACAAATATATGACTTATATTGTTTGAGCCTTTAAGAGTCTTTGAGTTAAATTCTCCATGTATAAATTATCTGTGAATTATGATGAGGCATTGTTGATAGGAATTGTGAATTATGGAAAGTTCATTTTAATTATAAATTGAGAATTTTGCTTGAGGACAAGCAAAAGCTTAAGTGTGGGGGTATTTGATAAACCATAAAAGTAACATATTTTAGGCCCACATTTAGTATGCTTTTGGATGATTTAGCCCTTGATTTATGTAAAAAGGTTCTTTTAATCCTTTCTTTTCATGTTTATACTCAGGAAAGCACCCAAGGACGAAAACAACGAGAAACGAGCTTAAAACGGGCCAATTTGGGCCAAAGAGGAAATCGGCACGGCCTGGACTTCAAGCCACACGGCCGTGTCTCATCTAATTACTTCACATGGCCATGCCACAATTTACACAGTCGTGCCTCAATTGACAGAATCAAGACACGGCCTGAAGTTGATTTACACGGGCATGTACCATGGCCGTGCCCCTGTCGTGGAAAAGAAGAATTTCACTTGGATTTGGATACTTTGAGGCAAAGAAACACATTCCAAAGCATATTCAAACACCGAGTAGGAAGTATACTTGAATAAGGACACTTAGAGGCCAAGTAAAGCATTCTAAAAGTCTATATAAACACTCTAAGTGTAACCTGAAAGAGGGCGGTTAGCTAGGCCAAGGAGCCAGCCAGAAGGCCAGATTTGTGGGAATTACTCGAAGATAGCCAGTTGTTCCATTTCAAGAAGCCGAAATTCTACGCAAGATGGCAGATTTCTCCTTCAATTCCATTAGGGGGTTTTAGGGATTTCTTATGTTTTGTTTTATCTTTTCTCTTGAGATGTTTTCTTTATTTGTTATAAAGTAAACCCTTCAGATACCTGAAGGGGATGAAACCTAGATGAATCTTGTTATTGTTTCCTGAATTATATAATAAATACTTAGTTTGTTCTTAATTATGCATACTTAATCCAAATCTGATATGCTTAGGTGGAGGAGGAATAGACCCTGCTTAAGAGTAGATCTAGCATAATTAAGCAGAGTTGATCGCACGCCTAGAGATAGGGTGACGAGAATTTGCCGGTGAAACACCCCAAAACCCGACCCAAAAAGCCTGACCGGATTTGATATGTTCCTCGAGTAAAACTTTAGCAAATTCTCGCTTTGTTTAAGAAAACCTTGATGATTTTGAATAAAAGCAGTTAACTTAAAGATCGGGTTGAAATCAAATTGTAAAGTAAATTTGTATCTTCTTAAAACATTATTTTTAAGAGAAATTAATAAGTTAAAAGAAAACCAAATTTAATGAAAAATTTATTTATTACTTTAAAACATATATATATATATATATATATTAGTGTCAAAAACATTTTAAATTATTTATCGAAAACCATTTAGTTATTTAATTAATAATTGTTCATGGCGTAAAAATAAATCCAAACACAAAAATTAAAAAGCAGTTCATAGTGGCCTTATTACATAAAAATAGCAAAACCCATAATAAATTCTAAATAAGTTTAATAAGTTTAATTTGGAAAATCTCCAAAATACTTTGTTTGAGCATTGGCCACCACGTAGTCCTCGCTGACCCGATCCATCGCGCTAAGAGTCATCTCAAAAATTATCCCACAAAAGGGTGAGTCATAAACTCAATGTGTAGCACATACATTAAAAAGCCCATTTGATCATAGCCTTTAAGCCCATTAATAACACATATAGTCATAGGCCCATTTAAGTCATATTTAGCCATAAGCCCATTTTATAGCGATCAAATAATAATCATTTAAAATCACATGGATATACACATATAATGAAATGCAAACTGGCCCACCTAAATATCCATCCGCTACACACCACCGTACCAACCAATCACACAGTGGGGATTACTAAATCGACCCTCCATCCGCTACACGATTGAAGGCGATTCTTGTAGTCAACATGCACATCGCCTTATAATTTTGTGGCAAGGCCACTGCACAAATGTGACCAAGTCACCAGATTCAAAAATATGTAACCGAAGTCACTGGATTCAAATATGTGACCGAAGTCACCGGATTATGTGGTAAAACCACCGGAATACTTCCCCTTTATCAATTTTACCCATATGCCCATGCACATACATATTATTCAATTTTCATGCCATTTACCCCAAAATCATAATATAGTCATACTTATTTCACATTTATGCATATAGCAAAATTAACGAAATATTAGGGTAAACATACCTGAATATCGTATACCACTGAATGGTATCCACAATCATTATCAAACATATTTTCATATAAATCATATTTAATATAGATCTATGAGATTTTAGTGTAATGTTACACACCTTATGACTGTGAGAACGATACCTTCCCGCTCGTCAACACCTAGTTAATTATCACACTTGATTAGTATACACTATTACTAATAAAACTATACTATTGATGAGAGATCTAAATCCTTACCCTCAGATTCTCGAACAACCGTTATTTGTGGTTTTTCTCCGTTAGATGGATCAAAACCCGATGACAACCCACTAACGAAAAGTGGTTCGGTTGTACGCACGACTTCAAATAAATGATCTTCGTTAGCAGAGGGTCCACAACCCGGTGGAAAATCTCTTATCGCCGATACAGCCCTTCGTTTAAAGTTTGAGGGTAAAATAGAGCCTCCTCTCTTCCAAACACTCTGTACCGCTCTTTTCGAACCTATCTTGTTAGTCTCAAAATCACCCCTAAAATAAAGTTGATTAATAATCTATCTAAAAGAATTGATATAACCGAAAGTGATAATCTTTACCTTGGATGATTTTGAAAGATCTCTCCTTAAATGTTGGTTTCAAAAAGGATCCTTAACAATCCCTTCCAAAGTTTCGACCTAGGAGAAAAAGAATGAGAGAATTAAGTTTCTAAATCGACTATTCTAAAAGAAATAATGAAAACACTTACAAAAATTCTTACTTGACCACTTGAAGATTCGGCCTTGAACAAAAAGAAGAGAAAAAAATATGGTGTTTTGGCTATGGTGGTTTCGGGTTTCCAACAAAAGAAAAGAAAGATTGAGATGAAAATGGAAGATGATTCGGTTTGACAAAAGAGAAGAAAAGAATGTTGATTTTGGTTTTGGTAGAAGGTGGTTTCGGTTGAAAGTGAAGAAGAAAGAAAATGAAAAGAGAAAGAAAGAGAAAGGGAAAGAAAGAAATTAAGAATGTCTTTTGATGTTAGATGATTCGGCACTAGAGAGGAGAAAAGAGAGGAAAATTGTCTTCAAAATCTCTTTGGTGTTTTCTAAGAATGAGGAAAAGAGAAGAAAATGGTCATTGATTATTTGTATTTTCAATTACAAGGAGAAAAGAAACCAAAATGGTAAAGTACCAAATGGCTAAAAGAAAAGAAAAAGTTCTCTTTTGGTGTATTATGCAATTGGCTAAGAAACAAGGCTTTGAGAAAAGGGAAAAGATGAACAATTTGGTTAAAATTTTTGGCCAACATACACCCCTAATGCCTATGCAAAATTCGCCAACCTATGCCAACATGATCCCTTTTTCCTCCTTATTTCTTCCCCATCAATCCTTTGATTCCTAACACAATTAAGCCTTCTCCTTAGCCCCTAAAGTCGACTAGGTTCATGGTCAAATGACCATGAAAAAGCTTCAAAACTTTATCCTTTCTTCAAGCCTTTTGTCCCCCTATCTTACCTTAACCTCATGATTCCATGCCATAACTTCTAGCTTGCCTTTTACATATGGTCTACTAACCAAAAATAAAAAGATGCCCATCCATTCTAGAATGATCTTGGCCGACACTATAGGAAAGAAAACAAAAAAAATTTAAAATTCCTTCCACTTGCTAGCTAGGGATTCAACCTCTCCCTCAAACATTCATCCATGCCCTTACCACCTTGCCAATTGACTTATTATGCTTTAAACCTCTTGTCAATATTTCTTAAAGCCTATCTTGCTTAGCTCCATCTTATTTATTAAAAACTTAATATTTCTCTAAGCATTCACTTACATATTGAAGTTCAAAAATAAACTTCCAAAACACACTCAATCATATTTAGGCATGCAACAACATTCAATTAAGTAGAAATGCATAACCCCTAATTATCAGGATGTTACAGTCGGATTAGGGTGAAACCTAATATGGGAGTCGATAGATTGATTTACTGCTATTCTAGGGGGTTATTATTTGAGAAAGAGATTTTCGTTAATTAACCTAGGGTTAGACGTTATTCGCCTCGAGAGAGGGTTTAATATACGTTAGGGAGTCTTACGGATCAAACCAAGTGAATAAATTGTATGGTTCAGTGTTAAATAACAAGTGAAGTCTAGGTGGATTCTTCCTGAGGGTATCGTCGTGATCAACTGAGTTTCTCTTCAAGTTATTTTCCAATTCATTCTTTCTATCTTTGCTTCTTTAGTTTAGTAGTTGTTAATTTAGATTAAAGCAACTTCACTTTATTTTAGGCTACATAATAAAAAGAAAGTTAGTATTAGTACTTTTAGTTCCTTTGGGTTTGATAATCTGGTCTTGCCTAAGCTATACTACTGTTCGATAGGTACACTTGCCTTTAATCGTTGTCAGAGTTAGTTTCCAGGTTTGATCATTCTATTTATAAATTTTAAAACTCGACAAAACAACGATAAATAATATACATTTGTAGTAATATTTAGTTACACATATATTTATTCTCTAACTGACACATGTCACTAATTTGGTTTAATTACTAATTTAGTCTTTTAACCTTTTTCTATTCTATAATTAAACTTTTATGCTCTATTTAATTTAGTCCTTTCTAATAATTACTTCTAATTAAACTAAATTCACTTATCAAAAATCTAATTCAACCCATACTAACTTCGTAAATATTTTTAATAAATATTTACGGACTCATTTTTCCTAAGACGGAGGCCCTAAACTCACTTTTTCGGTGCCCGTGAAATTTGGGTTATTACACGTGTGATCCTTGCACCTAATTTTTTTAAAATTAAACTGTCCACACGACCTGGCAGACAAGTGTGTGCCTGGCCGTGTGACCCAAGTTAGAGAGTTACACGAGCATGGACACTGGCTGGGACACAGCCGTGTGTCTTATATCGAATGCCCACACAGCCTGGGACACTGACATTTCACTTGGCCGTGTGAGCCACATGGCCTGACCACACGAGCATGTGTCCCCTAAACTTAAGAAAAATTTTGAGATTTTTCAAAAAATTCTTTGATTTCTCGATTTAGTCCCAACTTGTTTCTAGAGCATAAATTGGGTCTTGAGGGCCCATTCAAGGGACATTATGGCTGAATATGTTTGATTTCGGTTATGAATAGTATATGATATCTATAGACTATTTTAAAATCTATAAACTTTGGTAATGCTCCGTAACCCTGTTCCGGCGACGGATATGGATTAGGGGTTTTACAAGATGACTAGTCTTGGCTATCGAATCAGTTAACGCCACGGGTAGAGACATAGATTTATTCATTGAAAGAATGATGCATTGGACTAGACCCAAGATGAATTAATTTTGAATTCGTCTGTAAATTAATTCACTTGTGACGTTCATGGTGTGATTTACCTAAATCCTGAGTTAATTATTAACCATCCATATGTAACTCATGTGCTTTGATATAAGTGGAGGCTTATGCTCTAAAGATGATCGAGCTCATAGTCGGTATGTTGGGTACATGACTTATATATGACATGTCTTTACTAGCAACAATGGAATTCATAGCTCGATTAAAGAGTTGATGATATCTTCTCATTGGCATTGTGTGGATTGATAAATATGAAAGTGACCACGGGTTGCTTGTTCTCGAACGAGCAATTTATCACAGCCATTTGTTGACAATGATCATATTAATTATTAAGAAGACACAATGGTGACAATGAGATACAATAGGATTGTATTGAGTGAACGAATTTAACTCAAAGGAATCATTAATATCATATGAGGGTAACACACACATGGCGAGGTCATTAGACAAAATAGTTGGATGAATTACTTTCGTAAAGAGTATCCAATAAGGAGTTTTCAATCATTGTACTTCTGTGGACTGACTCCATGATTAAGTAAATTGCGAATTATTGGAACGATGCTTCTGGACATAATTGCAATTACTCGAGCCTAATTGTATATGTTTGATTGGTGCCTCCGCTAGCTCAACAAAAAGCTCGATCGAACTGCATTTGAATTATAATAAAATCCTACGATTTTGAAAATAATTTAATTGAGTCAATTTATTTGATGTGGAATTAAATTAGGCAATTGTGATAATTGTTCAACTAGAGAATTTGATTAAAGGATTTTCTTGAAAAATTAATTTGAAAAATCTAAATGATTTTTGGGAAAATTAATTTTGATAAAGTAAAATTAAATAAACCAAATTAATTAAAATTAATATGATATTTTTGGTAGTTAATTTTCAAGTCAGACTATTGGCCTAATGGATAATTGAACTTGAAAATTGGACCTAAGATAAAAATTAGGCCCGAGAACCCAAAATCGAGATCAAGACCCCAAAATTTGTCGAACAGGACTTGGTATGTGAAATCGAGCTGATAGTCCAACCAGACCGGTCGGGCTATCACTGGCCTGAACTATATCAGCAACAGTCGAATCAGCTCAGGGTGCTGTGAAGGTGTCGCACCTACGATGGCACCACCGGACACGTTGGTGCCAACGACAAGATTTCGGTGGCCGACGAGTGGTACTTCGGCAGTTGAGCAGTGGAGGAATCACAGTCCTATTGGGACTCTATCGAATAATTTGATTTCAGATTAACTATTTCAAAAATAATATTATTTTAATAATTCATTTAATTTAATTTTTATCTTGATAGTATTTTATTAATTTAATATTAAAGTGATTATCTTAATTTTTAATTTAATTTAATATTTATCTACATTCTATTAATTTAATAGGTTTAATATTAAATTTAATCTAATACTTAATTTAATATTAAATTGCTTAAGTTTAATTATAGGTTTAATTATAGTTGAATTCTCTAAGCTCTCCTATATTAAAAGAGTCTTGGGTCATTATTTTTCAAACACTTAAATTCAAAAGAAAGTTGTATAGAGGAAATTCTCTGAATAAATTATTTCAAAAAGTTTCTAGATATATTTTTCTTATTTACAACTTGACCCCAAAGTTTAAAAAATATGAAATTGCCCTATTGGTAATTTTGTGGAATTTTTTTATTCGAAGCGAGCCCACACTCGACAGATGTGAGCTTGGGGATAGTGGAGAAAACTATTCAGTCAAAGCGTTCATATTAGATGAATCGAAAAGATACAATTTTGATTAAGTGTTTATAACTTTACATATCACAACCAAGTTCTTGTTTTTGAAAGAAAAAAAATTAAAACTCTAGTTTTTCCCCTAAACTTATTTTCTATTGCATTTTCCAAACCTATTTTTCCAACTCGCAATACCACTATTCAAGAGAACACAACCACTTAGCAAGACCTATAAAATTCTATATAAGGTTCAAGAACAAGTATTATAAACATATTCAAAACCATTATCATTCAAAATGACTTTTACACATAACAAGCCTATATACATGCCACAAAACTAAATCTTGAATGATTAAAATTCTACGAAGACAGAAACCGGATAATGTGAGCTCCTAGTTGATTGATCTCCTTCTTCTGCAAAAGGTAACTACAAGATATGGAAATATAATCTAGTAAGCATTACAATGCTTAGTAAATTCATATGTATCAAAATGGTAATTTACCTCAAATCACAAATTTAAAAACATCAGAAAAATCGACTTAATACATTTTCTTATTATACTAGTTCACAACAATAAGATGAGTTTAGCAGACATTTAAATCATATATCAATCCAACATTTACTTGCTGTGTCGATTTAGTATTGTGCAACGAAGTCTTCAACAATATACCATTAATATCATTCTATTTACACAACGTACCTATCCATTCAGAACATATGTTTTCATTAATCGATATATCATTTCATAGTAATAAGGTAAATCCCAAATATAATCGAGTATACATAACATTATATCAAGTAATATATATCATTCAAGACATTACCAACCACATACGTTATATCATTTTCATACCATTCATATAATTTAATCATCATATTTCATTTGATTGTAATCCCATAATAATTTAACAGCCATTTCCTTTTTTTCTATTAATCCAATAGCCTAAGTAACATTAGTAAATAAATTCAAATACCTAAGTAACTACACTACACCAAAGAGCACCATAGTGCTGAACAGAGGCACCGAATTACATATAGAGGCACTGAGTTCATACAGAGGCACCAAAGTGCAAATAGAGGCAACGAAGTGTAGACAAATACATTTCAAACTATATAATATCATCATGCACCAAAATATTCAACCATATCCATCCTGTACGAACATATTGATATTTATCACATAATTCATTTTCTTTTGGTTTAGTTTATTTGATGCCAACATCAACAATATATACATATATGTATTCACACTTAACAATTCAAGCTAGAAAACAAAAAAATACAGTCATATCATAAATTAAAAAAGCAAATCCTATATGAACTTACCTGGAAAACGACAACCATAAAGTGTTAAGGACTAATATGCAATTTCTCTTATTTCTCAATTAACTTCTGATTGATTGCTATAATAATTCATTACAATTTTTCAATTCCAATAGCCTTATACCATCTTAGCAGATGCATATAACAACTTAATTTCATTTAACACAATTTCCCTAGAGTTTTGCATTTTATTCAATTTAGTCTCTAAAATTGAAATAACTATATCTTTCAAATTCAAGCTTTGTTTTAGAATCCGATTTCAATTCCATCTTTGCAAAGCCCTCTAAATTTAATAACTATAGAAATTTTGTAACATCCTAAATTTTTGGGCCTATGCGTTTAATGGGTGAATATGTGTAATGAGTTAACTTAAGTGTTAGGGGTCCAAATTGGGCTCAGGCTTAAGCAGAGGCCTTGATTAAAATTATCTATTTGGGCATTATAGGACTTAAAAAGTAGTACCTGTGTTTAAACTATCAAAATGGGCTTGTGGCCCAGTGGTCAGTAGCGCCACTTAGGGAACAAGGAAATGACGCCACACAAGGGAGTAGGAGGCCCAAATTAAAGTTTCATGGAGCCCAATTCTTTAATTTTAATTTCATTAATTTTTGGCATTTAGGTGGGTAAGGTTGGATGGCAACGAGGCTTAAAATTAGGAGGGATTTACTGACTTGGATAATATAGATAATGTGGCAGACAAAGGGTGGAAGAGGTGGTGTTATTTAGGTCACTTGCAATGTGAGATAAGTGAGGAAATTTAGGGATTTATTTAATGTGATAATAAGGGAGATAATGTGCTAATTAGGAAAGGAAGAGGTAGTGTCATTCATGACACTGTGGATGAGTAGTCAGATGAGGATAAGGGGAGAAAATTTAGAATCTGATCTACTGGTCACAGTGGTGGCCAAATTTCCAACTCTAGGGGGGTGTCGAAATTCACTATGAATAGGGGTGGAATCTCTTTAATTTCGGCATTTGAACCCTACTCCTTTCTCTCATTCTCTATGCCAAAATTTCATTAGTTTCCCTGAGAACTTTCTTTCAGTTTTCTCTGTTGCCGAAACTTCTTTTCTTTTTCTTCTTTTGTCGAAATTACTTCCTAGCCGAAATTTCTAAGGCTCTCTTTTGTTTACTTTTCCTAAGCCAAAACCAAAACCCCATTCAATTCTTTTAAAAAGCCGAAAAACACATCTAGTTCATCTTTCCGGGATTTTCTTAAAGAGCCGAAACTCCTAGATCTCTACTCTTCTACGCTTCGATCTTCTTCTATGATTGCCAAATCATTCTACAAGGGATAGCTGAAATCTTCCACAGAGGTAAGTATCGATTTGGGTTTTCTTTTAATCCTTTTTCGGCTTTTGGAGGCAGTAGCTGAATGGCTAAATAGTTGGCTAATCTCGTGTTTTCTCTCATTTACGGTATTCTGGGATTTGAAGGAAATCAACTCGCTTAGGTTTCCAAATTGGTAGCACACGAATCATCCTACTTCTGGGATCTAATCGATTTAGGTAAGTGGATTTTTTTATTTTAATGTATAAATCGGGTAAAACACTAACTTTGGCCGAATATAGGAGAGGCTTTATCTTCGTATTTTTTTCTGGCTTTTGAGCAAGATTGTAGATTCAGTTAGCAAGGGTATCAACTTAGAGAGTAGTCCTACGTATTTACCAGGTGTGTAACTTTTCACACCATTAGATTGTCTGTTAGTATGCATGTATATAAATCTGTAATATTCATTAAATGCCAAATCCCAAAGATAACTTTGGAAACCCGAGGAGGTAAAAAGCGAATCACCGTTTAGTGATCTCCGTCATTCTTCAATGAATGTTTCTGTTAAGATGATATGTTTTATAAGTATGCCGATTGCTGTGATTGCACGGGGTTGGGTTTGATGAAAGGGGAAGTGTTCTATTGTAGTGGCTTATGCCATGATCTGTTGTAGTGGCTTTTGCCATGATCTGTTGTAGTGGCTTTTGCCATGATCTGTTGTAGTGGCTTTTTGCCATGATCTGATGATGAGCAGCATGACTGCCATCGATGGTGTGTAACGGTGTGGGTTATTGTAGAAATCCCCAATGGTGTGATTGGCGGTAAGGGTAGTGTGTAGCGGATGGAAACCTAGGATTGGGTTGGGCTTTGTATAATTTCTGTTGCATGATAATATGTTATTCTATTCTGTGGGGCTAAGGCCCAATCTGATGGTGCACGAGGGTTGCACACTGAGTCTCGCGACTCACCCTATTATTTGACATCTTTCAGGTAGCACCTAGTGCATCGGACCGGGCTGAAGAGGAGCGCAAGGTGGCCATGCAAAAGAACATTTGGATTCAGCAAAAAAAAGACTTTAGTTTATTATTTTATATTTTTATTTAATGGGTTTTAAATTTCATTGTAATAAGGCCTCGGGCCATTAGCTTTATATTTCGTTTCAGTTTTAATTTTTGGGCTTTTATTATTATTATCAGACATTTTAAGTTTACATTTTTTTTCTCTTTCTAAAGCATGTATTTAAGTTTCGATTTTTAATTCATAAGAACATCTCATAGAATTTATAGCTTATCTAAATTATCAACTTATTAATTTTTCCCGAATAAAAGGTTAAACTCAAGGAAAATATTTTCCAAAAATGTGACATGTTTTATTAACTTTTCTTAGTGACATACCAGATCCGGTCGTGGTGTTTGGGCCAGGTTTGGGGTGTTACAAATTGATATCAGAGCCCGATTCAAAACTCGGCTCTGGGGTTTTTGGGCTCAAAACGTTTTCTAAAGATGGTTTTTTTTTAAACATGCATGATTTATAAATAATGTAGGATGGTTTTCTTGGCATGGTACCTACGTCTCCGACTCAAGTCTGCCAGGTAAGTATTCTGAACTCAATTGTGTGATATATATATATGCATGTGGGCTTGATGGGCTTCAAGGGACGTAGATGATCTTAATTAGAAATTAATGGACGTTAGGCTTAGCTTAAACAACTTCTTAATTTCATAAGATTTAATCTATCCAAACAAACTCGTGAACAAATCGCTAGGTTAGGGTGTGGCAACAGGCATACGCATGTCTAGGATTGGATCCAGAAGACCCTGGTATTTAAGCAGTCCTAGTGACTCACCTCCTCTTCGCCGAATCCTACAGTGCGTGGTATTGCTCACCCTAGCCACGAGGACTTGTTGACGGGCCAAACTTTATAATTAAAACCCGAAAGGGACCAGACCTTATTTTACAGAATTACCAAAATAACCCCTAATTTTAAAAATTTCCAAAAATTACCCCTGATTTGTAAAAATGACCAAATTACCCTTGATTTGTAAAAAATAACCAACTTACCCCTGATTTACAAAATTATCGAAATACCCCAATTTGAAAAAAATTATCGAAATACCCTCAGATTGCAAAATTACCAAAATACCCTTATTTCAAAAAATCACCAAGATACCCTATTTTGGGAAATTACAAAAATACCCCTGTAGGATAAAATTACAAAAATACCCCCTGGGTAGTGAAATGACGAAAATACCCCTATGTGTGGAATGTAGGTCATGGACGTTGCTTGTATGTGATTGGTAGCTTTAGAACTAGAAGGAATAGACTTGAGACTGAAACTTGTAGGCATAAATTTGAATTCGAAAGAATCACTATCGAAATGACTTCTCATAAAATTATTCGTGGATAATCAGTGAAAAGAGCTAATACTTCATAAAATTTTTAATCAGATAAACGCCAATCGAAAGAATGCGTACAAGGGGTCGAGGACGTCTGCCGCGTGGTCGCGGTAGGGGTAGGATGACTATGTTAGAACCAGTGGGATCTAGCCATAGATCTGGGAACGAGATACCAGTTCCACCAGCTGCGGAGGTAGAATTTCAGGACCAGACGGGCGGAGATGATGTGGTGTCTCAAGCGATGCTAAGGGTGTTAGAAAGGGTTGCTGAGGCTGGTATGGGCACAGGAGCCCGAAAATCTGTGTTGGAGTGACTTAGAAACAATGGGGCAGAAGTATTTATTTTGGCTTTAGAATTGGAGTGCGCAGTGAAAGCATAGTGGTGAGACTTAGGTAGTATGATTACTAGTTAGTTAGAAATTTCGAGGACGAAATTTCTTTAAGGGGGTAGAACTGTAACATCCTAAATTTTTGGGCCTATGCGTTTAATGGGTGAATATGTGTAATGAGTTAATTTAAGTGTTAGGGGTCCAAATTGGGCTAAGGCTTAAGCAGAGGCCTTGATTAAAATTATCTATTTGGGCATTATAGGACTTAAAAGGTAGTAACTGTGTTTAAAATATCAAAATAGGCTTGTGGCCCAGTGGTCAGTAGCGCCACTTAGGTCACAAGAAGGTGACGCCACACCAGGGAGTAGGAGGCCCAAATTTGAGTTTCATGGAGCCCAATTCTTTAATTTTAATTTAATTAATTTTTGGCATTTAGGTGGGTAAGGTTGGATGGCAACAAGGCTTAAAATTAGGAAGGATTTACTGACTTGGATAATATGGATAATGTGGCAGATAAAGGGTGGAAGAGGTGGTTTTATTTAGGTCACT
Source organism: Gossypium rotundifolium (assembly GCA_025506655.1). Lineage (NCBI taxonomy): Eukaryota > Viridiplantae > Streptophyta > Magnoliopsida > Malvales > Malvaceae > Gossypium > Gossypium rotundifolium. Next base: position 38,814,485 of record CP106734.1, read on the forward strand.
TGCAAGGTGAGATAAGTAAGGAAATTTAGGGATTTATTTAATCTGATAATAAGGGAGATAATGTGCTAATTAAGAAAGGAAGAGGTAGTGTCATTCATGACACTATGGATGAGTAGTCAGATGAGGATAAGGGGAGAAAATTTAGGATCTAATCTATTGGTCACAGTGGTAGCTGAATTTCCAACTCTAGGGGGTGCCAAAATTCACCATAAATGGGGGTGGAATCTCTTTAATTCCGGCATTTGAACCCTACTCTTTTCTCTCAATCTCTGTGCCAAAATTTCGTTAGTTTCTCTGAGAACTTTCTTTCAGTTTTCTCTGTTGCTGAAACTTCTTTTCTTTTTCTTCTTTTGTCGAAATTACTTCCTAGCTGAAATTTCTAAGGCTCTCTTTTGTTTACTTTTCCTAAGCCAAAACCAAAACCCCATTCAATTCTTTTAAAAAGCTGAAAAACACATCTAGTTCATCTTTCCGGGATTTTCTAGCCGAAACTCCTAGATCTCTACTCTTCTACGCTTCGATCTTCTTCTATGATTGCCAAATCATTCTACAAGGGACAGCCAAAATCTTCTACAGAAGTAAGTATCGATTTGGGTTTTCTTTCAATCATTTTTCAGCTTTTGGAGGCAGTAGCCGAATGGCTAAATAGTTGGCTAATCTCGTGTTTTCTCTCATTTGTGGTATTTTGAGATTTGAACGAAATCCACTCGCTTAGGCTTCCAAATTGGTAGCACACGAATCATCCTACTTCCTGGATCTAATCGATTTAGGTAAGGGGATTTGTTTTAATTTAATGTATAAATCGGGTAAAACACTAACTTTGGCCGAATATAGGAGAGGCTTTATCTTCGCATTTCTTTTCTTGCTTTTGAGCAAGATTGTAGATTCGGTTAGCAAGGGTATCGACATAGAGAGTAGTCCTACGTATTTAACAGGTGTGTAACTTTTCACACCATTAGATTGTCTGTTAGTATGCATGTATATAAATCTGTAATATTCTGTTAAATGTCAAAATCCCGGTATAACGTTGGAAACCCGAGGAGGGTAAAAATGAATCACCAGGTTAGTGATCTCTGTCATTCTTCAATGAATGTTTCTGTTAAGATTATATGTTTTATAAGTATGCCGATTGCTGTGATTGCATAGGCGAGTTTGATGAAAGGGGAAGTGTTCTATTGTAGTGGCTTATGCCATGATCTGTTGTAGTGGCTTTTTCCATGATCTGTTGTAGTGGTTTTTGCCATGATCTGTTGTAGTGGCTTTTTGCCATGATCTGACGATGAGCAGCATGACTACCATCGATGGTGTGTAGCGGTGTGGGTTGATTGTAGAAATCCCCAATGGTGTGATTGTCAGGTATAGGTGGTGTGTAGCGGATGGAAACCTAGGATTGGGTTGGTCTTTGCATAATTTCTATTGCATGATAATATGTTATTCTGTTCTATGGGGCTAAGGCCCAATCTAATGGTGCACGGGGATTGCACACTGAGTCTCGCGACTCACCCTATTATTTAACATCTTTCAGGTAGCACCTAGTGCATCGGACCGGGCTGGATAGGAGCGCAAGGTGGCCATGCAAAAGAACATTTGGATTCAGCAAAAAAAAAAACTTTAGTTTATTATTTTATATTTTTATTTAATGGGTTTTAAATTTCATTGTAATAAGGCCACGGGCTGTTAGCTTTATATTTCGTTTCAGTTTTAATTTTTGGGCTTTTATTATTATTATCAGACATTTTAAGTTTACATTTGTTTTCTCTTTCTAAGGCATGTATTTAAGTTTCGGTTTTTAATTTATAAGAACATCTCATAGAATTTATAACTTATCTAAATTATCAACTTATTAATTTTTCCCGAATAAAAGGTTAAACTCAAGGAAAATATTTTCTAAAAACGCGACATGTTTTATTAACTTTTATTAGTGACATACCAGATCCGGTCGTGGTGTTTGGGCCGGGTTTGGGGTGTTACAAATTTACTACCAATTTTGAAATATTTTTATTTTAGTCCCTACACTCAAAATTAACAAATTATACTTTACAAATTAATCCTTTTTTTCATATCTAAGCATCAAATCTAACCAAATAATACCAATTTCATCAAGTATCCACCAATGCTAACATTTAAAATTTTAAAAATTTCAAAAACTAACACTCGGATTAACTAAATCGAGTTGCAATGATTTCAAAAACATAAAATTTACGAAAAAAGACTAAAATAACATACCCCTGCAAAGCTTGGAAGCTTGATCGAATGGTTGAAGGTTAACCATGGCTTCCTTATTTCTTTTGACACCCATGGTTGAAGAAGAAAGAAAATAAAATGGGTGTCTACTTTTGTTTGTTTTTAATTATAACATATAACTAAGTTTTAATTATAATTTTAGCATATTTTAACTTTAAACATAACTCTAACCTTCCAAATCACTTAATTTTGGCTAAATTGCCACTTAAATCCCTATAGGTTCATTAGTTAGACCTTTTATAAGCTAAAATTCAATAGTGATAAACTTTTACGATTTTTACAGTTCAGTCCTTGTACCTTAATTAATCATCCAATCACTAAAATTTTCGGATCAAAATTCAATTCACCTATATAACGATTCTGCCGTAAATATTTAATAAAAATATTTACAGGATCTGTTTACGAAAATGAGGTCCCGATATCTCATTTTCCATACCCATTGACTTTAAAGTCAAACCACTTGTTCTTTAACTAATTGTCCAATTAGTAAATTTATCAGATTCAAAATTCAATATAACACTATACTTGACTAGTAAATATTAAAAAAAAAAGAATATTTACGGACTCATTTGTCAGAATTGGGGTCCAAAAACCACTATTTCTAATACCATTGAAAAACAGGTTGTTACAAAGTTAGTCTTGTCTCCTTTTGCTCTTAGATGGACATCACAAATATATATTCCTTAATGCAAGCCTGTCCTTGTATGCAAGGTCCTCACTAAGCCATTGTTAGTTCCTCTGTATATTGTCTAAGGAGGAGCTATTGTTGATGGTCTCATTCGCTTTGATGTTTTTAAAATTCTTACTGCCTTTGGAACTATTCTTGTAGGTTACAAAGTTGCTATTGGAGCTTTATCACTCTTTGGTAGCTGAGGGCCAGTGGGAAAGAACCAAGATACGTATTGTAATACCCTGGTAATTGATTGTATTGGGGATTGTATTGTTGTTGTGGGGTGAAAGGGCTATATGAGTTTTAGTATAGTTGGGTAAAATTTTTCCCAAGTTGGGTTTGATTGAAATGTTTGGTTGTTTTAAAAGTTTGAGAAGTATTGGGGATTAAAATAATTCGAGTTTTTAGGATAGTTTTTGGGATACAAAGTGAATCCATGCTCATTGCACTAATTGTTGATACAAAGTGAGAGAGTGTGTGGTTGAGGATGGTTCACTTGACAGATGGAGATCTATAAGTGGTAGAGAGGAAGAAAGAGAAAGTATCAATCTAGAGAGTATAGTGAGTGTCTTGGCTAGTTTTTTGGCCCTAGAGGCTTGTTGGGAAATGTGTCCGTATTATACTAAATATGTAAGTATTTTATATGTATTTGAACGATGAATAAATGAATAAAGTTAATTTTACATTTCACTATTATATCTTTTGTGTTTCTGTCTTTCATTTTTTCCATACATAGTGAAATTGTGACAAATAAATATTAGCTCATTGATTGTCTAAGTTCGAACTGATGATAAGCAACACTGTAAGAATGTTTACATGGCGAGAAAGACAACTTACTTCAATAGATAATCTAAACAAGTCCGTAATCCCGTAAAAAATCAAAGTGAGCAAGTTATTCAAATACTCAGAAGGATTATTATGTCGTCTACAATTACAATTACGAAGATGGCTAGTCTTGGCTATCGGAGCAGCTGACTCCACAGGTAGAGACATGGATGTACTTATTAAAAGAATGATACATTGGACTGGATCCAAGTTGAAGTAATTCTAAATCCTTTTGTTAATTAAGTCACTTGTGACGTTCATGGTGTGACTTACCTAAATCCTAAGTTATTCATTGACCATGTGTATATAACTCATGTGCTTTGATATAAATAGAGGCTTATGCTCTAAAGATGATCGAGTTAATAGACAGTATGTTGGGTACATGACTTGGGTATCACATGGCTTTACTAGCAACAATAGAATTTATAGCTCAATTAAAGAGTTAACAATATCTTTTTAATTGACTTTGTGTGGATTGAGAAATATGAAACGCGTCCATGGGTTGCTTATTCTTGAACGAGCAATTTATTACAGTCATTAGTTAACAATGATCATATTAATTATTAAGAAGACACAATGGTGATAATGAGATAAAATAGGATTATATTGAGTGAACGAATTTAACTAAAAAGAATCAAGGATATCATATGAAGGTAACACACACATGATGAGGTCATTGGACAAAACAGTTGAATGAATTACTTTTGTAAATAGTACACAATAAAGAGGTTTCAATCATGGTACTTATTGTGAACTAACTCTATGATTAAGTAAATTGTGAATTATCGGAATGATACTTCTGGGCATAATTGCAATTACTCGAGCCTAATTGTATATATCCGACTGGTCCCTCCACTAGCTCAATAAAAGCTCGACTGGACTTGCATTTGAATTAGAAGAATTATACGACTTTGGAAATACTTCAGTTGAGTCGATTTATTCGATGCGAAATTAAATTAGGTGACTGTGTGAATCAATTAGAGAATTTAATTAAAGAATTTTCTTAAAAATTTAATTTAGAAAGTTTCAGTGGTTTTTAGGACGGTTAATTTTGATCAAGTAAAATTAACTTAATTAAAATAAATATGATATTTTTTAAAATTAATTCTCAAGTCAGATAATTGGCCCAATGGATAATTGATCGTGAAAATTGGACCGGAGATTAAAAATTGAACCTGATAACCAAAACTCATGACTAAAACCCAAAAATTGGTAAACCATGCCCTGCGTATGAAATTGGACCAACGGTCCAATCAATGGCTGAACGGACCGATCATGCCATCACTAGCCCGGACTAAATCGATCAGGCCCATTCGGGCCAAACAGTGATGGTTAGAGGTGCCAGGGAGAAGTGGCACTGACAATGTCACTGCTGGGCATGGCAGCTTAGACAGCGGTGATTATATCCCCACATGGAGTGTAGGGTTGGATGGGTAGGACTTGTGTACTGTTTAAATCTACTGTACTGATCATTGATATTGTAATGGGCCAGGGCCCAAATACATGACTGTTCTGTACTGAGATGGGTTAAAGACCAAACTGATATTGACACTGATACTGAACAGGGCTTGGGCCCAAACTGTGTTTGTTTTCTGTCTGTTTGCTTATATAGGATTACACACTGAGTTTCGCAAACTCACCCATCTATTTTAACTGTACAGGTAATCCCCAAACATAGGCAAATTGGTGCAACAGAAGACTCAGCGGTGGCCACACGACCTATCTAATTCGATTTAGTATTTTATGATTTCGATTTAGTTTTTGGGGTATTTTACTATAATAATGGCCTCTTTGGATTTTAATTTTTATTTAGGATTTTGGTCGTTTTGATTTATAACTGCTAGCAGTAGGATAAGACGCGAGTTTTCAAAAAGACAAATGTTTTAGCAAAAATACCACGAATACACAACCTATTCAAAAGCTTCCGCCATAAACGACATTTTGAAAATTAATAACGTTTTTTTTTAAAAGTGATTAACTTTTTGAGGAGTCATACTTTGAAAATGAACAACATGTTTTTAGATTCACCATTGAATAACACAAAGCGATTAAATAGAAACGAGGATTTCAACGATAACGTACTTTACGAAAAACACTTCAATGTGACATCGCCAGATGCAGCCATAACGTCTAGATCGGGTTTGGGGAGTTACATTTAGTGGTATCAAAGCCAGGTTGCAAAACTCAGCTGTGGATTGGGTTTTAAAACTTGAAATTCTAAAGAACTGCTTACAAATGATTTGAAGTGTTTTGAAATGTTTTATTGAATGTGTGGTACATCGAGTCTCCGATGCCGATCCTATAAGTTATCTCTAAAAACTGCATTATGATTGTGACTGAAACTGTTATATGTTCTAAATTGAAATTTCTATAGGTAGTATATCCTACGGCTAATATAGATGGACTGTACTAAAAACACTTAAGACAGTGTATACTGAGACTGTCGCAAAACTGTTAGGTGATTTACAAAAATGGACACTGAATTACTATACTGCTTTGTATAAAATTTTGATTAACAAATATTGAAACTATTAATTAATCTGCATAAAACTATTAATACAAAAAACACGAGATTAGACAATGAGCACGAGGGGTACTCGCGAATGGGGTACAAAAGGTCGTGGTAGAGGTCGTAAAAGTGCTCGAGCTAGGTCCTCGTCATCTGGCCATATACCTAATTTAGAAACCAGTGAGACACCAGCTTCACATGTGACTGAGACTAGGTCTCATGATCAAACGACTAGGGACGGCACATTATCCCAAGCTATATTAAAAATTCTAGAGAGGGTCGTTTGGGACCAATACTGGTACTAGGGGCTGAGGGTTGGTTACGAAACGACTCCGGTCCAATAGAGCTGAGATTTTTAGGGGTATTGCTGGAATTGCCCCTAACATGGCTAAGTACTGGATAGAGGCTACGGAGATAATTATGGACGACTTGAACTGCACCTCTGAGCAAAAATTAAAGGGTGTTGTATCACTACTACGACATGAAGCATATCAGTAGTGGCTCACTGTAAATGAGGGCACTCAGCCCGAACGATGACCTAGGAATTCTTCAAATTTTCCTTCCATGGAAAATACGTGGGTGCCTATTATGTGGATGCCCAGAGGAGAGAGTTTTTAAATCTAACTCAGGGGGACAGATCAGTGGCCGAGTATGAAGTCGAGTTCTTAATATTGAGCCGCTATGCGAGAGGTATGGTGGCAAATGAGTACGAGCGATGTGTTCGCTTCAAGGATGGCCTCAGGGATAGCTTAAGGGTACTGATAGCTCCACGAAAGGAGCGAGACTTTGTTGTACTAGTTGATAAGGTGAATATCGCCGAAGAAGTTAAGCGTACTAAGCGCCAGAATCGTGAAAAAGAGAGAGGTAGGAAAAAGAGGGATTCAGAGGCCTCGAGTTCCGTTCATAGGCCTAAGAAAAAGGTCAGAGTAGATGGGTCGTCAGAGTTGGGGCCCCTATTGTTGCTACTGGACAGCAGCCTTGTACTGATTGTGGGATACGCCATTTGGGCGAGTTTTGGAAAAGAACTGGGGCATGTTTGAGGTGTGGTTCATTGGAGCACCGTATCAGAGAGTGTCCACGGAAGCCTAATCAGATGCAAGCTCCTGGTATGGGTACTACACAGTCGCAGAGGGGTGTTCAACAACCACTAAGAGTTCGAGGTCAGGCTCGAGGTGGTAATGGGTTGGGCCGTCAGAGAGCAACCGGCGGAGGTGCTAATTAGATCGAGGCAAGGCGACCACTTCTCTAATATATCTTTGCGTCACTAAGAGAAGGGAAATGCTCCGGATGTCATCACAGGTACATTCTTAATTTTTAATGTACCTTATACTGCATTGATAGATATAGGATCCACTCACTCCTATGTTGCCTACCCTATTACTGAAAACTTGAGGATTCCAGTTGAGAGTACTCCAAGTGAAATTAAGGTATTAAGTCCATTGGGCCAGTCCGTCCGGGTTAATAAGCTATTTAGAGACATCCCTTTAGAGGTGCAAGGAGTTGTTTTTCTAGCCAATCTAATGGAACTCCCTTTTGGAGAATTTGATTTGATACTGGGGATGGATTGGATGGTCAAACACTGAGTAAGTTTGGATTGTGCCACTAGACGGGTTCTACTGACATATGAGAAGGACAACGAGATAGTTGTAATTAAGGAATGTTAAAACTACTTGTCGAATGTGATTTCTGCATTGAGGGCTGAAAAGTTAGTTCGTAAGGGATGTGAGGCGTATCTGGCCTACATCAGTGTTTCAGATTCTGGGGATTCTTCTGTTAGGGAAATCAAAACGGTTAAAGACTTTCTAGACATATTCCCTGAAGAGCAACCTGGGTTACCTCCAAACCGTAAAGTTGAGTTTGGGATTGAGCTCCTTCCTGGTATAGCTCGGTGTCCATCACCACTTATAAAATGGCACTGAAAGAGCTTGTGGAGCTTAAAGCTCAGTTCAAGAATTATTGGACGTGGGTTCATTCGCCCTAGTGTGTCTCCAGTGGGAGCACTAGTATTGTTCGTGAAAAATAAGGATGGATCCATGCGCATGTGCATTGATTATCGATAACTGAACAAACTGACCATTAAGAATAAGTACCCTTTGTCGAGGATAAACGACATGTTCGATCAGTTCTGAGGAGCTTTGATTTTCTCTAAAATTGACCTCCGGTCTAGGTACCATCAGTTGAGAGTTAAGGAGGCTGATGTATACAAGACTGCATTTAAGACTTGCTATGGGCACTACGAGTTCTTAATAATGCCATTTGGATTGACAAATGCACTAGCAGGCTTTATGGATATGATGAACCGAGTGTTCCAGCCCTATCTGGATCAGTTCGTAGTAGTCTTTATTGACGACATTCTGGTGTATTCGAAGACTGGTGATGAACATGATGAACATCTCCGAGTGGTTTTTCAAGTTTTGAGGGAGAAACAACTGTACGCCAAGCTCAGTAAGTGTGAGTTTTGGTTAAAAGAAGTAACATTTCTGGGTCATGTGGTATCTGTTGAGGGGATTAGGGTTGATCCTCAAAAGATTGAGGCTGTCTTGGATTGGAAGCAGCCTAAGACTGTATCATAGGTTCACAGTTTTTTGGGACTGGCTAGGTACTATAGACGATTTGTAGACGGTTTTCTCTTATTGTAGCACCCTTGCCTAAGCTGTTACGTAAGGGTGTGCCATTTAACTGACTGATGCGCTGCAAAAGAGCTTTGAGAAGCTTAAGACTATATTGACTGAGGCCCCTGTTCTGATACAGCTAGAGTCTAAAAAAGAGTTTACTATGTACAGTGATGCATCACATGTCAGTTTAGGATGTGTGTTGATGCAAGAGGGTAAAGTGGTTGCGTATGCATCTCAACAGCTTAAAACTCATGAGGCAAATTATCCAACGCATGACTTGGAGTTGGCCGCAGTGGTATTCGCACAGAAAATCTAGAGACATTACTTGTATGGTGAGAAGTGTATCATTTACACTAATCACAAAAGTCTCAAATACCTCATCACTCAAAAGAGCTAAACCTTAGGCAGTGTAGATGGATTGAGCTACTAAAGGATTACAACTGTATGATTAAATACCATCTTAGTAAGGTCAATGAGGTGGTGACGCACTGAGCTGAAGGACTGTGACTGATTTGAGAATGATGTTTGCTTGTCTCAGTTTATTTGATGATGGTAGTCTATTGGCTGAACTCCAGATTAAACCGATGTGGATCGAGCATATTAAGGGTAAACAGTTGGAGGATGAGTCACTGAGTCTTCGATTCCGACAGATTGAGAGTGGTAATACATCAGATTTTGGATTGAATAGCAAAGAGGTTCTCTATTTCCATGGGAGAGTCTGTGTACCGAATGATGCCGAGTTGAGGTAGTCTATACTGCGAGAGGCGCATAGTAGCCCTTATGCTATGCATCCTGGCGGGAACAAGATGTACCAAGACCTTCGTAAGCTATACTGGTGGCCAGGTCTTAAGAAAAATGTTACCGATTTTGTGAGTAAATGCCTAACATGCCAGTAGGTTAAGGTTGAGCATCAGCTACCCTCATGCTTACTGCAGCCAGTTAAAATACCACTTTGGAAGTGGAAAAGAGTGACTGTGGATTTCGTAAGTAGGTTACCCTTAACACCTACTAAGAAATATTCAGTATAGGTCATCGTGAATCGGTTGACCAAGTTTGCCTATTTTATATCGGTTCGTACTGATTACTCTCTGCAGAAGCTGGCTAAACTATATGTGTCTGAAATAGTAAGACTGTATGGGGTACCGGTTTCGATAATATCTGATAGGGATCCCCGCTTCACGTCTCAGTTCTGGAAGAAGCTACATAAAGCTATGGGTACAAGGTTGGACTTCAGTACTGTGTTTCATCCTCAGACAGATGGTCAATTTGAGAGGGTGATTCAAATATTGGAGGATATGTTAAAGGGTTGTGTATTGACTTTCGAGGCAGTTGGGAGGAGTTTTCTCTGTTGGCAGAATTCGCTTACAACAATAGTTACCAGTCTAGCATACAGATGGCACCTTACAATGCGCTCTATGGTCGTAAGTGTCGTACTCCTTTGTGTTGGACTAAGTTGGGCGAGTGCTGTATTTTGGGTCCTGAACTAGTTTTTGGGACTGAGGATAAGGTCAGGTTGATTCGAGATCGACTAAAAGAGGCATCTGATAGGCAAAAGTCGTATGCGGATCTAAAGCATCAAGAGATTGAATATTTTGTGAGGGACTTCGTGTTTCTCAAGGTCTCACCATGGAAAAAGATACTGAGATTTGGTCGTAAAGGTAAGTTGAGCCCCAGATTCATTAGACTTTATCGCATACAGAGGCGTGTGGGACCAGTTGCCTACCAGTTGGAGCTACCTCCAGAGTTGGAGCGGATTCATGATGTATTCCACGTCTCCATGCTTAGGCGCTATCGCTCTGATCCCATGCATGGAAATCGAGGTTAGGCCAGATCTGACCTTCGAGGAGGAGCCGGTACAGATAATAGACTGCGATGTTAAAGTTCTGAGAAAAAAGTCCATCCCACTGGTTAAAGTTCTTTGGTGTACTCATAGTTCTAAGAAGGCCATGTGGGAGCCTGAGGATGCAATGCGGCAGTAATATCCTTATCTTTTTTTATCAAGTAAAATTTCGAGGCCGAAATTTTCTTTAAGGGGGTAGAGTTGTAACACCCTAAAATTCTTTAATATATATTTTTGGTATGTTTGTGACACAAGTGTGTATCTGCTTCAGTGGTTAAGTGTTCTGGGAAGTGTCTGAGAGGTCCCAAGTTCAAGCCTTAGCTTGGGCAAAAATTTTGTTTTTATTGAATAAACCTCTATCTTTAGACAGTAGGCTTATAAATAAATGTTGGTAAAACATATCAGAATGGGCCTGCTGGTCTAGTGGTTAAGTGGAGTGTTAATGTTGCCAGGGGTCTGGAGTTCGATTCTCTTCGCGATCAAGGGGATTTATTTTTGTGCTTGTGTCGTGTAAGAGTTTGAGGTATAGTGGAATACTAAGTGGTTGAGGGATAGGGATATAGTAGCCAAATTTCGGAAGGATATTGTGGAGAGTTTTAAGGATTGTTTAGTGTTGAAACCGAATTCGAATTACCCTTGGTACTTAAAATTTCAGCATGGATCATTTGGTTGGTATTTTTGCTTTCTTTTTCTCTGTTTTTGTTTTTCTGCAGAAGGTGTCGAAACCATTTTTTTGTTCGAAAAATGGGCCGACTTTAAAATGAAAAATGGAGTCACCACCAATCTTTTTTGAAGTGCGATTGGGCCACTTTTGAAAATGTTTTGGCCTTCAAATTTTAAAAAACGGGTTCGGGAGTCAGTTACACACGAGGAAGGATTAGCACCCTCGCAATGCCCAAAATTGGTACCGTATTGATTGATTAATGTCCTTAATATCGAGAATTAGAAAAGATTTTAAAATATGGATCATTTAAAAAAACGTTCGGGTAATTCGAATTTGGATATCGAAATTCTCTTGTTCCGAAAGGATGAAATATCACGTCCAACACGTTAGATACGACATTTCAAATCTTTGACACCAAGATCATTTCATGATTTCCAAAATTCATGCATTGTCATTTTAAGAAGGGTATTTCATCATCCGTCCAAATGAAAAAAAATGAAACCCAGCACGTTAGGGGACGATCCTTCAAATTTCCAAACAAGAAATATTGCCTTATTTTTAAAGTTGAGACAACGCGATCTAAATTTTAAAAGGATATTTAGTCCTTTGAACAAGCGAAAAATTGAAACCCAGCACGTTAGGGCCCAATTTCTCAATTCCAAGCACAAAATATTGCCTCGCTTTAAAATTTTTTTTAAAAAAAACTGACACAATTTTAAAGGATATTTAATGATTTGGTCAAACAGAAACCGCAACCCAGCATGTTAGGGCACGATTCCTTGAATTTCCCAATCATAAAACATTGTCTCATTTTAAAGCCTTTTCATGGATTTCAAAAAAAAAATATTGAAATTGTAACACCCTAAAAATCTGAGTATTGATATATTGCATGAATTGGTGTTTAGATTATGAAGGAAAATTTTCTTACTTTTATTATTTTTTTTTTGTGTGTTTATTATAGTCTGAAGAAGAGTATAGCATAATTTGGGCAAAGAATAAATTTTTATTTGAGAATTTATTGAAGAGAAGCAAGTGTCATTAATACTTAAGTTAATTTAAGTGTTAATAAGTGACATAAGATGAGTACATGGCATGGTGGTGTTGGCGCATGAGTTGTAGCATGAGGGAGAGGTTCAATCCTTGTTTAGCATCTAGGTAAATTTTATTTTTAATTTTTCTACACATGTATAGCAAGTGTCGATAAGCATAAATATGGTAAGTGTTGACCTTGTTATTTTTGGTTAGTATATCAAAGGAATAAGGTAAGTGTAAACATATGGTATGGAATCAAAATTTATGGAAAGATATGGGGACATAAGGCATATATCAAGGAAAAGTTTTGGAAACAAATTCATGCTCATTTGACCAATGAATTTGGACGACATAATGGCTAGGGGAGGTTGGCGAAAATGCTAGTAGTTGGCTAGGATTAGTTTTGGTCATTCTTAGCATTTTGTGCATAGTTTTGAAACTCTTTCTCTACCTTTCTCCCTTGGCGAAATTGAGCATTGGTAAACCTTAATCTTTTGACCATTTGGTCACTTTTGCATATCACTTTAGTATTCTTTTGTGTGTTCTTTTCTTAGTGACGAAATCACCTATACCAAAAAGCCATTCTTTTCTTTTCTTCTCCCCATTCTTAGAATATACAATGCTATTAAATTCATCTCTTTTCTTTCTCTTTTCTTCTCTTTGAAAACGAATCCTCATCATCATATTTTTATTCCATCTTTTATTTCTTTATCATATTTCTTTTCAATCAAAATTCTCTCTATTAATTCTCTCATGGCCGAATGCTAGTGTGCCCATAGCGAATTTTCTCTATTCCTAAGCATCATTCTCAATCGTTTCTTTTCAACCGTGGACAATAGGTAAGGGTTCCTTTTTGGTTTATATTAGTTAATAGAGGTTTGGCCGAATTTTAATGGTGGTAAGAGGATCTTTTGGATCGAAATTTATTATTCCTTCTATTAAACGTTTCCAATGGTTATATTTTAGTGCGATAACGGAAGATCAGAAATCAAGTGGTCGTGAGTGACATAGAACGCTTGGATCGATTCTCCTTGTGGAACAAGAATATTTGTGGTAAGGAAATCTCGTTCTTAAAACCTTTAGTCATAATCGATATAAATATTATTAGGACATGCTAACAATCTTTTGATATTGAAGACTTTCAAAATAGGGAAGAAAAGGCGGTGTTTAGTCTTCGTAAGAAGGCGGATCCACTATTTCTCCTAAGTATAAGCGAAGAGCGGTTTGACAATCCGGATTTTCCACCGTTACGGACCATCTTCAAAGGAAGTCAATTATTTGAAGTGGTACGAACTTCCGAGCCTTTATCGTTAGTGGATACTCAACGTATAACGAACCAATAAACGAGGAAAAATCGAAAATTGAAGTGATTCAAAATCAAGAGGGTAAGGTTTTGGATCTAATATCGATAATGTATTTTTATACAAAATAGTGTTCTAACGGATCGAAATATGTTTTAGGTGTCGAGGAGCGAGAAGGATTAGTACTCTCGATATCAAGGTGTGTAACTTCACACTTTTTCTCGGGTTTGGATGTTATTGCGGTATTGAGTAAAATCGTAAAAACGACTAGATCGGCTTAAAACGTAAATTGGTATTTCGACGAAAATACATGAAAATGACAAAATTATAGAAATTACGAAAATGCCCCCGAGAAATTAGTTGTAAATATGTAAAATTGTTTATCTCGTAATATTTGGGCCGAAATCTCTGTTAGATCGATAATTGGGCCAAAATCTCTGCTAGATCGTTAAATGGGCCTAAAAGTACATTATATTGAAAATTGGTAAAATCTACATTAGAACCATAATTGGGCGAAATCTACATTAGATCGATAATTGGGCGTAATCTCATTAGATCATAAATGGGCCGTAATCTACATTAAATTGTTAAGCGGTGAAATCCTCGCTAGATTGATAAATGGGCCAAATTTACGCTAAATCGTAAATTTGGGCATAAGTTGTTAAATTGTTAATTGGGCCAAATGTTATTTTTGGGCCTTAATAAATATTGGAAATATTGACTCTTGTTAATGGGCCTTTTGATTAAATCATTGTATAATCATAGTTTACTTTGCATACATATTGCATGGGTTGGGAAAATGATGAAGATAAGAAGGCTGTTGCCAAAATCTAGTTCGGTGGCTTTGCCACAAAATTATAGCTATTGCCTCTATTTGGTGGCTCTGCCACAAAATTTATAAATGGCTATTTGCCTCTAGTTCGTGGGCCTCCTTACAAAATAATAATTGGCTCAATGCCTCTAGTTCGGTGACTTTGTCACAATCTAGTTCGATGGCTCGCCACAAATATAAAATGGCTTAATGCCTACGATTGGTGTGATGGCGGGGTGGGTTGACTTGATCCCCATAGGTGTGATGGTTGAGTGCGGGGTGTGTAGCGGATGGAATTAGGTTTGGGAGGAAAAATTCATTTTACATGCATGTTATTAATTATGTTATTCGTTATGCCATTAATTATGTTATTAATTATGTTGTTAATTACCTTATGGGCTCAAGGCCCAAATCCATAAATTGAAAATCGGCCCGATGGACAAAGTAAGTGAGTTATACACTTTGAGTTCTAAGTAACTCACCCCTCAAATTTTCCATCTCGGTAATGGAAATTGGCGTGGACTTGGGCGAGGATGACTTCGTGGAGGCCATCTTGCAAAATATGGGATTATTAAACTCGAACTTTTAATAAGTATTTTACTATTTTGGGTTAATGTAATAAGGGCCTCTATTAATAATTTATGGATTTTATGTGTGTTTGGTTTTAAACTATATTTTGGACATTTAAATATGGGCTTATGATTATATGATGTTTTATCAAAATAAATTGGTTTTTCAAATATATGAAATTCCTTTATAAATATTTTATTATTTTAACTCTTACATAAATTACCTAAGGGTTTTGATAATACAATGATGTTTTTCAACTAATGTTTTCTAATATACATCAAATTAAAATATTCTTGATTTTTATTAAACCTTGTAATTAAAAATAATATTGTAGGTTTCAACTTATTGAAGATTTTAAGATAGCTCGATTCATGTAACAAACCAAATCTAGTCTTAATGCATAGATGGGTTTGGGGTTATTCTGAAATATAAACACGATAATAATAAGGGATAATAATAAAATAACGATGGAAATAGCAAACAAGTAATATACAATGAAAAACATAAAGTAAACAATAATACATAGATATAATAATAGTAATAATAATGCTAATAGTAATGAAAATAATATATTGATAATAACAAAATAATAATAATTATAAAAAAGATAAAAAAATATTAGGAATAATAGTATTAATAGTGAAATAATAAAATAACAACAAAGTTAAATAATCATAAAATGACGGTAGTAAAACAATAGTATTTATAAGAAAATAATATATAATAATATAACAATATAAAAGTAGTGTAGTGACGAAAGTGGTAATAAATGTAATAACAATTTTAAACAGTTAGTATTGTTGAAACATAATCAATTTGTGAGGAAAAAGATTAAATTGAGTCAAAAATGGAATCTCTGGGCCGAATTTAAAATATAAGAAGCTAAAAGAGCTAAATTGTATGGCGCGCACAATCAAGGGGGACTAAAATAGCAATAAACCCGCTTTCAGAAACGATGCGTTTGAAAGTGGGCCAAATTGAAGTGGCAGATTAAAATTAGGGTAATATTAAAGAAAATAAAATAAAAAACTAAAATCGGGCGTGATTGAAACGGGGTGCAAAAAGGAGGGACCTATCGCGTAACTTTTCCATTTAGAGGCGCGTGGACCCCCCAATTAACAGCGCCGTTTCATTGTTTGTTCCAAAACAAGAAAACCAAAGCTTTTTCATTTCTCATCTCTGTTCTCAAAGCAAAACAAAAAAGAAAGCCCCGACCAGAACCCTCTTCCCTGCTCTTGTTTTCTGGGGTTTAAACCTTTTCTTTGCGGCGGCGAGCCTTCCCCCCACACGCGCATCGGTTGCGGCGGCCGAAGGGAGCCCGGTGAAATCCTCCCGACTTCTCTTTTTTGAAAAAATGTATTTTATATATAGTAAAAAAACAAAAAAGAAAAATCCTGATGTATATAAACTACCGAAAAGAAGAAAGGAAAAAAAGGTAAACCTTTTCTTTTTGATCCTTTGTATTTCTTTGTAAAAATGGTGTATATTGCTGCTTTCCCTAAACGTAAAAAAAAGCCCCTTTTACAGAATCTTTCTTCTATTTTTATAGCCTAAAAATCCCCTCAAGATAAAGTAAAATCAAAAACCCCCTTCTTCTACTGTTATCTCCTATATTGTAGGCACACTAGAGACGTGATGGAGCATGACGCCGAAGTGGTGAACGTGACCTGAGGGCCGCTGGTGTAATATCCTAAAATGGGCTTATGCATTTATGCTTAATTGTGTGAAATAGCATGCTTATGAATATTCTGAATGTGTTGCATGAATTTAGTGAACCTTAGGAAATAGGAGAGTGCTTTAGAAATTATCAGATTTTAAGTTTAAAAGAGGAAGCTAGGCAGAGGAGGCCTTAAGAGAAATTGTATGTGAAATATAACACAAAAATGGGCTTGGTACAGTGGCTTGGAGGCGCTACTTAGGGCCTTGGTAGGTGACGCCATGGGCTATGAGGAAGGGATCAGGTTCGAGTCACAAGGGAAGCAAATAAAGGGAGATTTTATTTTACTGTATAGTGGAGTAGCAGTGGACGGCATGTGGACTTCCAAAAGGATGAGATAAGGCTGGGTTTATTCTTTTAAAATTCGGCTAAAGTAGTAGATAAATGGGGATTTATTTTAAATTATTTTGATAGGCCAAAAGAAGAGAAAATAGGAGGAAAGGAAGGGATGAGATAGGGGGAAGGAGAGTTGGCCGATTAGGGGACTCTTTTAGATGATATTTTCGGCCAAGGAAGGGAGCAAGGCCATTTACTTTCTTTTCTTTCCAAGTTGAGCCTCTGCCGAATTCTCTCTGCAAACCATTCTCTTTTTCTTTTCAATTCTCCAAAAGCCAAAAATAGGATCATCTAATCTTGCCGATTTTCCCTAAGTCCTATACTTTTCTTTCCTTTTCTTGTTAAAGCCGATTCCTTCACTTGATCAAAAGCCGAAACTTAAGTGAACAACATCTAGCCATAGTCGAATACTCTGTAGATCAAAGCAAGGGTGCCGTCAACAATAGTAGTAAGGGTAAGGATCTATTGTTATCATTTTATTTATTTTCTTTAAGCCGAAATCAAAGATTCTAATGCCATATATGTGCTTTGGTCGAAACTATGGAAAAGGTTTTCGGGATTTGCCTATTGTCGACTTCAAGAAAAGATCTTTCGAGATTTCTTTTAAGATTCAAGGTAACATGATATTCGGCCATAGGCCATTCTTAATGTGTTTAAATGTTAGAAATTGATCTAACATGTACCCATGGGGATTTCGACAGACACCTAAGGCAATGGATACTTTTCGGGATTTGGAAATCACAAGGTAAGCGCATAAGTACAATCGGCTAAGGCCATATCTGATGTTTTAAGTCTATTCCTTATTTGATTAAAAAGCTGAAACTAATCCTTTAGGTGATCTAGTATAGGCCGATTGCAAGAAGAAGCAACACAACATTTTCGGGATTTGTTTGATAACCCAATCGGCAACAATGTAAGTTTTGGTTTCAAAAGTCCTTCGGGATGTAATAATCTAGCCGAATAGATTTTGCTAATATGTCTACTAATGGCCGATTATAGGAACTAAGGGATCTAAGGCTTTAGATCGGGTTTTTCGGGATTTAAGTAAACCGCTAAGTGTATCAAGTGTACCCCACACTAATACTTAATAGCTTTATGGTTATGTTTTAAAATGTGATTATAAGAATGTGAAAAATAAGGCTAAAGTACCTTGTCATGGTACAAAGTACTCAGGTACGTTTCCTACTCTTACTATGAGTATGACTTGAGTTGTTATGGCACCTATGTGCACCTATAAGAATGTGAATATATAGAACATGGCATGTTAATGTATGATTTGTATAACATGGGCATTTGGGTGATTATGAAAGGGGAAGTGAATGTGGTGGTTTTATACCACGATATCTGAATGTGGTGACTTCGGTCACATTATCTGAATGTGGTGTCTCATGACACAAAATATTATCTGGTGGCTATCCCACGAATTTATAAGGGCGATGAGCACGTCGACTGCAGCGACTGCCTTCGATGGTGTGTAGCGGATGGAGCGTTGACTTAGTAGTCCCCACGATGTGCAGGTTGGTACGGGTGATGTGTAGCGGTTGGTAACTAGGCTTGGGCTTGGGAATGCATCATTAATTGTATATTTTGATATGAATGTGTATGTCTTGATATGCCTAAATTTATTTGGACTTAGTGTTTGTGTACACATTGAGTCTGTTTGACTCACCCCGTTGTGGGATCATTTTTCAGGTGACGCATAGTAATGGACCGGGCCGAAAAGAGCTTAGTGGTGGCCATGCTCAGCAAGGAATTTTATGATTTGACATTTACTTTTATTTAAGTACTTTCAATTTATTTTGGGTATATCTTGATGTAATAAGGCCATAGTATGAACAAATTATGCATGTATTTAGATTTACGATATTATGTTTCGAATGTTTTCAAAATTAAAGTTAAGTAATAATTTTTTTTAAATAAACTCGTAAATATTATGACATCTAAATACAAATGCTTTCAAAGGCAAAATCTTTAAAATTAAATCGGCATATCTTTTACTTAAAGTTTTGGGACTCAATAAAGAATTTTTATAAAAACTTATATTTCACAAAGACAAACTGGTTTCCAACTTGAGCCCAACCCAAATCGAGTTTTCTCCCAAAAATCACTTAAAGATTTTCTAAGAACCTCACAATTTGAACTGCTTTTACAGGAACATACCGGATCTGGTCGAGGCTCGTGAAATTTGGGTTTGGGGTGTTTAATTTGGTGAAATATCGCGTGAGGATTCGACGAAGGGCATCTGTGTGAGGTTCTTACTTGACTTAGGGTTTTTTTACCTTTTTCCTCTTCTCTTTTTTTTTTATTTTGGGCCTTTCGGGCTGTAATTTTGGACTGTTTCTAACTCTGGATTTTTTATTTGGGCCCCAGCCTTGAAATTGGGCCTTACAGCTGCCCCTCTTTGTTCATTATTGAGTAACGAGAATAGAGCAAAGACTTTAAAAGGACCAATTTTGTCCTGTATTGCTAAGTCCTGACTTGATGTAGCCTTGTTTTGACCCGTTGCATCTTCAGAGGTATATAAATTTTGTTTCAATCTACTCCACTACTGCTCAGTGGAGATAAGATGTGTATTTTCAGCCTGCTCCACTCCTACTTAGTGGAGATAAGGCTAGTGGCCTAAATCTGCTCCATTGCCGATATATGGAGATAAGACTCGTTGTATTTGATCCGCTCCACTCCTACTCAGTGAAGATAAGATCTACTTTCTTTTAGCCTGCTCCACTCCTGCTCAATGGAGATAAGGCTATAATCTTCGATCTGCTCCACTCCTGCTCAGTGGAGATAAGATCTGCTAAGTTTGATTCGCTCTACTCCTGCTCAGTAGAGATAAGATCTTCTATCCTTAGCCTACTCTACTCCTGCTCAGAGGAGATAAGACTATAATCTTCGATCTGGTCCACTCCTGCTCAGTGAAGATAAGATATGCTTTCTTTAGCCTGCTCCATTCCTGTTCAGTAGAGATAAGGCTATAATCTTTGATCTGCTCCACTCCTGCTCAGTGGAGATAAGATCTGCTATTTTCGATCTGCTCTACTTTTGCTCAATAGAGATAAGATCTGCTATCCTTAGCCTACTCCACTCCTGTTCAGTGGAGATAAGGCTATAATCTTCGATCTGCTCCTCTCCTGCTCAGTGAAGATAAGATCTGCTTTCTTTAGCCTGTTCCACTCCTGCTCAGTCGAGATAAGGCTTCAGTTTTCCGATCTACTCTACTGCTGCTCAGTAGAGATAAGATCCGTTGACTTTGATCTGCTCCACTCCTACTCAGTGGAGATAAGATCTGCTATCTTAACTGCTCCACTCCTGCTCAGTGGAGATAAGATTAAATATTTTCAACTTTGCTCCACTCCCCGCTTTCGGTGGAGATAAGGCTTCTTGTCATCGATCTGCTCCACTCACCTTTCGGTGGAGATAAGATCTGTAATCTTCTGTAACTCCCGTCAATTTTGTTACATTGTCCTCCGGGGAACCTACCTGTAGATTTGATTTCATGGGGTCTATGCTTATGTCAAATGATTAGGATGTCATGAAAAATGCTCCTAACCCTATGTATTATGAATGTTATGGATGGATGCAAAATGCCATGAGAATGATCCATTTTTATCTTTTGGGTTGTCAGTGCCTGCTGCTTATTAAGGTATTCCTTGACGTGTGTTCAACTGATACTTCTAACAGAGAATCTGAAGATGTCATCACTGTTTAACCCTTATCTCAAGTGTTCTGAGCCCTTTTAGCCTGGTTAGCTCTAAATAATTGTTACATTTGATTCTTGTATTATTTAGAGACTTTCGAATGTCATAAAACTTCTTTTGTGAAAGCATTATTAGTTCAGTAATCATTACTTCAGTATGAAATGCTTGGAAAAAGATTATAGAAATGAATAAAACTTCAATTTATTCAGGAGAAAACCCATGAAGAATGGATTGAGCAAAGAGGACAAATTCCACTAAGGTACAAAAAATGAGTAAAAATGGAATTGATGGCCCAGATATCACAGCCTGAGCTTCTCTGTACGTACTTCTTGAAGACCATTTTGAGTTCAACACGTGTCTAGGAGATCCATGGTACTTTGTCGATGCCCCAAAATGTAACATATCTCCTCATTGTTAATTCAAGCGTAGCGACACTACTGTATACCCCCTCATGAGTTGGTTATAATCTGAGCCGCCCTTTTTGGGTTTTCAACTCAAAGCCCCTTTGGTCTCAAAGTGCCCTTTACGGGTTTTCGACTTGGCCTCTCCATTTTTTTTGAACTCAAGATGCCCTTTGCGGGTTTTCACCTTGGCCCATTTTCAAGCGAAGTACTTCTTGACTGAGTCTGCATTAATTAGATTTGGCAGACTTTTGCCGTCCGCGAGTATCAATGCTCCCCCAGAGAAGGCCTTCTTTACAACATAAAGTCCTTCCCAATTAGGCATCCACTTTTCCCTGAAGTCCTTTTGCATAAGGGGGATCTGTTTCAATACGAAGTCTCCCTCATGGAATACTCTAGGGCTGACTTTCCTGTTGTAAGCCCGCATCACTCGCTTCTGGTACATTTGACCATGGCGAATGGCTCTTAGCCTTTTTTCCTCAATTAGATTCAGTTGATCATATCGGATTTGAACCCATTCTTTGTCCAACTTGACTCGACAAGACCGGAGAGAAGAATTTCAACTTCAATAGGTAAGACTACCTCCATCCCATAAACCAAGGAGAACGGCGTTGCCCCAGTAGAGATTCTAATCGATGTTCGATAGGCGTATAGGGCAAGCGGTAACTTTTCATGCCAATCCTTGTAGGTCTCAGTCATCTTCCCTACAATTTTCTTAATATTCTTGTTAGTTGTCTCAACTGCGCCATTCATTTTTGGACGATATGGCAATGAGTTATGGTGCTTAATGTTTGCAAACCTCCACTATCGCACTGTTGTTCAAGTTCAAAGCGTTGTCCGATAAGATCCTTTCCGGCATACCGTAGCGACATATGATTTCTTTCTTCAAAAACTTGCTAACTGCAGTCTTCGTGACATTGGCATATGAAGCTGCCTCTACCCATTTGGTAAAGTAATCAATAACCACGAAGATGAATCGATGTCTATTAAAAGCCTTGGTGAGATCGGCCCAATGACGTCCATGCCCCACATTGAGAAAGGCCACGGAGAAGTCATAACATGAAGAGGTGAAAGAGGCACATGGATCTTGTCTCCATAAATTTGACACCTATGGCACTTCTTGGCATAACGGATGCAGTCTCCTTCCATAGTGGACCAGTAATACCCGAATCTCATTATCTGCCTGGCCATTGTAAATCCATTGGTGTGCATTCCGCAAACCCCTTCATGGACTTCCTCCAGGATTTTCTTAGCCTCCACAGCATCGACGCATCTTAGCAACACTTTATCCCTCCTCTTTTTGTTCACGATCTCTCCATCTAAGACGTAGTCAGTGGCAAGTCTTCTCAATGTTGTCTTATCATTTTCAGTCGCTTGATCGGGATATTCATGGCTCTTCACATATCTCAGAATATCTTGATACCAAAGATGATCATCTCTCTCATCCTCTCCTTCGATATTGCAATAGTAAGTCGAGTCTTACAGATACTCATTTGGATGGGCTTCATACCTTCCTGCTCATTTACTCTGATCATAGAAACTAAAGTGGCCAAGGCATTAGCCATCTGGTTTTCATCACGCGGGAGGTAAAAGAATGTGATATCATCAAACTCCCCAATTAGCTCCAAAACTAACTTTCGGTAACTTATCAACTTGGGATCTCTTGTTTCCTATTCTCCTTTGAGCTGATATATTACCATCGCAAAATCTTCATATACCTTTAACATCTTAACTTTACGATCTATGGCTACTCGAATTCCCATGATACATGCTTCGTATTCTGTCATATTGTTCGTGCAGTCAAAATCTAATTTGCAAGTGAATGGATAATGATCTCCATTTGGGGATACTAGGACTGCCCTAATTCCATTACCAATGACATTTGATGCTCCGTCGAAGTTCATTTTCCAAGGACGATCTTCTAGGGTATCTTCCTCAGTTATCGCTACAAACATCAAGTCCTCATTGGGAAAATCAAAGTTCAAGGGCTCGTAGTTGTCTAGTGCTCTACTAGTAAGAAAATTAGCTATTGCACTCCCCTTTACAGCCTTCTGATTCACATAAACTATGTCAAATTTAGAAAGCAAAATTTTCCATCGGGCCATTCTTCCATTCAGGGCGGTTGACTCCATCATGTACTTAAGAGGGTCTAGTTTCAAGATTAACCAAGCCGTGTGATATAACATGTACTGCCTCAACCTTTGAGTTGCCATAGACCTCGATCTCCTTATGCATCATGTCGTGAAACAAGGTTACCATAGCCCTTTGGTATATTGCTCCCACATTCTTTAACCCAAATGGCATCACTTGGTAACAAAAAGTTCCCCATAAGGTTATGAAGGTGGTCTTTACCATGTCTTCAGGATGCATCTTTATTTGATTGTATCCCGAGAAACCATCCATGAAGGAGAAAAATGAATACCCTGCCGTGTTATCCACCAAGGTGTCGATGTGAGGCAGAGGGAAGTTGTCTTTCGGGCTGGCCTTGTTTATGACTCTGTAGTCGACGCACATTCATACTTTTCCATCCTTTTTAGGAACAGGGACAATATTGGCTACCCATTCTGAGTAATTCACCACTTGTAAAAACCCAGCATCAAATTGCTTCCTGACTTCCTCCCTTATCTTTACTGCAACATCGGGTCTCATCTTTCGGAGTTTCTATTGGACCGACTTACATTCTCCTTTTATGGGGATACGGTGTACTGCAATATCAGCACTCAACCCTAGCATGTCTTGATATGACCACGCGAAAACATCTTTGAACTCTAGCAGAAGTCTAATGAGGTCCTGCCTTGTTTCCTTAGCTATGCAGGTGCCGATTTTGACTTCTTTCTCATCTTCTAGAAGTACATTCTCAATTGTCTCTTCGTGAGGTAGAATCAACTTCTCTTCCCGCTCTACCATCCTTAACAAATCTGAGGACACACTACAATCTCCGTCATCTGTAAAGTCCTGAGGTTCCTCTAGGCACATGTCCTGCTCATCAGGAAATTCTGGGTCCGTAACAACGTTGTTCATAACATCGATATCTGGGGACCTATGGTAGGTATGAAAGAATATTCAATGAAATAAATTTAAGAATGACTTCTTTATGCATTATGTTTATGAATGAAATGGAAAAGAAACAAAAGAATAACTACACGGTATGAAAGAAAAATGCACTTTTATTAAAAGTAAAGATGTTTGAACATGAGCCTATTTCACAAAAGATTCTCATTGTTCCTAGGCTTGAAACAACAAGTGCGTTTTGAACATTACTGCTTTTAGTCCTAAAAATTATAGGAATTTCTTCCGTAGTCCAGTTGTCCAGAACACTTCCAGGCTCATAGGAGCGAATACCTGTCAAGTTTTCTTCTTTCAGATCTTCTTCAGACAAGGCGTTGATGCTCAAAGCTCTTATCATATCTTCAACCGTTTCTCTGTTCACATTTTCTAACCCTGAATGGACAATTACTCCTGACACAAATGTATCCAATATATGGGGAAAAGTCATTGATCCCCATTTGACCTCGGTACCATTCAATTGTGCCCTTCGTCTCTCACGCTTTCTTTCCAGTTCCTCCTTTCTCTGGCTGGTGTCTGGCCTATGCCCCAGACCAAAGCAATCATGCTTGTCAACCAATCCTGACACTCTGATTGGCCCTTGGAGATATTTTTTGAGTCCCCTCCCTGACAATGCTCATCTTTCTATTGTCAGCTGTAGGCCCATCTTTGTTGCTTCAGAGAGTTTAGGCACCGGGATCTTGCCTCTTTCACGGATGAAAGTCACATTTACAAACTCCAACGACCTAAAGGAGCACTCTACAGCCTCCGTATCATTCTCTATGTACAATACATTACTAGTGACGGACGCGATGATATCCTCCTCCGTATTTATGGTTATCAACCGGCCCTCTGTCACCAATTTTAACTTTTGGTGCAATGATGTTGGTACGGCTCCTGCTGAATGGATCCAAGGCCTGCCCAATAAGCAATTATAAGAGGGCTTGATGTCTATCACTAGGAAATCTACTTCGTATGTATTTGGCCCAATTAGGAGGGGTATCACCATTCTTCCCATTACTTTCCTCTCGGTGCCATCGAATGCTCTCACTATATTTTGGCATGCTTTCATATGAGAGCTGTCTACAGGTAACCTATTTAATGTAGATAGGGGCAAGACATTCAGTGTCAACCCGTTGTCGATTAATACCCCCGGTAATGTATATCCTTTGCATCGGATAGTGATGTGCAAAGCCTTGGTGGATCTCATGCCCCTGGCGGTATTTCATCATCACTGAATGATATGAAATTTTCTGCGCTTATGTTGCTAACGAAGCGGTCTAGTTTGTTTACTGAAATGTCATCAGCAACATAAATCTGGTTTAGCACTTTCATTAGCGCATTACGGTGCCCTTCTGAGTTTAGAAGTAAAGCTAGTACTGATGTACGTACCGACTGCTTGTGTAACTGTTCCACAACACTGTACCCACTGTGCTTTAAGAACTTTAAGAACTCTTTGGCCTCATTCTCTGTCACTGGTTCATTAACCATTGACCTTGTTTTCTCTTCTCTCCCTCTGATCATAGAGGATTCAGCTTCTGGGTTGGGTGACCTGACCGAACTCTCTTTCTCCAAAACTGTCACAGTGTAATTGTAATTCCAAGGTACCCTCTTGTTATCCTTATAAGGAAAAGTTACAGGTTTTTAAATTACAACCCTCGGTGTATCCTTAGAAGGAAAAGTTATGGGCTTTTGTATTACAACCCTCGGTGTATCCTTATAAGGAAAAGTCGCGGGCTTTTGAATTACAACCCTCGGTGTATCCTTATAAGGAAAAGTCACGGGTTTTTGAACTTCAACCCTCGGTGCCATTTTCACTCCTGCTTCGTCGACCCCTGGTCGTGTGATAATCACTACTGGGTGATTGACCTTAGGGATCCTCTCTACAGAGCCACCCTCTGTGGCGCATACATCCTCTTCTTTAGAACCGTTGAAGAACTCCAGCTCTTTATTATCCATTAACCCTTATACTAGGGTTCTGAATTCGTTGCACTGCTAGATCTCATGGCCTTCTTTGTAATGGAACTCACAGTAGTTCCTTGCATCTCGGGATTCGCTCCCTAACTCCTGTGAAACCATACCTCTTTTTTGCATCTCTCTTCAAACCTCCTTCAATTGAGTTCTTATCTCAGCCACCGTCTATTTGATTTTCCTCCCCATGTACTCGACTATTGTGTTTACCACATTACCAGTATGACTGGGTAACGGATTTTCTCCACCAGGTGCATCGTTGAACTTCACAACACCTGCCATGATAAGCCTTTCGACTAGTCTTTTGAATGAGGTGCAACTTTCTATCGAGTGTCCTACGACATCCGCATGGTATTCACACTGAGTGTTTGTGTCATACCACTTAGGATATGGAGGTTGTAGTGACTTCAAGTAGAAAGGGGCCATAAAATGGGCATCGAATAGGGTTTTATACAACTCCCTATACGTCACGGGTATAGGAGTAAACTGGAATTTCTCTGTATTTTGCCTCGTGTTGGTGTCTTGTCTTGGTGAGGCCTGCTAGCCCACAGCTACCACTCTCGATTGATTGATAGTAATGGGTTTGGGATAACCCGAACTTACATTACCTACTTCACTTTCCTTTTAATTCAGAGCCGCTCTTCTCGTGTTCTCTCTAGCCTCTATTTTCCCACACCTGATCGCGTTCTCTATCATTTCGCCGGACATCACCACGTCCGCGAAACTCTTAGTCGCGCTCCATAACATGTGATTGATGAAAGGTGTTTTCAGGGTATTAATGAAGAGTATAGTGATTTCTTTTTCCAGCAGCAGCGGTTGGACTTGTGTAGCAACTTCCCTCCACCTCTGAGCATATTTCTTGAAACTTTCTCCTGACTTCTTCTCCATGTTTCGTAGCGTGATCCTGTCAGGTCCTATATCGGTTACCTGGCCATAATGCTTCATAAAGGCCTATGCTAAACCTTTCCACGATTTGATTTGGGTGCAATTCAGCTGATTGTACCATTTAGCCACGACTCTAATTAGACTATCTTGGAAACAGTGAATCAATAATTGGTCGTTGTTGACATATCCCATCATTCTCCGACAGAACATTGTAATGTGGGCCTCAAGGCAGCTGGTCCCGTTATATTTTTCAAACTCTGGCATCTTAAACTTTGGTGGGAGTACCAGATCAGGGACCAAACTCAACTTTTTGGCATCTACTTCGCATTGGTAATCAGCACTTTCCAATGCTCGAAACTTCTCCTCCAACAACTTGCATCGATCCTCAAATTCTTTTGGGAGCTCCACCTTTATTTTTTCCTCTTCTGCTGAGTCATCAAAATCGGGGACCATCGGTTTTGCCAAATTGACTCCTGGGTTGGAGCTCGAGCCTGTCGAGAGGTTTACTGGTCTGAGATATCTTTGGATTGATCTTTGAGGTCGATATTGATGACACTCTTAGTGGTTGAATCTGAGAATTTAACGGGGCCAAGCCTGGATGATGAGTAGAGTTTTCATTATCATCTCCGGTGTCGACCATTGGGCCTTTTCCCTTATCATGCCCTCCAGTCAACAAATGTGTCAACTAGCTCATCATACTTCTCTGGGATTCTAGCATTTGATCCCTCATGTCCTGTTGAATCTTAGCCAACTGTTCTTGCATCTGAGCCTATAGTTGGTCTTGCATCTCTTTCTGCATTTGCTCTAACTTTTCTATTCTTTGATCCATAGCTTTTATTTTTTCGGATGTAGTAGCGGTGTTCCAGGATAACTATAATACGACCTCTAGTTAATAGGGTTATTTTTTGATATTAAATACATATGATGTGATGCAATACAAATGCATTATATGAATGCAAAAATAAGAGGCGTCGATTCTGGTTCAATTTCTTATAGAAAACTTATTTAAAAAAACAAAATCCTTTACATAAAATAGAGTCACTTATACGACCTAGCCCTTATTCCCAAAGTTTTAACTTTATCAAGAAGTGAAGCTAAATCTCGACCCCAGTCTGACTTTGACTCATAAAATATACTTAACATATCACCTAAACTGCTAAGGTTTGTAGATGATCAACCACCTCTCGTATCTGAACCATGGCTTCACCCATAACATAGTCTCTGTCCCTGACCTGGTTCTGAGATCTTTAAAGCTATTCTTTCCACTATTGGTTATCTACCTCCAATAGTTGGATCCGGAGCTCACTATTTACAGCGCCGTTTTGAGCTTTACCACCTTTACTTTCAACTCTTCAATCTGGTTTAAGCTTGATTCTAACTTCACCATAGAGTTGCGGCTTCGACACAATGCCCTCTCTAGTTCTGCTACTCGAGCTCTTAACATCTCATTTTCGCTTTGGCTCTCATCTACAATCTCTCTCAGCGTATCCTTTTGTGCTTGAGCCTCATGGAACCTCCTCTTCCACTGATCGACCTTGGCCTTTTCTTCTTGAATTTCTTGACGCCATTGTTCTGAGGTTCTACCTAACCCAGCAATCCTTATCGATGAGTGTAATTTTTTGTAGTTAGTCTTCAAGCTGCCCAAATCTTCTTCGGCCTTCCTTTTCCCTTTTCTTAATTTTTCCGCCTCTAATTTCTAGACATCAATATCTAATCTTAAGTACACTTTTTCTTCTTCCAGTTGCTCTATCTTTTTCCCTAACTTTGAACTTTTACTTTCGAAGTCTTGTTTTAATATTTCCAACTCTGAAGGGACTACTCGCAGGTATTCCTCCATTGGTCGAGCACCATCTTGTGTTGGCATGGGGATATTGTCATTGATTCTCCTACTTTGCCAAGCATTATACTCGAGGGTTATCATCGGGCCCATAATAACTCTCTTCATTTGGCGAGTCTACTTTCAAGCCTCAAAAATCTCTCGAACCTTCCTCTTATAGTGATCATCCCTATACAAAAATTCAAACTGAGCTAGCCCAAATGTTGCTGGTATGAACTGCCTTGATCTATACTGCTTCAACACAAGCAAAGGGGCATACCCCACGGCTCCCCAAATTCCCAGTAAAGAGACCCAATCATAACTTCTACACCAGTAGAGAATTTCATCAGGAACCAACCAAGACGCTCTCCACTCAACATCCTCTTCCTTGAGATTTCAAAAAAGCGCAACCCAATTCTCTTCTGATACATCGCCCTTTCTGGGCGTGGCTGCTAACTCCTTTAGCGGTGAGTAATTCTTTGAAAAAACTCGACAAGAGACTTTATCCACTCTCCAAAAATGGCTATGGAACCAAGCTAACAATAACTGTGCACACCCTATAAATTTGCCCTCACTGGCTCTCTTGCATGCATTCAAGAACCCAAATGTCTCGGCCAAGATCGCAGCAACAGGTGTGACCCATCTATCAAGTAAGTCGAAGAGATCTGAAACCGATTCATCTATATATCCCAATGCCCTAGGGAAAACCATTAAACCATAGATGCTCAAAGCAAAAACGTCAATTCCCTTCTTCGCATCAGGATGTACTACAATCAAATCCTTTAAAACCCTCTATGGGATGCACTTGCACTCACCTTTTTGCTTGATCCTTACTGCAACCCATTGTTCACTCATCCATGTGATATTCATCATCTTCTTTAAAAAGGTTGGGCCACAGGCGGCTTTAATATAAACCTTGTCGACTTGGACCTTTGGGCAACGAAGTAATGCTGTATATTCTTCTATAGTGGGTGCCAAATCTACCCCCCAAAGGTAAAATAGCTATAAGCAGGATTCCAATACTGAGTGAGGGCCCGAAATAAATGCTCATCTATACTGATGCCAAGTCAGTGAGGCAAATCCCCATAATTCCCATAAAAAAATGCTTAGTCTTTTCATCCCACTGGTCCCATATTTCCTTTAACTCCCAAAGATCATTTTGCGTCACACTGATGCGAGTGTAATCACATAACTCCGATATATATCCCTCGGCTAGGCTATCCCCCTTTTCTAGTTGCGTTTGCTCTGACCATATTCAGACGGTCGCATTATCCTCTACTTTATCAAGGAAATCATTCTCCATAACAAGCTTCCTAAATTAGAAACCGAACGTAAGTCGACACCTCTTTAAAATGAAATGAGATGCAACTATAATAAAATGCAACAAGTTAGTATCATGTACCAAAAATAAAATTCAAAATATGCGGAAAGACAACACAGCACCTATCTGGGTAATTGCTAGGGTTTGGCATAGCTCTACCTAGGGTAAGTTCCTAGGGCTCTCTACATATGGTTTGGCTCTAAAGCAAGGGTACCTGAACCAGCAGATTCCTTGATCCTTACCCATTATAGGCTCATATGGACCGAGTTCAGTTCAGGGGAATACATTTCCCTATGGCCGCACGGAGGTGAAAAGCTCACGAAGACATAGGTACGGAAGTATTCCGAAAGCGACCCACTATCCTGCACGGAGGTGAAAACCTCACGAAGGAGTAGCTTCTCACTCTCACTTAAAGGTGTGACCACTACGGTCATGATCCTAGACACTTAAAAGTAAAAACCATATGCGATGGAAAAAAGTCAAAATCAGATTTTGATTTTCAATAAAAGGACATTAATCAATCAATACTACGGCCTGACTTTCTCATTGGTCCCCAGTGGAGTCGCCAAGCTGTCGAAAATATTTTTTTATTCAAAAAATGGGCCGATTTTAAAAAGAAAAACGAAGTCGCCACCAATCTTTTTTGAAGTGCGATTGGGCCACTTTTGAAAACGTTTTGGTCTACGAATTTTAAAAAACGAGTTCGGGAGTCGGTTACGCACGAGGAAGGATTAGCACCCTCGCAACGCCCAAAATTGGTACCGTATTGATTGATTAATGTCCTTAATATTGAGAATTAGAAAAGATTTTAAAATATGGATCATTTGAAAAACGTTCGGGTAATTCGAATTTGGATATCGAAATTCTCTTGTTCCGAAAGGATGAAATATCACGTCCAGCACGTTAGGATACGGCGTTTCAAACCTTTGACACCAAGATCATTTCATGATTTCCAAAATTCATGCATTGTCATTTTAAGAACGGTATTTCATCATTCGTCCAAATGAAAAAAATGAAACCCAGCACGTTAGGGCACGATCCTTCAAATTTTTAAACAAGAAATATTGCCTTATTTTTAAAGTTGAGACAACGCGATCTAAATTTTAAAAGGATATTTAGTCCTTTGGACGAGCGAAAAATTGAAACCTAGCACGTTAGGGCACAATTTCTCAATTCCAAGCACAAAATATTGCCTTGCTTTAAAATTTTTTTTAAAAAAAAAAGGGACACAATTTTAAAGGATATTTAATGATTTGGTCAAACAGAAACCGCAACCCAGCACGTTAGGGCACGATTCCTTGAATTTCCCAATCATAAAACATTACCTTATTTTAAAGCCTTTTCATGGATTTCGAAAAAAAATATTGAAATGCAAACACGATAATAATAAGGGATAATAATAAAATAACAATTGGAAATAGCAAACAAGTAATATACAATGAAAAACATAAAGTAAACAATAATACATAGATATAATAATAGTAATAATAATGCTAATAGTAATGAAAATAATATATTGATAATAACAAAATAATAATAATTATAAAAAAGATAAATAAAATATTAGGAATAATAGTATTAATAGTGAAATAATAAAATAACAACAAAATTAAATAATCATAAAATGACGGTAGTAAAACAATAGTATATATAAGAAAATAATATATAATAATATAACAATATAAAAGTAGTGTAGTGACGAAAGTGGTAATAAATGTAATAACAATTTTAAACAGTAAGTATTGTTGAAACATAATCAATTTGTGAGGAAAAAGATTAAATTGAGTCAAAAATGGAATCTCTGGGCCGAATTTAAAATAAAGAATGTAAAAGAGCTAAATTGTACGGCGCGCACAATCAAGGGGGACTAAAATAGCAATAAACCCCGCTTCCAGAAACGATGCGTTTAAAAGTGGGCCAAATTGAAGTGCCAGATTAAAATTAGGGTAAGATTAAAGAAAAAAACTAAAAACTAAACGTGATTGAAACGTGGTGCAAAAAGGACGGACCTATCGCATAATTTTCCCATTTAGGGGCGCGTGGACCCCTCAATTAACAGCGTCGTTTCATTGTTTGCTCCAAAGCAAGAAAACCAAAGCTTTGTCATTTCTCATCCCTGTTCTCAAAGCAAAACAAAAAAGAAAGCCCCACCGAACCTCTTCCTCGCTTCTTGTTTTACGGGGTTTAAACCCTTTCTTTCTGCATGAGCCTTCCCCCACGCGCGACGATTCTACGGTAGAAGGAGCTCGGTGAAATCCTCCTGACTTCTCTTTTTTGAAAAAACGTATTTTATATATAGTAAAAAAATAAAAAAAATCCTGATGTATATAAACTGCCGAAAAGAAGAAAGGAAAAAAAGGTAAACCTTTTCTTTTTTGATCCTTTATATTTCTTTGTAAAAATGGTGCATATTGCTGCTCTCCCTAAACGTAAAAAAAAGCCCATTTTACAGATTCTTTCTTCAATTTTTATAGCCTAAAAATCCCCTCAAGATAGAGTAAAATCAAAAACCCCCTCTTTTGCTGTTATCTCCTATTTTGTAGGCATACTAGAGAAGTGATGGAGCATGACGCCGAAGTGGTGAACGTTACCTGAGGGCCGCTGGCGAAGCATGCGGCGCGAGGATTTGACGAAGGGCATGCGGCGCGAGGGTTCTTACACTAACTTAGGGCTTTTTTACCTTTTTCCTCTTCTCTTTTTTTTTTTATTTTGGGCCTTCTGGGCTATAATTTTGGACTGTTTCTAACTCTGGATTTCTATTTGGGCCTCAGTCTTGAAATTGGGCCTTACAGAAGGTTTCTCCAACTTTTCCCCTGCTGTCAATTTTTTCTTTTCTACCTCCTATCTCTACCATTTTGTTCCCTGGGGTCTTTTTCAACCAAAGTTCAGTATTTCTTTTTCTTCTTTTCCAAAAGATGTGACGTTAGTGTCCTTCTTTTTTTTCCCTAGGTTGTTGATTTCTTTTTCTCTCTTATCTCCTTGGTCGAATCTCTATTGATCCTTTCTGTTCTACCAAAGTGTTGTTGTCCTCTCCATTGGGTTTTCTTCCCCTTTCCATGAGTCTTTTTTGATAAACCAAGCCTTACCCTCATCGTCTCAGTGACTCGCGTTCGTGTTGATAAGTTTGAAATCATTTGATT
This sequence comes from Gossypium rotundifolium, assembly GCA_025506655.1. Taxonomy (NCBI): domain Eukaryota; kingdom Viridiplantae; phylum Streptophyta; class Magnoliopsida; order Malvales; family Malvaceae; genus Gossypium; species Gossypium rotundifolium. The sequence goes on from CP106734.1 coordinate 38,847,893, forward strand.
CTATTTTTTTGCAAGCATCTGTTTGATGGGAGGCTCGTTTCTATATTAGGTGAAGTCTAAGAATCTGAGGTCAGACAATCGGTGTACTCATACTGCAGAATCATGTGTTCGCTCTAAGGTAAGCGTGTCGTTGGTCTTTTTGAGATTGGCCCTTTTATTGGTATAAGTTGTGTACCGTTTCAACTGATTAATTGGTTGACTAACTGGCTAATTTTAGGTGCGAGTTATCTCGGAGTGTGGTTTAGCTTTGACGAAATAAGGTGTGTAACAGTACTCTATAAACGATATCGGTGAAATGCCAAAAAGTGTGTAAACACTTTTCTACAATCGCGATTATAAAAATTGGCAAAAGCCGAAATAAGTGAACGTCGACGCTATACGGGCATGCGCTCACCCATGTGGTAGGCCGTGTCACTAAACATGGGTGTGTGATCGACAAGGCCGATCATGTGCGATTTCATGGGCCGGACTGAACTGGGCCGTGTGGGCACCACACAAGCTAACTACACGGGCGTGTGAAAATTATTAGGCTAGGCTATGCATTTCACACGGCCAAGGCCATTATGGGCCATGTGGGCCACATGGGTGTGTGGGCCCACAAGGGCTAGCAACATGGGCTCATAGGCCCATTTTTACTGTTTGACTGCTAAGGTTGAACAGGTCGCCCGAGTCATCTGTGGACCTACTATTGGGTCGGTAAGCTTATTTAGACCCCTAATTGACTGAATGACTGTTATGCCCTTGTGTGATATTTATATATGTACATGTAAGGCTATATTTTAGCATACTATGTAGACTGTACTGAATACATACACTATACTATGATATGACAGGACATGACATGACATGATTGCATGATGAGTTGCATGGGGATGGGTTGTTATTGATAGGAGGAAGTGTACTGAAAGGCTTCGAGCCTAAATTATTGGCAGCCCAACTGCATATCACTGTATGGTGCCGTGTTCGGTACTTTCTAGAGTGTAGGGATGGGTGGGTTGATTATATCCCCACATGGAGTGTAGGGTTGGATGGAGATGAAGTGTAGAGGTTGGATGGGTAGGACTTGTGTACTGTTTAAATCTACTGTACTGATCATTGATACTGTAATGGGCCAGGGCCCAAATACATGACTGTTCTGTACTGAGATGGGTTAAAGCCCAAACTGATATTGACACTGATACTGAACAGGGCTTGGGCCCAGACTGTGTTTGTTTTCTATCTGTTTGCTTATATAGGATTACACACTGAGTTTTCGCAAACTCACCCGTCTATTTTAACTGTATAGGTAATCCCCAAACATAGGCGAATTGGTGCAACGGAAGACTCAGCGGTGGCCACACGACCTATCTAATTCAATTTAGTATTTTATGATTTCGATTTAGTTTTTGGGGTATTTTACTATAATAATGGCCTCTTTGGATTTTTATTTTAATTTAGGATTTTGGTCGTTTTGATTTATAACTGCTAGTAGTAGGATAAGATGCGAGTTTTCAAAAAGACAAATATTTTAGCAAAAATACCATGAATACACAACCTATTCAAAAGCTTCCTCCATAAACAACATTTTGAAAATTAATAACATTTTTTTTTAAAAGTGATTAACTTTTCGAGGAGTCATACTTTGAAAATGAACAACATGTTTTTAGATTCACCATTGAATAACACAAAGCGATTAAATAGAAATGAGGATTTCAACGATAACATACTTTACGAAAAACACTTCAATGTGACATCGCCAGATGTGGCCATAACGTCTAGATCAGGTTTGGGGTGTTACATTTAGTGGTATTAGAGCCAGGTTGCAAAACTCAGCTGTGGATTGGGTTTTAAAACTTGAAATTCTAAAGAACTGCTTACAAATGATTTGAAGTGTTTTGAAATGTTTTATTGAATATGTGGTACATCGAGTCTCCGACGCCGATCCTGTAAGTTATCTCTAAAAACTGCATTATGATTGTGACTGAAACTGTTATATGTTCTAAATTGGAATTTCTATAGGTAGTATATCCTACGGCTAATATAGATGGATCAGATCGAAAACACTTAAGACAAGGTATATCTTGAGATCTGAGTAAAACCGTTATTAGGATTTTCTTAAAATGGACATTTGAATTACTATCTCGCTTTGCATAAAATTTTGATTAACTAATACTAAAACTATAAACTGATCTGCATAAAACTATTAATACAAAAAACACGAGATTAGACAATGAGCACGAGAGGTACTCGCGGATGGGGTACAAGAGGCCGTGGTAGAGGCCGTAAAGGTGCTCGAGCTAGGTCCTCATCATCTGGCCATATACCTAATTTAGAAACCAGTGAGACACCAACTTCACATGTGACTGAGACTGGGTCTCATGATCAAACGACTGGGGACAATACATTGTCCCAAGCTATATTAAAAATTCTAGAGAGGGTCGTTAGGACCAATACTGTTACTGGGGGCCGAGGGTCGGTTACGAAATGATTCCGGTCCAATAGAGCTAAAATTTTTAGGGGTATTGCTGGAATTGCCCCTAACATGGCTAAGTACTAGATAGAGGCTACGGAGATAATTATGGACGACTTGAACTGCACCTCTGAGCAAAAATTAAAGGGTGTTGTATCACTACTACGAGATGAAGCATATTAGTAGTGGCTCACTGTAAATAAGGGCACTCAGCCCGAACGACTGACCTGGGAATTCTTCAAATCTTCCTTCCAGGGAAAATATGTGGGTGCCAGTTATATGGATGCCCATAGGAGAGAGTTTTTAAATATGACTCAGAGGGACAGATCAGTGGCCGAGTATGAAGCCGAGTTATTAATATTGAGCCGCTATGCGAGAGGTATGATGGCAATTGAGTACGAGCGATGTGTTCACTTCAAGGATGGCCTAAGGGATAGCTTAAGGGTACTAATAGCTCCACGAAGGGAGCGAGACTTTGTTGTACTAGTTGATAAGGCGAAGATCGCCGAAGAAGTTAAGCGTACTAAGCGCCAGAACTATGAAAAAGAGAGAGGTAGGAAACAGAGGGATTTAGAGGCCTCGAGTTCCGTTCAGAGGCCTAAGAAAAAGGTCAAAGTAGATGGGCCGTCAGAGTTGAGGCCCCTATTGTTGCTACTGGACATCAGCCTTGTACTGATTGTGGGATACGACATTTGGGCGAGTGTTAGAAAAGAACTGGGGCATGTTTGAGGTGTGGTTCATTAGAGCACCGTATCAGAGAGTGTCCACGGAAGCCTAATCAGATGCAAGCTCCTGGTATGGGTACTGCACAGTCGTAGAGGGGTGTTCAATAGCCACTGAGAGGTCGAGGTCAGGCTCGAGGTGGTAATGGGTTGGGCCGTCAACAGAAAGCACTGAGCAGAGGTGCTAATTAGACTGGGGCGAGGCAGCCGGCTCTCATATTTGCTGCATGTCGCCGAGAGAAGGGAAATGCTCTAGATGTCATCACAGGTACGTTCTTAATTTTTAATGTACCTTATACTACATTGATAGATATAGGATCCACTCACTCCTATGTTGCCTACTCTGTTACTGAAAACTTGAGGATTCTAGTTGAGAGTACTCCAAGTGAAATTAAGGTATTAAGTCCATTGGGCCAGTCCGTCTGGGTTAATAAGCTATTTAGAGATGTCTCTTTAAAGGTGCAAGGAGTTGTTTTTCTGGCCAATCTAATGGAACTCCCTTTTGGAGAATTCAATTTGATACTAGGGATGGATTGGATGGTCAAACACCCAGTGAGTTTGGATTGTGCCACTAAACGGGTTGTACTGACATATGAGGAGGACAACGAGATAGTTATAATTGAGGAACGTTGAAACTACTTGTCGAATGTGATTTTTGCATTGAGGGCTGAAAAGTTGGTTCGTAAGGGATGTGAGGTGTATCTGGCCTACATCAGTGTTTCAGATTCTGGGGATTCTTCTATTAGGGAAATCAAAATGGTTAAAACTTTCTAGACGTACTCTCAAGAGCAACCTGAGTTACCTCCAAACCGTAAAGTTGAGTTTGGGATTGAGCTCCTTCCTAGTACAGCTCCGGTGTCCATCACCCCTTATAAAATTACACTGAAGGAGCTTGTGGAGCTTAAAGCTCAGTTCAAGAATTACTAGACGTGGGTTCATTCGCCCTTGTTTGTCTCCAGTGGGAGCACCAGTGTTGTTTGTGAAAAATAAGGATGGATCCATGCACATGTGCATCGATTATCGATAAATGAACAAACTGACCATTAAGAATAAGTACCCTTTGCCGAGGATAAACGATATGTTCGATCAGTTCTGAAGAGCTTGATTTTCTCTAAAATTAACCTCCGGTCTAGGTACCATCAGTTGAGAGTTAAGGAGGCTGATGTATACAAGACTGCATTTAGGACTTGCTATGGGCATTACGAGTTCTTAGTAATGCCGTTTGGATTGACAAATGCACTAGCAGCCTTTATAGATATGATGAACCGAGTGTTCCAGCCCTATCTGGATCAGTTCGTGGTAGTCTTTATTGATGACATTCTAGTGTATTCGAAGACTGATGATGAACATGATGAACATTTCCAAGTGGTTTTGCAAGTTTTAAGGGAGAAAAAACTGCACGCCAAGCTCAGTAAGTGTGATTTTTTGTTAAAAGAAATAACATTACTGGGTCATGTGGTATCTGCTGAGGGGATTAGGGTTGATCCTCAAAAGATTGAGGCTGTCTTGGATTGGAAGCAGCCTAAGACTGTATCATAGATTCATAATTTTCTAGGACTGGCTAGGTACTATTGACGATTTGTAGAGGGTTTTCTCTTATTGTAACACCCTTACCTAAGCTACTACGTAAGGGTGTGCCGTTTAACTGGACTGATGTGCAGCAAAAGAGCTTTGAGAAGCTTAAGACTGTATTGACCGAGGCCCCTGCTCTGATACAGCCAGAGTCTAGAAAAAGTTTACTATGTACACATGTCAGTTTAGGATGTGTGTTAATGCAAGAGGGTAAAGTGGTTGCGTATACGTCTCAACAGCTTAAAACTCATGAGGCAAATTATCCGACGCATGACTTGGAGTTGGCTGCAGTGGTATTCGTACTGAAAATCTAGAGACATTACTTGTATGGTGAGAAGTGTATCATTTACACTAATCACAAAAGTCTTAAATACCTCATCACTCAAAAGGAGCTAAACCTTAGGCAGTGTAGATAGATTGAGCTGCTAAAAGATTACGACTGTACGATTGAATACCATCTTGGTAATGTCAATGAGGTGGCTAACGCACTGAGCTGAAGGGCTGTGACTGATTTGAGAGTGATATTTGCTTGTCTCAGTTTATTTGATGATGGTAGTCTGTTGGCTGAACTCCAGGTTAAATAGATGTGGATCGAGCAGATTAAGGGTAAACAGTTAGAGGGTGAGTCACTGAGTCTTCGATTTCGATAGATTGAGAGTGGTAATACATTAGATTTTGGATTAAATAGCAAAGAGGTTCTCTATTTCCATGGGAGAGTCTGTGTACCAACTGATGCCGAGTTGAGGTAGTCTATACTGCGAGAAGCGCATAGTAGCCCTTATGCTATGCATTCTAACGGGAACAAGATGTACCAAGACCTTCGTAAGCTATATTGGTGACCAAGTCTTAAGCGAGATGTTACCAATTTTGTGAGTAAATGTCTAACATGCCAGCAGGTTAAGGCTGAGCATCAGCTACCCTCATACTTACTACAGCCAGTTAAAATACTGCTTTGGAAGTAGAAAAGAGTAACTATGGATTTCGTAAGTGGGTTACCCTTAACACCTACTAAGAAAGATTCAGTATAGGTCATCGTCAATCGATTGACCAAGTTTGCCCATTTCATATCGATTCGTACTGATTACTCTCTGCAGAAGCTGGCTAAACTATATGTGTCTGAGATAGTGAGACTGTATGGGGTACCGATTTCGATAATATCTGATAGGGATCCCCACTTCACGTCTCGATTTTGAGAAAAGCTACATAAAGCTCTGGGTACAAGGTTGGACTTCAGTACTGCGTTCCATCCTCAGACATATGGTCAACTTGAGAGGGTGATTCAGATATTGGAGGATATGTTTAAGGGTTGTGTAATTGACTTCCGAGGCAGTTGGGAGGAGTTTTTTCCGTTGGCAAGATTCACTTACAGCAATAGTTACCAGTCTAGCATACAGATGGCACCTTACGATGCGCTCTATGGTCGTAAGTGTCGTGCTCCTTTGTGTTGGACTAAGTTGGGCGAGCACTGTATTATGGGTCCTGAACTAGTTTTTGGTACTGAGGATAAGGTCAGGTTGATTCAAGATCGATTAAAAGAGGCATCTGATAGGAAAAAGTCGTATGCGGATCTGAAGCGTCAAAAGATTGAATATTTTGTGAGGGACTTCGTGTTTCTCAAGGTCTCACCATGGAAAAAGATACTGAGATTTGGTCGTAAAGGCAAGTTGAGCCCCAGATTCATTGGACCTTATCGCATATTGAGGCGTGTGGGACCAGTTGCCTACCAGTTGGAGCTACCTCTAGAGTTGGAGCGGATTCATGATGTATTCCACGTCTCCATGCTTAGGCGCTATCGTTCTGATCCCATGCATGTTATTCCTATTGAGGAAATCGAGGTTAGGCCAAATCTAACTGTCGAAGAGGAGCCAGTACAAATAATGGACTACGATGTTAAAGTTCTGAGAAAAAAGTCCATCCTACTGGTTAAAGTTCTTTGGTGTAATCATAGTTCTAAGAAGGCCATGTGGGAGCCTGAGGATGTAATGCGGCAGCAATATCCTCATCTTTTCTGATCAGGTAAAATTTTGAGGCCGAAATTTTCTTTAAGGGGGTAGAGTTGTAACACCCTAAAATTCTTTAATATTTATTTTTGGTATGTTTGTGACACAAGTGTGTATATGCTTCAGTGGTTAAGTGTTCTGGAAAGTGTCTGAGAGGTCCCAAGTTCAAGCCTTAGCTTAGGCAAAAATTTTATTTTTATTGAATACACCTCTATCTTTAGACAGTAAGCTTATAAATAAATGTTGGTAAAATATATCAGAATGGGCCTGCTGGTCTAGTGGTTAAGTAGAGTGTTAATGTTGCAAGGGGTCTGAGTTCGATTCTCTTCGCGATTAAGGGGATTTATTTTTGTGCTTGTGTCATGTAAGAGTTTGAGGTATAGTGGAATACTAAGTGGTTAAGGGATAGGGATATAGTAGCCAAATTTTGAAAGGATATTGTGGAGAGTTTTAAGGATTGTTTAGTGTTGAAATCGAATTCAAATTACCCTTGGTACTCAAAATTTCGGCAGGGGTCATTTGGTTGGTATTTTTGCTTTCTTTTTCTCTGTTTTTGTTTTTCTGCCGAAGAAGGTTTCTCCAACTTTTCCTCTGCTACCGATTTCTTCTTTTCTACCTCCTATCTCTACCATTTTGTTTTTGGGGTCTTTTTCAACCAAAGTTCAGTCTTTTTTTTTCTTTTCCAAAACTTGTGACGTTAGAGTCCCTCTTTTTTTTTCCCTAGGTTGTTGATTTCTTTTTCTCTCTTATCTCCTTGGCTGAATCTCTATTGATCCTTTCTGTTCTACCGAAGTGTTGTTGTCCTCTTTGTTGTGCTTTCCTCCCCTTTTCACGCTTCTTTTTTGATAAACCAAGCCTTACCCTCATCGTCTCGATGACTCGCGTTCGTGTTGATAAGTTTGAAATTATTTGATTCTGGTTTTTTTTTGCAAGCATCTATTTGATGAGAGGCTCGTTTCTATATTAGGTGAAGTCTAAGAATCTGAGGTCAGACAATCGGTGTACTCATCTGCAGAATTGTGTGTTCGCTCTAAGGTAAGCGTGTCGTTGGTCTTTTTGAGATTAGCCCTTTTGTTGGTATAAGTTGTGTACCGTTTCAACTGATTAATTAGCTGACTAACTGGTTAATTTTAGGTGCGAGTTATCTCGGAGTGTGGTTTAGTTTTGACGAAATAAGGTGTGTAACAATATTCTATAAACGATATACGTGAAATGCCAAAAAGTGTGTAAACACTGATCTACAATCGCGATTATGAAAATTGACAAAAGCGGAATAAGTGAACATCGACGCTACACGAGCGTGCGCTGGCCCATGTGGTAGGTTGTGTGACTAAATATGGGTGTGTGATGGATGAGGCCAGCCATGTGCGATTTCATGGGCTGGGCCGAATGGGCCATGTGGGCCCCACAGACGTATGGGCCCTACACGAGCAAACCACACGGGCATGTGGAAATTATTGGGTCAGGCCATGCATTTCACACGGCCAAGGCTATTATGGGTCGTGTGGGCCATACGGGTGTGTGGGCCCATATAGGCTAGTACATGGGCTCATGGGCCTATTTTCACTATTTGACTGCTAAGGTTGCACGGGTCACCCGAGTCTGCTGTGGACCTACTGTTGGGTCGGTAAGCTTACTTAAACCCCTGATTGACTGAATGACTGTTATGCCCCTGTGTGATATTTATGTAGATGTACATGTAAGGCTATATTTATATAGACTGTACTGAATACATACACATGACATGACATGATTGCATGATGCATTGCATAGGGATGGGTTGTTATTGATCGGAGGAAGTGTCTTTGAAAGGCTTGAGCCTAAATTCTTGGCGGTAGCAATTGCATATCATTTATATAGTGCCGCATTCGGTACTTTCTGGAGTGTAGAGATGAGTGGGTTGATTATATCCCCACATGGAGTGTAGGGTTGGATGGAGATGGAGTGTAAAGGTTGGATGGGTAGGACTTGTGTACTGTTTAAATCTGTTACTGCACTAATCATTGATACTGTAATGGGCCAGGTCCCAAACACATAACTGTTCTGTACTGAGATGGGTTAAAGCCCAAACTGATATTGACACTGATACTGAACAAGGCTTGGGCTCAGACTGTGTTTGTTTTCTGTCTGTTTGCTTATATGGGACTACACACTGAGTTTCCGCAAATTCACCCTTCTGTTTTAACTGTACAAGTAATCCCCAGACATAGGCGGATCAGTGCAACGGAGGACTCAGCGGTGGCCACACGACCTATCTAATTCGATTTAGTATTTATGATTTTGATTTAATTTTTTGGGTATTTTACTGTAATAATGGCCTCTTTGAATTTTTATTATAATTTGAGATTTTGGTCGTTTTGATTTAGAACTGCTAGTAGTAGGATAAGATGCGAGTTTTCAAAAAGACAAATGTTTTAGCAAAAATACCACGAATACACAACCTCAAAAGCTTCCGCCATAAACGACATTTTGAAAATTAATAACGTTTTTTTTTTTAAAAGCAATTAACTTTTCGAGGAGTCATGCTTTGAAAATGAACAACATGTTTTTAGATTCACCATTGAATAACACAAAGTGATTAAATAGAAACAAGGATTTCAACGACAACGTACTTTACCAAAAACACTTCAATGTGACATCGCCAAATGCGGCCATAACGTCTAGGCTGGGTTTGGGGTGTTACATTCTCATACACTTGAGTTCAAGAAAAGTTGTAGAGAGAAAATTCTCTAAAGAAATTATTTCAAAAAATTTCTAAAGATATTCTTGTTATTTACAACTTGACCCAAGAGTTTAAAGAAATTAAGAACTTACCACATTGGTAATTTTTGTGAATTTTTTATTTAAAGCAAGCCCACACTCGGGAAATGTGAGCTTGAGGATAGTAGAGAAGACTACTTGGTTGAAACGTTCATCCTAGACAAATCATAAAGGTACGGTTTTGATTAAGTGTTTATTATTTTAGATAACACAACCAAAGTTTTTGTTTTTGGAAAAAAATAAAACTTTGGTTTTCCTTTACATATATTTTTCACTGCATTTTTCGAACCCAATTTTCCAACAAGGACTTATAAGAGGTGTTGTCGGTCATTTCCCAAGGTTACACGTGTCTTTTGGTTAATGTTTTTGTATTATCTAGGTTTAAGTGACCTAATGCTTTTCCTCTCCCTTAAGTGTAGGCTGCCCTATTAGGATAATAAGTAAACATAGAGCAAAATGTTAGATAAGTCCCCTTTGTTAAGAGTGTGGTCTCTCGACATGTGCTCACCTTTTTGTGGGTTGGTAAGGTAGGAGTTCCAAGGTCTTGGTCGATAGGATCTAGTCTTTGCTGTTGGTTTTCGCTTGAATGGGGTTTGACGAGATTCGGTGAAGTCGTAGGGTCGAGAGGTGAGCTCATTGGATACTATTGGTGGGCTTAAAAGGTATAGATATAACAATATTAAGAATATAATATTTTCTATTTATATCACATACTCATTCAATAATTTTATTAGATATTATTTATAATAATTAATTTTAAATTATTTATAATAGATCTATCGGGGTTGAGGTTGTGATTATCATTGACCAAAATTAATTCTTAAAATTATAAAATTTTATTTTTATTAATATTTATATATCTTTGTTATTATTTTAAAAAATATTTTTAGATTAATAAACCAGTTAATAATTAATAAATAAAGGGAATATGCTTTTTTCTCTCTTTTTTTTTTTTTTTGGTGATAGAATATGCTTTTTCAAATACATTGCCAATACCAACAGAAGGTAACGAAATAAACGGATAACTTGACGCCCGAACAGTTGTATCTATAACGACAAGGAGACTAATGGAAGAAAAGAGGCGGGTATTCATTCATTCGTAATGGTAGGCAGAAGAGAAAGACACAGAGCGTTCCAATTTGCAAATGCCAAGTGTCGCGCTTTGCTAATGAATCCACTTGGCCAATATATATATTTTTGAAAATTACAGAAGACAGTGCCGGTATCAATGGCATTTCACTCATCTTTCCTTTTTTTCTAAAATCTCTAGTTACCCATTTCCCCATTATATTCCTTTCTTCCTTCTCATTTTCTTCTCTTCTGTTTATGGTATTATTACTATTTCATATTTCCTTGTGTTAAGCTGGTATTTCTTTTCTCTCTCGCTCTTTCTTATTTTTCCTTGCATTTATGTCTATATATATGTATCTGATTTATGGGGGTTTTTTTTATCTTTTTGTGTTTCGGCATTTTAACGTCAATATTTGAATTTGATCATGTATGGTGTTTTTCCCATATTATTTGTTTCATTGGAATTTGTTGATACCAGTAAATCTTTAGATTGTTTTTGTTTAGAATCTTGGGAATCTTCATTTTTGGGGGGTGAGTGTCTATGGTTCTGAGTATAGGTTAAAATTCCATCCTTTTCTTTTAGGGAAGAAGGGAAGTGGAAAGAGAACAAAGATTTCACCTGGTTTTGTCTAGATAAAGAATATTTCATTGAGTGTTTCTTTGATCCTTTGTCTTGTTCAAAATTCATACAAAATGTTCTTTTTTAAGTGCTTTGGTAATTCCAATCGCTAATTGCCTCGTACACTTTGCTTTTGCTTTCGTTTCTTCTAATGGTAGACTGCTCCTTAGTGTTTTTACTTTGATGCATCCATCTTTGTGTTCTCCTGTGTTAGGAATACAATTTACATATGGATCATTAGCTATAAATGTATGAAATAGTTATCCATTATTGCCCCTTGAACGTCAAATTTCATAGTTCCATTTCCCTGCATACCGTGTGATGTTTCTATCAATATTGGAGTAATGGAATCCAATGCTGTTGAGCAGTCCTGCCACGATGGTCAGCTTCAAATATTGGGATGACTGTGTTGATCCTGAGGATTTGGAAGCAATGTGGCAACAACCTGCAGTGAGAAAAGAGTGGATTGATGTTGGGGAGACTCAAGGACAAAAAGTTCACCTATCAAGGGATCCTGAAGGACAGCCTTATTTGACACAAACAGAGATGCGGGTACGCAACTTGAATACCATATTATCAATACTTCACTGCTATTAAAATTTGGGAAGTTTAATCTCAATAAGTAGTTTTCCATAAAGTTTGAATGGCTAAGAAGTTAAATTTTCTTTTATAACATTTAATCTTCCTTAAGTACTTTTGTTTTGGTTATTTTTAGATATTAGTCTGATTTTGTCTTATTCGTTATTCCAACACATTAGGATGATACAGTAATATACTTTGCTTACTCCTATACTACAATAATAATAATAATAAACTCAAGACCGTTAGATTTTGCCACAAGGTTTTTACTTCTAATTTATCTTATGGTGCTGTTTCAGGCTGTTGCTGAAATTGTTACTAGCAGACATTTTGATACACATATAGATCCGGTATGTCACCTATCACCTGGATTTGTGTCCTGTACCACTGATTTCCAGTCTTGATCATACAGAAATTTGTTATGTGATTTTATCTTACATTAGTGTAAAATTACTCTGGTCAGGCAGTATAATTACTGACAGAAACTCTTCTTAAATAATATGCAAATAACAATGAAGTGTTACTATCATAATCCTAATTTCTGAAGACAAGGCTATTTTCAGGATACGCCATTTTCTGATGACATGAATATACGAATATCTTGAAATCTATACAATACAAATTATTAATGTATCAAAAGTTTTATAAATATAATATACCTTAAATACGATTATGACATTGCAAGTTTTTAAATCTATCCTGTTTATAGGAAACCTTCCATCTCTCTCTTCCTTTCCTCTCTATTTGTGTGAACGAATCTTACTTTTGTCCCAGATATTGGCTTTTGACCATTTTTGTTTTAAGGCATATAAAGAGTTGAATTTTTAACCACTGGAGTTTGACTGAGGGTCAATACATTACAATAAATATACAAAGTATTTACTCAAAGATATATCGTGAACCCCACCTTCATATATTTCATTCTCAAAAATGGATTCTACAACAGCGAAATTGTGTCAAGTTGGGGGGAATGCTATAAACATTAAAAATCCAATACCAGATGGTAATATCACAAAAGGTTCTGTTAAAAGGAACTGTCAATTTAAGGTGAAGTGAATGGATGGAGGCAAAAAAGATTGAGACCGTACAGTCCAATGATGACTATGTACATCAGACTTTAACTAAGACTACTTCAATCAGCCTAGCAAATAGTTGGTCTGCTTATGCTCTACTAAGAACATATACTAATAATGTTATCCATCCTAAATAATCTGTAGAAAAATTGAAGTTATAGTTATTACTTATTTCTAATTTTTAAAGTTTGGCATTCTTTTACTGTTCTGCAGGAGATGATTTGTACTATTGCAGAACTTGAAAGTAATAGGCAGCCTCTTGCCGAGCAACATGATAAGAAATCCAAGGTCACTACAGTAGGAATCATGCAGATTTCACCAGCAACTGCAGAGTCGATGGCCAAGTACAATTTTATGTTTTCTAGTGCAGCTGCATGTAAATAAGCTAAACCTGCTTTGGATTTATGAACTTGGAGTTTGAAAATTCTTGTAGGGAGTATCAGATTTCATTATACAAAATTGAAGGGGATCCAGATATTCTGTACAGGCCTTTTGTAAATGTATATTTCGGAGCAACCTACCTTAAATGGTTATCAAACTTTGAAAACAGGTGAGTTTGCAGTGAAGACCTTGGATCCATCTTGAATATATTACGTACTAGATGAGGTCAGTAAATAATTTGGTATCATTTCTCTCGAATGTTCCGAATTTGCAGAGTTAGAACTGAAGAGTTTATGGTCAGGGCTTATAAGGGTGGTACAAAGAAGGCAACTCATAAATCAACCCTGTCATATTGGAAGCGTTATATTTCTGTGAAAGAGACTTTTACACCCAGGTTTTTATTACCCCTCAAGAAAGTTCCGCATTTGAATAACAAATTTTCAGATCATTAGATTTCATTTTCTGGGTTGGATCATAAATCAGTGAGGCTAAATTCTAGACAAGTCTTTTTTTTTTTTTTTTTTTTTGGTGTCATTAATCTGAAATTATTATCTGTGTGCTTGAAGTTTGAGTTTCCACTTCTTTGCTTTCACTTTAGCTTACCCTGTTTATCTTCTGAAGAGCAAATATTTGTCCAAGTTGAAGCTATGCTGCCTTGTGAAGCAGATAAAAACCAATGAAAAATGAAAAGTTAACAGCTATGCTAATAGAACTAATCTATCATTATAGGGATTGACTTCCATTTGTCGTTCAGGTGCAGAAAACATTCTAATGGTCCGACTACTCAAGCACCAACTTCAACTGCACTGGATTCATCGAACTCAGGTTGTTCCCCTCTTATTTACTTGAGGTTATTTCATGCAATTTTTAGTCAGTATATCATCAATCTATCTCATAAATGAAGTATAACCAAAAAAATATCCATCTCCTTTTGAAATAAAGTGGGAAAACTGAGGCAACCTCTACGGTTTCTTTCACAAGTTAACTGTTAGATTTTGTACCCTTTGTGTTGCATGAAGTAAAAGTTTAATCTGAACAATTCAAGAAGTGAAACAGTAATAATCCAGTAAAATTCAAAATTATCAAGAATAACATGTAAGGATAATCTTCTAAATTCAACATTTGATTTGCTGAAAATGGAGCACATAGATCTGGGGGGCATTATCTCTATCCTCTCAGAACATCGTTTTCTGCTTATTTGTTTTGCATCTCAATACTGCTACTTTACATGCCTGTTTTTCTTTATCGGAGAGCTGCAGATGATGCCTGCCTGTATTGGGACTCCAGAGTTTCCCCCGAAGACATGAGAGAGATGTGGAATAATCCTGAAATCTGCAACGAGTGGAATAAATCTAATCAGAAAAGGGGAAAAGTGCTATTTACCCTTGATAGTGAGAAGAACCCATGTCTTTCTCGTTTAGAACTGAAGGTCTGATCCATATACATTTTTCCTCATCTTTGACAATTTATCAAGAGTGCATATAAATATAATATTCTTTTCAAGGGTTAAAATTTATGTCCAAGTTATGATTTTCTTGGGCAAATGTTGTAGCATCCTTAGGTACTATAAGTACAACAGGATAAGGTTTGGCAACTGAAATTGGGTATACTGCTAATAAAAGTTGTTTGAAGGCTTGGTTTAGAGGATATTTGGTTACTAGAAATAGAGACCTTATCATCCGTACAATTTTGGTTGCTAAGCATGGAGAAATTTTTTTTCCCCTGTTGAGCATAATGGAGGAGATTTTAATGCTGTCGGGACATATTTCCATTAGGCAAAAACAAAATAATGGAAGAAAAAAAAAGTAAGGATAACGCTCTAGGTTGTTTAAGCAAGCTGTCACACCTAGACACACTCAAAGAACTTACACTCCTGAATCTGGAAAACTTCTAACTGCCATGGTGATAAACCAAATGCACATGATGATATAGACATAATTTGAATGGAAATGAATAAAAAAATAAGGCAAAAGGACTCGACAGGCAACTATGTTATTCCTTTGAAGTAGCTTTTAATTATTCATTAACACATGCAGGTAAATAAGTATTGCCAGAAGTGTTCTTTTATTTTGCTTTACATCTTTACTTTTTCTTGAATCATAGGCGTGGATGTCTTGTTGCAGGCAGTTGCAGAAATAATTGTTAACAATTACTTCAGGACAATGGGAATAAAACCAGTAAGTATGGAATTGGATAAAGAAGGTTGGCAGAATAAAAGTCACTTCACACACAATTTAACACTATGATTCAAATTTTCAGAAAGATACGAATAATTTCTTATGTAAGTGCATAGTGCTACATTATGGGTGATTGGGTATGTCACCACCAGTGAAAAGTTGGATGTCAACAATTTCAATTTGCTTTTTATAATAGAAAGGTTTGTTTAGCTAAATGAACTACGAAATCTAAAGAGCTACGCTGATGGTGGCCCTAGACAAAACCTGATCAACAAATATGCTTCCCAATAAATGTCCCACATTGCTAATCTAATCCTCCTCCTAAAAAGGAGCATGAAATGTGCTTTTGGATAAAAATTATCCAGGCCCCCGCTATGCTTCAAAAGCATCAGTTCTGCAACACCCTGGAGATTTTCTCTTTTTGTCTTTTTTGGCCATTTTGACATCTTGAGGTTGAGTTTATCCCTAGAGGGCTTTTAGTATCAAGGAAAATATCACTTTCCATGGAATTTAATTGGTGGGAAAGTTATTTCTATATTTCTATATCAGAAATACTTACAAAAACCTTCTCGGGAAAGTTAAATATTTCTGACCTGAACAGAATCTAGTGGATTAACGTTTAAAGTTTGCTCCGGCCGCTTCTTTCTTTTGAGAAAATGCTCTCTTTAATTTTCAATTCCTTCAATTATTACGGACCCACCAATCCTTTAAATTTCCTTCTCTTGCTTTATAGTATCGGATAGCTGTTCTTTCTTGGTGATTTAGTTTGTCCTACTGAGCAATGGCTAAATCTAGATACCCTCGTGGTCTCTTGATGGTCCTGAGTAAACCTACAAGGACCATGAGGGTATCTAGATTTTAGCATATTGTTCCCAGTAGGACAAAAAGGAAATGATATGAAATATGAAGCTGTTTAATCACCTTTTCTTTCTCACTTTAATGTCCAACTTTTGTTTTGACACTAACATTCTGTACAGACGGCACTTTGTGCTCTGGCTGAGATGGTTAGCATGCGCAACGTAGACGGGACTGAAGAACGAACAGGACTAATGGGAATTGACTACTCTACAGCTTTTCGGCTTTACACGTGAGTGAAAATCTAAATGAAACAACATTTCTTTACCATCAAGAATAGCAATCCAATAAAAAAGTTTAATTACACAAATAGTCTGTGGCTTCTGAATCAAATGACAGTTGTTTCATGCAACCTAGACGCAATATCAGATTTGTCATAAGAAAGGAAAATAAATTTACCATCTAAAAATGAGGTTTAGACACAATAATTGCTTTAAGATTAAAATAGCGTTGCTTTAGCATACTATCAGTTTATAGCAGTGACAAAATATGTCTGAAACTTGTAATTTTGGTGTGAAGAGAGGTGGGATTCAGGGATTATCCGATAGATTACGAAGAAGATCTCACCAAACCATTTGTGTCCATGTATTTTGGGGCAGCATATTTCGCTTGGTTATCAATGTATGAAGGGAGGTAGGTTAACTCTCCTATAGTGACATTTTATTGTGGCTGGTCATATTTATCCCGTAGCCTTACAAAGTTGTGGCATTTTCCGGGGATGGCACAAACAGCGAAAGGGATCTGCGATTTGTCATTCAGGCTTATATTTCCGGACCGGAAAATGTAAATCCTGAAGGGATGTGTCCGGAGTGGGCTAAATTCGAGCAAACATTGGCTGGTTTTGAGTTCCGAGAGAGGTATACATGTAGAATTTCTTAAATGCTTTAACAAATGTATGTATGTATGAGTGAGTGACTTTAGCTTTGGCATTGGCATTGATGCATGCTTCTTCAGGAACGGAGGGAGGTGCACCGTCATGTGACTTGATTGATATGATTATCTTCTCATCACCAATTTGGAGATGATTGGCCAATCCTTTGGAGTTGCATGGGATTGGGGTGCACTTTGATTTGAATTTGAAGATTGATACGAGCACCAAATACGCCTCTAAATGCTGTTATAGTAAAGATGGATTATTAACATTTGTGGGCAGCCATTTTATTTATTTTATTTTAACTTTAAATTCATTTTTTGAGAATTAAATAATACTTATATATATTTAAAATGTCCTCTAATATATATTGATAAAAGACCTTAATTTTAATAAGTTATCTTTTTCTTTTTATCACAAATATATTGATTATGATCAATATGAATATCTAACTATAAAATCAAGTGCATGTATTTAACCTAATAAAATTTTGAATAATTGTAAAATAAAAATAATAATTTTTATATCTTTTAAAATATTTAACGATATTTTCATCAAATCTATTTATCGTTTGGTAAAAGATTTAAACAATTTCATTGACCCAAAAAAATTAAACAAATTTATATTTTACCTTTTACCTTTTTATTTTAAAATTTTATTAAATTAAAATAGTCTACATGTGATTGTAAATACTCATATTGAATTTTTACAATAGATTCATGATAATCTTATAAATATATGTTTATGATTAAAAGGACAACCTTTTTTACTCGTGTTTTGTCCAAATAATTTATATGAAATTTTGTGAATTTATTTATGTCATCCAAAAATGCCAACAAACTAAAGTCAAGATATTTAATGAGTATGTATTAAAGAAGGGGTGATTTACCCAAAAATACTGAAAAAATAATAAATTTACGTAAAAGGGTTGAAATTTAAAATATTTACGGAAAATGATCATTTACCCACAAAACGCGTCCATGTAAGCGCGTTTTGTGGGAAAAAAGCAGGAAAGCGCTCTCTCAAGGGCGCGCTTTTGCCCTCCTTTCCCGTTTGATTTTAAGCTGTTTTTAGTGTTAGGGTATAAAATTTTAAGGTTTTAGGGCTAAGTTTTATGATTTTTTAGGGTAGTTAGATTCAGAATTTTTAGGGGAAAATTAATGGAGTAGATTATATGGTTAATTAGGGTTTAATAAAAATATATTTAGGGTTTTGGGCAAAATATATTAGCAAAATAAAAATTTTTTGACAGTTGTATTTGGGAAAATAATTTTGAGAAGATGTTTCTAAACAAATAGTGCCGAAAACGCTTCAAGCAGGATGCACTCTCAATTGCAATTGCACATCTTCCAGAGTGATAGTACACTCTCCGCATGGAAGATGGAAAGTGTGCGTCTCGGGTCTCCACCTCTCTATCAACGCACTGATTAAGTTCGGCTCCAACTTGTACCCCCGGCCTATCGTGGCCGCATGCCAAAAACCTACTTCCCGCAGGTAATTCTCGATCAACGGCGATGGGGGACCATGCATATTGCGAATATAACATTGCAACACCCGATCTACAGACTGTTTAAAAAATTATAAAATTAAAATTAATTAAAATTGCATAAACCTAAAAAATATTAAATAATATTGAAAAATTAAGATTAAAACTTACCATTTGCATTTGATCGACGGAGATGTGCTTATCGTCCAAACGAATTAATTTCCCGGCCATAGGTAATATGATCGAAAATTTTATAATTTATCAAAAAAATATATTAAAAAAATTTTAAAAAAAGGTTTTTTTGTAAATATTAAAAGACTATTTTAAAATTTGAGAGTAAGTTTCAAGGACCTTAAGAGAATTTTGAGAGAAATTTAAGAGAAAGATGATAAAAGACTAATGTGTGAAAAAAAAAATAAAAGGATTGGGGAATTTTATAGATTTTTTTTTTACCGTTGAAGAAAAAGCACCCTTGAGAGAGCGCTTTCTATCACATCAACAAAGCACATTTTCGTCAGCGCGTTTTGCTAATGTGACAGAAAGTGTTCCCTCAAAGGCGCGCTTTCTTACTTTTTCCCCACAAAACGCGTCCACGCTTTTCTACTTTTTCTCCACAAAACGCGCTGACGTGGACACATTTTGTGGGAAATAATAATTTTTCGTAAATATTTCAGATTTTGACTTTTTTTATAAATTTATTATTTTTTTTAGGTATTTTTAGGTAAATTTCCTTAAAGAAGAGGGGTTTATTTAGATTTAAAAAGAAAAAGAAAAAAAAATAGACTTATTATAAAGTGTTATAGTTTATAGACATTTTAAAAAAAAATTGTTGGTTACTTTATTTAAGAAAGCAATAGAAAAGTCATAGGCTACACTGCCCGACACAAAGCGTGGGAACTATAAAAAGAAAAAAGGTCTCAATAACAGTAAGACACTGAACCAGTAAGAAAGCCTTCAAGCAAACATGCAAACAGAAATGAAAAACTCTTTAAGGCTAAGCAAAACAGGGGAGACAAAAGATCTCAGAATTTCCCTCAAACAGACCTTTCAGAATCGAGCTTAAGAAGGCTCGATCAATTTTTTGTCCTCATCAGCAACTAAGGTACCCAACACCGGGGCTTCCTCCACCCAGAATCCATCCTCCAGCCGCGACATGCCCTCTTGAGCCACTGTATGCATAGCCCAATTTCCCGATCTGGCAAGGTAAGTGAACCGACACACCAAAAACCACTTCGAAAGCTCCGTGGCTTCGCAGATAAAGGCACTGATCTCCGATAGGTCCTCCGAGGTAGAGTTTAGCTTACAGATGACTGCCCGAGCATCGCTCTCTATGACGACAGACCGGAATCCCATTTCAGAAGTGAAAGTAGCCCATGAACAACAATTCGGGCCTCCGCTATAAACATTGTAGGAACGTAAGAGGTAAGTCGACTACAAGCGCCCATTATTTGACCATACTCGTCCCGGATAATAACAACCGAATAGGCTTTTTGCAGGGAGAATGAAAAACTAGCATCAACGCTCACCTTGACAAAAGACAGCGGAGGAGGGAGCCAGCGGACAATCTGGGGCGAGGATGGTTGGGCCAGCCCTCTAACGACTTCAGCGATCTCAGAATGGTATCCTCGAATAAAGGTAATCACTTCGCTTACCCTTTGAACAACCCCCTCATGCACTAATTTGTTCCGCGAAAACCATAAAGCCCATAGCACCACTACAATCTCAGTTCTTTTACACACAGGGTAATGGGCAAACATCCAAGCAAGCCAGTCAGGAAAACTCAACTGATCATCGTTCAGCGAGCGATCATAGCAAGGGGCAACCTAGACAGTCCTTGCAAAAGCACAATGTCGTAGAACATAGGACACATCCTCAGTCACTGTATGACATCTAGGGCACTGAGCATCATTTGCAATTCTTTTGTTGGAGAGACACACTCTCGTAGGCACAAATTGCTTTAGGAATTTTTACATTGCTATCTTGATTTTCGGAGGGCAAGTAAGGCCCCATAATTGTAAATGTAATCGCACCTCCATAGTGGAAACAATAGAGGGGGCCAAGCGATAGTCAATAACCACTCCTAACACTATAAACACCACACTGCTCACCCCCCACACAATGCGATCATCCTGGTTAAAATTCAACAGTGGGATACTTTTTAGTTTGGATAAGATCTGCCTCATCGGGGGAGAACACAAAATCTATTAACGCAAAACTCCAACCCATCGAATCATACATCAAAAGATCCGAAACAATGGCAATGTAATCAACCCGAGGAGTCTGGATCTTTCGAGGAATGGGTCGAGGTAGCTAGTAATTGTCCCAAATGGAAATTAAATTACCTGAGCGCACCTTACATCCAAGGCCCGAAACAAGCAACCCCTTAGCACTCCAAACGCTGTGCCAGATCAGAGACGGGTTATGGCCCACATGCGCATTAAGAAAATCTGTGGTGGTATAGTACTTGGCCTTTAAAAGTCTTCCCACTAGAGAAGACGGGTTCGTTTGGAGTCTCCATCCCTATTTTGCAAGCATAGCAATATTAAATTTCGCTAAGGCCCGAAAGCCAAGGCCACCATTCTTCAACTCACATAATGAAGCCCAAGGACCCTAGTGTATACCCCTTTTGTTCGTAGATTTTTTCCACCAGAATCGAGCCATTAAGCTTTCCAATTCCTTACAAAATGACCTGGGCAGTAAAAAACGCATCATCGCATACATTGGTAACGTTTGCAAAATTGACTTTATAAACACCTTTTTGCCCCCATGGAGAGTGTCTGAGCAATCCAAGAAAGAATGCGACAACGAAACCTATCTCGTAACCTCGCAAAGGCTTGTCTCTTATGCCTACCTATCATAGCAGGGAGACCCAAATACTTCTCTATATTATTAGAAACGTGAACCCCCAAACTGCAGCCTACGTCTGCACGATTCCCGTCAGCCACATTTATGCTAAAGACAACACTTGACTTTTCAAAGTTAACAAGCTGACCCGAGCAACTTGCATATTGCTGTAGAAGGTCTTTCAAAGTAGTCGCCCCCACGGCTGTAGCATCTCCAAAAAAAAGGCTATCATCAGTAAAAGGGAGATGAGTAATCAAAGGTGCTCCTCGAACAACATGCACCCCCCGAATCTGACCATTAACCAACGCCGTCCTCAAAAGAGAGGAGAGACCCTTCTCACAAATGAGAAACAAGTAGGGACTCAACGGATCCCCTGACAAAGACCCGTTGTCAGAGTAAGGTTCTCCCTATCTGACCATTCACCACAACAGAATAAGTGATTGAAGAGAAACCACATAATGCCATTCACCCACCCTGAAGAAAAGCCCATCGTTAGTAATATGGTTTTAATAAATTCCACTCTATACGATCATAAGCCTTGTTCATATTGAACTTGAGATCAAAGGATCCCTATCGACCCATCCTCCTATTCTTAAGAGAATGGAGGATTTCATATGCAGTTACCACGTTATCCAAAATAAGACGGCTAGGAACAAACACGCTTTGGGCCTCATCGATGCAAAGGTGGAGCACCTTTTGAAATCTATTCACTAACATTTTTTATGTAATTTTGAATAGAATACATAGACTGATAGGGTGAAACAATGTGTATGATTAATGGAATAAAAAGTCGCATCACCTTTTAATATGTCAATACAGAAGCATGAGACATTATTGCCAACGATATGCCAAAAACGTTGATAAAACACAACGCCCAAACCATCCTCCCTAGCTGCCTTAAGAGGACTCATTGAAGTAAGAGCAACAACTACCTCATCGTTTGTAAAAGCACGACCCAGCCTCTCATTCATCGCATCTAAAATACACCTTTCAACCCTTGAAAGAATAGCAGTAGCATCTGCACTTCCTTGCAAAGTGAATAGCCCCTTAAAATAGTCTCGGGCAATGCATCCAACACCCCCATTAGATTCAACCAACCTACCATCACCAGCCTCCAATCCCTGGATACGATTCCTCCAGCGCTTCTGAGTAACACAACGGTGGAAAAATGCCAAATTACGGTCCCCATGTTTCAACCAGTTGGCTCTAGCTCACTACTCCCGATAAAGCTCTTCTTTATCATAAGCAAGATCCAACACAAGCTTCACATCAACTAGGTCGTCCAAAACCTCCTCAGTTGGATCCATCCCATTTAGCAAATCAAGCTGTCTCTATAAGTCTAACTCAGTCATCTTTTTACCACGCTTGAGTTTCCGAGCCCACACAAGCAAACCCTCACTCACAGTTTTAAGTCTATCCAGAACAGACCCCAACGAACCATACCACAACCTCCTAACTTCAGCTTCACACGATGGCTCTAGCAGCCAAGCCGCCTCAGATTTAAAAGACCACGAAGCAGAGGAAGAACCCATATGTGTTCTTGTATCAAGTAGAATAGAACAATGATCTGAAAAAAGCCTGGACAGATGGGACAGCTTATAATATGGGAACAGTTGGCTCCACGCCTCATTTGCCACACCTCTGTTGAGCCATTCCCGAATATTGTTGTGAACCTTTCTGCCCCTTTCCCAAGTAAATCAAACACCAGTATACCCCAGGTCCTCCAACGAACAATCAACCAAAGCATCCAGAAAAGAAGACATCTGACGCTCACTTCGCAGCAGCCCACCCTGTTTCTCAAAAGAAAAAGAAATTTCATTAAAATCCCCAAAATGAGCCAAGGAACATTCGGACGGTCGTCCAATTGCCGTAAAAGATTCCAGGAATCCGCCCTTCTTGGCTCTTCCGGTGCCCCCAAAAAAACCTGTACACCTCCAACATTTACCATCAGAGTCTTCATTTATCAAAACATCGATATGGCTTCCCGAATAAGATCGTAAAGAAACGTTGTAGTTTGGCTTCCAACCGAACGAGAGCCTCCTACTACCAATAGAACAAACATCCACTCCATTTGGATATCCACACATCCTATGTACTTTCTCCATACGATTAATATATAATTTAGTTTCAGCCAGAAAAATTTCAGAGGGGTTAAGATCTCTCAGCACATGCTGAAGGCGGCATACAGTCCGAGAATTCCCCAAACTCTGGACATTCCAACATAAGATTTTCATGGCGACCGGCTGGATTGCTAAGCAAGGCTTGCCGATAAAGAAATAGAAACATCTTTCGAGACTAGACAACTAGGCTCCTCTGACTCATCTTCTTGGACACGACGCCGCTTCAGGCCATCCAAATGCAGAACCGATCTGTCGTCCCCAACACAGCACATTACCTCGTCTCTATCAACATGCATAAGCCCAATCGGTTGAGACTGAACCGAGACACCAATCAGCCCAGCAAAGGCCCTATTGCATAACCCCATGGAAGAAGCCCAACCAACATTATTCTTGACCACTATATTCTCAACCAAACCAGCCTTTTGATTTATTCCCATATTTGTAGGAGGAAAAATCGGCCCTAATGCCGTCATCCCCCGATTAATAGGATTTGACATTCCTTTAATCTGTCCCTTTGTACCCACATCTTCCCTCAACCAGATGTTCGTTGGCGCCACTACCTGCCTAGCTGGAGCCCGTAGAGTGATGTCCTACTCCAATTCGAAGTCTTGTTTTTCCTGAAGTATCCAAATAGGGCAGAAATCCTCCTCATGGCCAAGCTTCTCACAGAAAAAAAAAAAAGTGTTAACTTCTCATATTCAAATCTCACATAAACCTACTTCCTATTAACTAGCACAATCTTCTTCTTCCTCTTCAACGGCTTACGAATATCAAACCGGACTCGAACTCGCATGACACCCTTTTTACCCCAACGAGATTGCTTTCGCATCATATTCATGGAATTTCCCGATAAAAGTACCCAACTGTTTTTCCACCATCTCAGACATAAACCCGTGCGGTAAATCATGGACTAACACCCAGAAATCCATAGTAACCAATGGCACCACCATAGGGTCCTCCCCATCCTTAAGCCGATGCATAATGATAAGATGAGATTTAAAATTCGACGGACCCCCCGCCGCAATCCGATTCGCATCAACCGAAAAAGATAGTGACCCTCATTCAGATTTGAAATCGAGATACCCCCAATCAGATGCCAAAAATTTGGTAGAGTTGATCGCATAGACTGAAAATTAATCACACTTGACGTTAAGAAAGAACCCACAAAGCAGTTCCCATAAAACACCCCACCCTCTGGACTTTTCGAACCCAATGGCAGTGCAGCCTCTTCCTCCTCACTAATAAAGAGATCAGCAAGAGTCTCTTCCACAATCGCCATTCAGGACCAACACAAAACAAACATGACCAAAACTGGAAAAATAAAAGAACCAAGAAAAAAAAAGGAAGAGAAAGAAGACGTGCCAAAAAGCAGAGGAGTACGTGCTAAAAAGCAGAGAAATATATTTTAGTTTGTAAACTTTTTAATTATAAAATTATTAAATAAATTATTTCTTCTTTATCTATATATAAATTTGGGTAAATGACTTAAATATATTATTTTTTAAAAAAATTTACGGAAAAGGGATGAAAATAATTATTTATCGAAAAGAGTCATTTTTCCCCAAAACGCATTCAAGTCAGCGCGTCCACGAGAGAGCGCTTTGTGCCACATCAGTAAAAAATGCGTCCTTGAGCGCGCACTTTGCTGGTGTGGCAAAAACGCTCCCTTGTGGACGCGTTTTTGCCCTTCACCCCCCATCCCGATGGGTTTTTCAGTTATTTTTAGTGTTAGGGTATGAGTTTTTAGGGTTTTAGGGCTACGATTTTGGGATTTTTAGGGTATAAAGGTTTAAGGTTTCTGTGGAAAATTTAATGGACTATATTTTAGGGTTAATTAATTAGAATAACTTTAAGTTTGGGGTTTTTTGGAAAATATATCAGCAAAATAAAAATTATTTAAATTTTTTTTACAGTAGTATCTGGCAATATAATTTTGAGAAGACGTTTCTGAACAAATAGTGACCAAAACGCTTCAAGTAGGATGTACTGTCAGTAAGAGTACTGAAAAAAGCTTCCACGTGGACGCTCTTTTGCTACAATAGTCTCTGGTAAAATAATTTTGAGAAGACGTTTCTGAACAAATAGTGACCAAAACGCTTCAAGCAGATGCATCGCCAAGAAGAGTATCAAAAAAGCTCCCACGGGACGCTTTTTTATACTGAGAGTCTCGGTAAAATAATTTTGAAAAGACGTTTCGAACAAATAGTGTCCAAAACGCTTCAAGCAGGATACACTATCAGCAATAGTACTGGAAAAAGCTCCCACGTGGACGCTCTTTTGTTACAGTAGTCTCTAGTAAAATAATTTTGAGAAGACGTTTCTGAACAAATAGTGACCAAAACGCTTCAAGCAAGATGCACTGTCAACAAGAGTACTGAAAAAAGCTCCCACTTGGACGCTCTTTTGCTACAGTAGTTTCTGGTAAAATAATTTTGAGAAGACGTTTCTGAACAAATAGTGACCAAAACGCTTCAAGCAAGATGCACTTTCAGCAAGAGTACTGAAAAAAGCTCCCACGTGGACGCTCTTTTGCTACAGTAGTCTCTGAATATCCTTAGACTATAAATCAGCCAAATTTCATTCTTAGGTTGCATAACAGAAATTAAGGCACAATTAAAATAGAAACTGAAGATGAGTGAACGTATTAATGCTGTTATTTACTACGATGGTGAGGTTTGTGACACCGAAAATGGTATTGTTTTTTTATTGAAGAACACAGCGCGACTGGATTTTAATCGGAACATTGATTTGACAGAACTTCGCAAAAGAATTAGGCGTAAAATCTTTGGAACAACGCCAATGAAAGTTCAGTTTATTAAGTATAGATTTTACGCTTCGATTGATCTGGTGAGATATGACTCATTTGACATCCTCGGATCTTGGAGGCAATGGTGGAGACTCATCTTGCCAGTGGGTCACCCTATCTTGAGGTATATGTACAATTTTCATCGCCAAGTGATCTTCCTTCGACTTCAACATCTACTGCTTTTCGAGGGGAATGCACGACCCCAAGCCGACACTCTGTTAGTGGGAGGCAGAATACAGAAGTGCCCGTGTTTGGTGGTAGTATAAAAAACACAACCCCTGCACGACACTCGGTTGGTGGATGGGACATGCATATCCTTCCTTCGACGTTCGATGCTAGAAATACGTATTGGGGAACGTCATCAACTTCTAGTGGTTGGCAATCCACATATGATTGGGAACGTTACGAAAGTTATTTAAGAATGTATAATGTACTCCCCACAACATCCACCGGCGAGGGGCCATCGTTTGTTGCAGATAATGGTGGGTCGGATGATGAGTCCGATGTTGATCCACCTCGAGAGCCTGGGCCCGATGGTGCAGAAGTTGCATTATTTTCTAAACCGGAGTCTGTTTTAACCGTACCTGAAGATGTTAAAAGCGGTTCAGATGAAGAATAAGAAGATTCACTATTTAGGGCGTACTCGTCTCCAGCCCACATGCATAATGTCGATCTATCTCAAGACGATACATTGGAGTTTCCTGAACTACCATACAGAACGCGTGACCGTACAAGTTCATCGTTGGATTCGGGCGAATTAGAAGTTGGTAAAGAGATTTCCAACAATGATACTTTTCTTGGTGCATTGAAACAATATAGCATCAAGAACGGGGTTAACTACAACGTGGTTAAATCCAAACTCAATAAGTACGACCAAGTGTGCAGTGCAAGACGGTACATGTTCATGGAAAATCATGGCCTCATTGAGGAAAATGACAGGCTTGTAGGAGATAAAAAAAGTACAAAGGTCCACATACATGTCTTGTTAGTACAGTATCATTAGGTGTTCAAGGTTTTTGAATAATATTAATATTACGTAATGTTGCATTATTTAACGTACTTCGTTGATAGGTGTTTCACAAGATCATCCAAAAATGAATTCAGAGATGTTGGCTAACTTAATAATACCAACGGTGAAGGCGGATCCCAAGACTAAAGTGCCGGCCTTAATTGGCAATATTTGTAGCCAATTGGGGTACACGCCCTCTTACAGGAAGAATTGGATAGCAAAGTAGAAGGCGTTGGAAAAGTTGTATGGTCGGTGGGATGCTTCATATAATGAAGTGTGGCAGTAGTGTCAGGTGCTGGAGAGATATGTCCGAGGTAGCATAACAGACCTTGAAACGAACCGGCGTACTACAATGATCGATTGCTCCGTGGATGTCAAGTGTTCAAGCGTTTGTTCTGGACATTTAAGCAATGCCGAGACGCATTTATATACTACAAGCCATTAGTACAAATTGACGGTACCTTTATGTATGGTAGATATAGGCATCGACTATTGATAGCTGTGGCACAAGACGGCAGTGGGAGAATCCTTCCAATTGCGTTTGCAATAATACCGGGGGAGTCAACTGATGATTGGGATTTTTTCCTATCTAGGTTAAGGAGGCATTTCTGCCCCCAACCTGATATATGCGTTATATCAGATCGGGGCCCTAGAATACTAGCCGCAATAGAGCGACAGGGAAGCCTGTGGCATCACACACACCATCGATATTACCTAAGGCATGTTGCGTCCAACTACCACGGGTAACATCGATCTACAAGTCAACGATGGCAAGTGACCAATATGGGTATGTAATATCTATTAATATAATTTCGTTTGTAATATTCAATTTATTCTTAATTGAAAAGTGGCATGTAATATTCGCTATCCACTTATATTGGCAGGGTACAAGATCAATAATGACCGTTTTCACGAGATGTTGACGAGTTTGCGATCAGTTACGAAGAAGGCGCAAACTATTTATGCAATATTCCTTTCGAACAGTTGACACAAGCATATGATGGCGGCCTACGATATGGTCATATGACATCAAACCTGGCCAAATGCATAAATTCTGTTCTAAAAGGAACGCGTCATTTGCCAATAACATCGGTTGTGCGAGAGACATATTTTTGTTTAGCGGCACTATTTCTGAAACAAACAGCGAGTTATAAAGGCCAAATGCAAGAAGGCCATATATGGTGCTCGAAGCTCTTACGAGAAATTAACAAGGGGAAGGCACGGGGCAACACCATGCACACAGTGTGTCACGATCGCTACAACCTATGGTTTTGTGTGACGAAGTTTGACAGACCGAACCAATGTATTGTTGGTGGGCAATATCGTGTACACTTGAGAAACAGGACCTGCGACTATGGGATATTTGATGCACTTTGTTACCCATGCGCTCATGTACTTGCGGCTTGTCAGAATCTCCATCTGGATCCCATGAGCTATGTCGACGAAATGTATAAAATAGAAAACATGTACAACGTGTGGAGACACGTATTCCCACCAGTCCCAGATGAACGTAAGTGGCCGTCTGTATCGATTACTCCATATAGCTTTTACCGGATAGAGAACGCGGCGCAAACTAAAAGGTCGACCTTACTCGACTAGAATACGCAACAATATGGATATCCGAGAAATGGCCAACCAACGGAAGTTATGCGGATGGTGTAAGAACCCAGGTCATACATCTCGCTCGTGTCCAAATCGGAATAGTTGATAGTCTCCTTATCATTTTTGTCTCTTGGAAGAATGAAAAGTTATGTATCATTTTCATCTGTATCATATTTTTAGATGTATTTAAAGACATGATAGAAGTAAAAGCATGTGTTTTTTATTTTATTAAATATATAAAAATTAAATTACAATTAGAATATTAAAAATAACTTTCATTTTATTAAAATAAAAATAAATTACAAAAAATCAACTTTTATTTTATTAAAGATAAAAAATTACAAAAAATAACTTTTACTTTATTAAATATAAAAAATAAATTACAAAAAAATAAAAAACTTTTATTTTATTAAAGATATAAAATTAAATTACAAAAAAAATAACTTTTACGTTATTAAAGATAAAAAATTACAAAAAATAAAAATAACTTTTATTTTATTAAAGATATAAAATTAAATTACAAAAAATAAAAACAACTTTTATTTCATTAAAGATATAAAATTAAATTACAATAAAAATAAAAAACAACTTTTATTTTATTAAAGATATAAAAATAAATTACAATAAAAAATAAAAAATGGCTATTTAATCAATGTGGTGCCGGTTGGAATCAGTGCCACATGGGGGTGGTCGACGATTACGAGCTGGATTCCTCCTTCTTTTAGCTTCCGGCAGGGGTTGTAGAACCTCAAGCGGGGATTCTGATTCCTCCGGCAGGGGGTCTGGTTGTGGGTGTTTGGAGGATGACCCACATTGATAAAATAATGACTGGGGAGGTGTTTGCATAAACCATGGCGGAGGTGTCTGAATCCCATAAGGCGAAGGAGACTGGTAAAAAAGAAGAGCTCCCCGACAGCGCCTCGTGCGATCCTTCATGAGACGGCGGCCTCAAGATCGACTGGCCAGTCGGAGTAGTCGGGAACGGACTCGAACCGGACCATGCATTCCAACCTGCCGTGGGATTGGGAAAAGAAAACATATAAGGGTTAGGATACATATAAGGGCTAGGGTATGCACCTGACATAATCTGACAAGGTTATGATGTCAGTGTCGTCGGCTGAAGTGTTGGGCCCGATGACTGTGTAGGCGCTGTTGATAGGCCCGGTGACTGTGTTGGCGCTGTTGATGGTCCCGTCTCATCACTCATTCTCCTTGGATTTAAAGGGCCTCGTCGTTCCTTTTTTTCACGAAGTTTTTGTCGCCTTTCCTCTTCCGACAATAAATACAGCTTGCCATGGATCCGAAACCATGGCATGTATTTCGACACGCACGCTAACTCAAGAACAATGATTGGTTCCCGAGTAGGTATATAATCTATCGGTTCTCCCACAATTCGATATACGCTGACTAATATATTGGCCAATCCGTATGCAGCTGCCGTAAGTCGACTTTGTGCTCATCATCGAGCACCTCAGGTGCCACGAGAATCGGTTGTCAGAATCTAAATTGACGCAGAACCCGATCTGATTGGTGCATCTCTACGGTGGCATAGTTGATAAATGGAACCTTCACATGCCAAATGTTCCGATTTATCAAGAACTCCTCTAGAATTATTGCCCGAATTGACGGATCCTCGTATGGTGTCCATTCAAATTATATTAACAAGATAAAAATATTAGTTATATACTAAATACTAAATACTAAATACTAAATATTAAATATTAAATACTAAATACTAAATACGAAATACGAAACGACTATTTTATTACGAAATTTAATTAAAATTTGATACTTACTTGTGCTTTCGACCGTTGCTCTAGTAGAAGTCGAATATCTTCAAGCGATGTAGGTATTCCAACATAACTCGCCGAATGGTTCCACCTAATTAAATAATTTTTTAGCAAACAATTATATTTTAAATCTACGTAATAATTGTAAAATCTAATATTAAATTTACCTCGTTATGAGCGGGAATGTATATGGGTGGTCAACTCGAGGACGTAAAAATGGAAGTTGAAACCGTGCCTATGATTGCAGTAGTGATAGGCAACCTCTGATTTTCGTTTTATTCTGCCGCGTCGCCCCGCACATCTCCCGATACAATTTTGCTAGCACAGCCCCAACTCAATTCATCAGCTGCTCTAAAATCAACGAGCTTTAGCAGCCATCTCAGGTGTACGAGGTTTCGTGACAGGTCCAGCATCAGATAGCCCCCAATCATCTTAAGTATGTACGCCCGAGCATACCGTATTCTTTCTATTTCGGTCGAATCATTATTCGGCTCCGAAAATGTGTCTCGTAACCAACCCATCTCGATCTGACCACCGTAAATGTTATCCGGGATAGCACCTAAAAGCTCGTAGCATACGACGGCCCAATTGCCAAAAGTTGCGGACCCGATGACTACGTACCCATCCACCGACAATCTTAATTGCAAATGCACGTCTTCTAGAGTGATAGTACACTCTCCGCATGGAAGATGAAAAATGTGTGTCTCAAGTCTCTACCTCTCTATCAACGCACTGATTAACTCCGGGTCCAACTTGCACCCCCGGCCTATCGTGGCCACGTGCCAAAAACCCGCTTCCCGCAGGTAGTTCTCGATAAACGGCGATGGCGGACCAGGCATATTGCGAATATAGCATTGCAATACCCGATCTACAGACTGTTTAAAAAATTATAAAATAAAATTTAATTAAAATTGCATAAACCTTAAAAATTTTAAATAGTATTGAAAAATTAAAATTAAAACTTACCATTTGCAGTTGATTGACGGAGATGTGTTTATCGTTGAGACTAATTAATTCTCCGGCCATTGCTAATACGATCGAATAGTTTTAAATTTATCAAAAAAATATATTTCAAAAAATTAAAAAAGGGCTTTTTGTAAATATTAAAGGGCTATTGTGAAATTTGAGAGGAAGTTTAAAGGTATTTGAGAGGAATTTGAGAGAAAGTTGAGAGAAAAATGAGTAAGGACGAATGTGTGAAAAAAATAAAAGGGTTGGGGGTTTTATAGGTTTTTTTTTCGTTGGAGGCCCAACGGTCAGAAAAAAATTTGACCGTTGCAGGGACAAAGCGCGTCCACAAGGGAACGCTTTTAGCACATCAACAATGCGCGCCCTCAAGGACGCGTTTTTTGCTGATGTGGCACAAAGCGCTCACTCGTGAATGCGCTTTCCTGCTGCATCCCCTCAAAATGCGCTGACGTGGACGCGTTTTGGAGGAAATGGCCCTTTCCGATAAATAATTATTTTTTCGGTCCTTTTTCATAATTTTTTTTTAAAAATTGGTATATATTGGTCATTTACCCTATAATTTTCCTTGCAAGAGCATTTAGAGGTAAGCAAAACTCAATTCGATTCGAAAAAATCGCAAAAAATTTTGAATTTCGGGTTAAACGAATCGAGTTATTCGAGTTAACTCGAATTTTTTTTTGAATTTTGAGTTTGAATCGAGTTGAGTTTTCAAATTCGAATAACTCGAATAATTCAAATAAATCGAATATCAAACTATAATATTTTACATTTTTACCCCAAACTTCCAAACCTTTTTATTTTTCCCTCAAAACTTTTACTCTTTTCCACTTTCCCCCCAAAACTTTTACTCTCCTTCCATCCCAACCCTCATCTACCCAAAATTCATTTCCCACCAAAATTTTACTCTCTCATTTACTTTTTTCAAAATTTTACTCCCAAGAACCCTCAAAACTTTTTATTTTCCCCTAAAATTTTTACTCTCTCCTACTTTCCCCCTAAAACTTTTACTCCATTCTTATCCCACCCCCTATCTACCCAAACCCATCCCCCCATTTTTTAAATATTTTTCCTCCAAAATTTTACTCCCCCTATTTACTTTCCCTCAAACTTTTACTCCTCCAAACTTTTTATTTTCCCCTAAACTTTTATTTCTCACCCTTTACTCCCAAATAAAAAATCAAAATTATCCCAAAAAAAATCCCTAAACATAAATAGTAATAATTTTATTTATATTATTAAATTAAATTTCACATTTTATATTGTTTATATAATTGAAGTGTTTACTCATATTGACTATTTATATTAAAATTGAATTATTAATGATGCCATAAAATATTCGTGTTAAAATTTTATATTGGTATCAATTTTACATTTTATCTTTAAAATAACTTTTATTAAAAAATCACATTTTTACATTTAATATATTTTTTAATTTCAAAATACATAGTGACAAGAATTTGAAGATAATTGAAACAACTAAGGAAGCAAAGAAGCTAACCCGTATATAAAAGATTAATAAATAAATTATGAGGTGATGAAGGTTAATAAAAAATTTGATTACGGTGGACAAATTTTATTACAGTGGGTGGCAGTGGTTACAAGGACCCAAAATTATTTTTTAAAATTTAACTTGAACATATATATTCGATTCGAATTCCATCTCACTCAACTCGATTCGAGAAAATTTCAAATCAAATTAAGATGATAAAAAATGATCCGTCAACTCGATTAACTCGAATTTTTTCATTCGATTCGATCGAACGCTCACTCGTAAGGGCATCCACATTTGTTAAAATATTATTATAGAATATTATCTTTTAAGAATATCTAAATATATTGTATATCTTTTAGGTATATATTTAGAAAATTGTTACATATCTTTGGCTTAA